>MU968411.1:20165537-20392535 GCA_034641835.2 Pinus albicaulis
TCTGCTAGAGGTAACAATTCATTTTTTCTGCAAGAGATGGATGGAACCAAACTTTTTGGAGGTCCTGTCAATGGCATGATACTCAAGCATTACTTTTGTTAAAAAATACTCAGTTTAAAGCTTTATTCATTGTATATAACATCGTTTGAAGAAAAGATTAGAAAAATAAACACAAAAACAAATAAAAAGAAGAAAAGAGGGTAGATAAAAAGAATAAGTACAACCCCATACCCAAAAAGAGTATTGCTGAAAGCGTGCAAGCCTAAATGCCACTACTAGTTGAAAAGGAAGAATATTGTTCAATCATCTAGCCTAATCATGGCTAACATGTTTTAAATTTCTGCTGATAGGTTAGTGAAAGAGGACTTGTCAAACCATTTAAGCTTGACTTGTCATTAGATTAGATTAGGAAAATATTGCTGGTTCCAAAGCATAAATATGATCCAGAAAGAAAGAGAGGGATGAATAAAAAATTCCAAATTACAACCCTCAAAGTTTTTAGTTTTAATTTCTGAAAAATAAAGTTTGTGTGCAGACTTGTACAAAATACCACAACTCATAACAAATCAGACTGTCTAATCCTGATTTGGTTATGTTTTCAATTTCTCGTTTTCAAGTTTAGAGAACGAAAATCTGTCAAACATCTTAATCTTGACAAATAAATAGATAAGGTAGAGAATAAAAAGTTGATCAGTTTAACTGGAGCTTTTGGCTAATATCAGTGTAGAAGTTGATAGTTTCCTGTTTTCAAAAGAAAATAATGTCAAAGGTTGGCTAATCTAAATGCACCCAATGAAGACAAAAAGTTAGGAAAAGAAGGATGGGTAGGTAGAAGTTGAGGTGAAGCAATCATGTTTATCAGATTCTGAAGATCACAGCTTCAAAGGAACAACAAAAAAGAAGAAAATTGAGAAAAAGGAGTCTGTCAAGGTGCAAATCAAGGCACTGGTCTACTTCTTTCAGAGATTTGTCTATGAGGTTCTTGACACCTCCTAAAGGAGCTGCCCTCCTCAGCTAGAGCCACTGTTATCCTCCTGTATTTTATAGAATTCACTAGGTGACTGTGGATGTTCTACAAGCACCTAAAGATAGCATTATTGTCCTATCAAATATCTTTAGAAATCTCACTGCCTTCATTATCCTAAATAAACCTATGTCACTATATTTCATATCTGCCATCTCAAGTTTACCTTGCTGCTCCAAAAAGACTCACCATGGGCTTGGTTATCTCATTTTCATTCTCCCTCCCTACTCACACTCTCATTCACTCACTTTTTCCTCTAAAACCCATCTTCCCTCTTTTTCAAAACCCATTTTTTCTTCATCCTTTTCCTATATTTTTCAAAACAATGTAAAAGACTCTCTTTTACATTGTTTTAATTGAGATATTTAAATTATCGGGACCCCACCTTTTATAAATAAACCTCTGTTTTATTTGTTTATAAAACCCGACTTTTGTTCTAACCAGACCCTTTAAAGGTTTAAGCCTCACCTTATTCTAAAGGTTTAAGCCCTCGACGTGCCTTAAACTTTAAACCACACGCTCATATAACCTTTACCGCGCTCATTGTATAGCCACCGACCTTATTACAAACAAATCTCGCATACATTTGAATCCCGTACTAAACGACAAAGCCATGTCACGTCATCCTTCCCTGGGCCCCATCCTAAACCGTTCCACATCGTTGATCTCTG
The DNA here is from genome assembly GCA_034641835.2 of Pinus albicaulis. Classification (NCBI taxonomy): domain Eukaryota; kingdom Viridiplantae; phylum Streptophyta; class Pinopsida; order Pinales; family Pinaceae; genus Pinus; species Pinus albicaulis. Next base: position 20,167,233 of record MU968411.1, read on the forward strand.
CCCTCAAGATCCGACGGCCCGCACAGCGTATCGCAAATCAAATAGTGTCAGGGTTAATGTTTTCAAACATTGCGAAATTTGTGGTTTTTCCTTACCACACAACAATCGTTGTATCATATTGCACCCCAACCTTGAAAACCGTTACCGCCTCCTCTGCTGTGCGAAAACCGCTCTCGATTTTCTGAAAACCACTTATCCCTCCGTGCCATAATTCACATACCTCTGCCCTTTGTTCAATTTTCCTACTGGTTCCACCTACGGAATGAAGCCCACAACGCCGTTCTCTGCCCTCCGATAGCCCAAAAACCTCAGAATAACGCAGTAAACTCTCCCTGGATGGTAATTTAAGCTAACTGTTTGTTTTAGTGTGCAGGTTTAATGGCGGAAATGCATGAAATGCACTCTAATGGTCCAAAAAAGATGAAGGTCTGGGTGACGATCTAGAGGTTCGATTTGAATTTAAAGGGACCAGAGGCCCTCTATCAAGCTTAATCATCGATGAAACATGATCATTGATGCTTATTAAGCCATCCAGCACAGAAGAAATGCATTCATGCATAGAAAAAAATACAAACAGAGACACAGTGAAGAAATAAAGCAATCAAATGATTGTGACAAAGGTTAATCAAAAGAATTGAGCCATAAAGTAGAATAAAGAGAAAAGACAGTGAGACAGATAAAGGTTAAATCAGAGCTTGAAGGCCTAATACAGATTTTAAAGAGAAAACAGAGGTAGATTAGCACAAGAACACATTCGAATGAATCACACAAAGGCAATTACTTCTTCAAAGGATATTTTTCCACCTACAACATGTTTTCTTTCAATAAAACATCAAACAGTTATTACAAACAGTCAGCGATATTTTTCATCTACAAGCAGTTATTGTAAAGTTACTGATAAAGCCTTAAAGTCAAACATTTTCAAAAAATATCTCCAATCAGTGAAATTAAAAGTTATTACTTCAGATATACAGTCAGTATTATCTTGCCTTGGGCCTTACATGGTCTCAAAGGTCAAGAATTTATTTACTCTGTAATAACTATAGTCAGAAGCCCTAGAATAGGATCACCTCCTCGTTCTACAATTAAATACTACATATATGACACATTTCTACTGTTGGTTAGTTGGTGGTTATTTGAATGATTTATGTTGCTGAGCTAGTTAAGGATTGCTAGGCTGGATTTGAGAAGGCTCTGAGTTGCAGAGAGCTATTGTACATGGAGTTTTGTAACTGGATTGATCATCAATAATACAAGCAAGTTCATAGGATCCTTGAGCTATGTTAATGGTGAAGTTTTCCTCATTTGTCATTTTTTTTCTCTTATGTTTTCCATCCTGTCCATATTTCTCTAATAAAGGAACAAAAGTTTTAGAGTAGGATATGTTGTTTTGGCACCCTATTTCTGTCTACATTATTTATCTTTATGTTTTCTTCTGCAAGGTATGATTGGAGGATTCTTAATTTCCCTCCAGTTCCATCTAGCTTGTTGACTTAGAAATGATTCAATAGAGTGAAACCAAGGAAGTTTATGGTGAGCCCCGTCCTTCGGTACGGCTTGATATATTGTTTTTAAGGCCTTTCTTTGAAGTATACTTAGTAGATTCTAAACTAGGGAAGTCTATGGTATGACTTGTCCTCTGGTCTGCCTCAAAATATTGCTTTGAAGATTCTTTTGAGTGTTGAGTTAAAGAATATAGGCTACAGTTTTCTCTTTAGCTACTCTCACTGTTATCTTAAATGTTTTCTTTTGTCTGAAAGTAGTCTTAGGATTGTTGGATTATCGTCTTAAAGGTTTTCTTATTAAATTCTGGCCAAAGAAGTCTATGGTATGCCCTGTCCTTTGGTTTTCCTCAAACAATTACCTTAAAAGGCTTTTCTTGTCTAAGTAGAGCTAGGAGATTCTTAACTGACTATAGGTTTTCTACCTTCACCAATTATTATTGTTTCATATCACAATCTAATCTAAGAGATCCACTTGATATAGTTAGCTCGCCCTATGAAAACCCTTGCAAAGTTGATAAAAAATTAAATCCTTTTATGACTTCATAGCCCAATGGATAATTTTTTTCTCATAGTATATCTATTTAGCTAAAACATCCTCTCAATTATTCTTACCACAAATATGTCAATCTATCATTTAATTCAACCAAAACAAACAAGACCTTAGAAATTCATAACTAGCCTAATATCACTAACAAAAAGCATAAAGATATATCATTTTAAAACACTTATATAGACAGATCCATCTCTCAATCCAGGAAGGCTAGGTCCTAGGATTCCAAAGTGGTTCTGATGTGGCCCCTGCAATGTTTGTTCTTGCCAATCTTGCAAATCACAGGGAACCAACACAAGTTTTGACAAAGTTTTCATTAACCGAAGCTTGCCTCATTCATAATTATTTATGTAATCACAAGTCTTTCTCTACCAGAGACTATATATGGGAATTTTTAGTCTTTTTCTATGAGAGACTATAGCAATTATTTGATGGTCAACAATATTTTGATTGTTTGTTACTTTGCAGTAAATTAAATTGAAGTTTTTGGAAAAAACTAAATATTTGCATTTTCTTGTAAATTTAAAACTAATTTCATAATTTTTGAAATCTTAGTTCAAATTTACCATTGGCTCATCGAACCTTGATGTAACATAATTCTCCCGGATAATTTTAAAATGAAAAATGACTAATTTTCTAAGTGGTCATTCCATTAGTCAGTGCTTTAACATTGACATTGTTAGCCTGATACTGACACTAATGATGTTATCCTAACACTATTAGTGCTTTTCCCATGTGCTTTATGTAAGTAAGGGGTGGGGATTGTCCACAATCATGGTCAGTTGTGTGGGACATGTGCGGGAAAATGGGTGTGCAGAGGGAATGCATGTGTGGAGCAAGAACATAATTTTTTTCTCCACACATGAAATTATTTTAACTTTAAGCAACAACTTTAATTTTCATTTTAAAATTTTACACATTTATCTATATGGAACAACATGTGTAGTAGAGCCAAAGGTGTGTGTGGAGTAAATGATATCATCATTACTTAGTATCTAAAACGTATCATGAATTTTTAAAAGGTAATGTGACGATTGTAACCACCAATTATATTTATTTTTCCCACACCTGCACACACATTCCCACTGTCCAACACTTCTTCTGCACATTCCATCCAACACAAGCTGCAAAACATTAATTTTCACTTTATTTGACACATAAATTTGAATGGTCAGAGATTTGAATTATTAATAATAACAAATTTAAAATATGTGTGGAAGAGGAGTATGTGATGAGATCCATCATTAGACATATTTGGAGGGGTTAATGGTCACCTTTTTGCCTCCTTAAATATCATTTTATTCAATTTTTATTATTATTTGGTTTTATGATGCTAGTATAGTCGATGATTAAGGCTAGCATACGTTGAGCGCCTAATATAAGGTTGAGTGTAGAAAATCATGATTAATTAGCATTTTTATGAGGATTTTATCATAAAGGCTTGGAAAAGACAACAAGGAGAAATTATAGGATGGTTGTCCACCCTCCTTAACTCTCGAAGGCAACCAAAGGATCCCCAAAGATTCTCTCCAACAATTCGAATTCTAGGGGCAGCCAAGAAACTCAAATACCAAAGTGCACTCAATCTATGTTTACTTGATGTCAAGTGGACCCAATCACGTTTTTCAAGGGAGTTGTTGGTAGCTTCCCTTTAGAATAAATAGAGTAGAGCTAGAGCTAGGAAGGATTTGACTCTATTGGGAACTTTGCCACAAGCTATTAAGCTTTTGATTATTGTACTCAGTGATTAATATTTGGGAAATGTACAAGACTATTCTTTCATGAAATGAGTAGACTGATTTCATTTTACTGATTTAGGTTCCAGAGAGCTAGGTTGTGGGTTAGGGCCCAATCGATGTGCCTCAACCTCTCTGTTCTACTTGTTCTTTTCTTTCTGTCATTCAGTTGGATCTTCTTCCGATAGTTTCATTGTTGCTTAGTTTTTTCTTTCAGTGTGCTACTGTAGGTTTCATTTTCTTATGAGTAATAGAATAGAGGAGAAAACTCTAAAAGCTGTGGATCAAGACCTCCCTTCTCATATCCGTCAATAGAGCTCAAGGAGGGTGAACCTTCCCACAAACCTAAAAATTGATTTATGTTCATTGTTTCTGAGTTTAGGGAAGAAATTACATTACCAGTCCCAGTCTTTCTTTCACTATATTATCACACATTCATCTATTTCTCATGCATGGATTAGAAGGGTTGTTTTCAGGAATAAGCATCAGTTCCACAGAAGTTCATTAATTCATTCCTCTTCATTTTCCAATTCCTCTGCTTTTCTGCGTTACACTTCTAAACCTTGTTGTTGCACCTCTATTTCCCTCCTTTTTCTCTTCTTATCATCTTTCGCACCCTTTTTATTCAAAAAAACATTAAAATTTTGACCTCTGCCTTTCCTCCTCGAAATTCCCGTATCGCATTTCACACTTCACACTTTCCTCCCAGCTACACTACCGCTTCTCTACCAACCCTGCGATATTGCGATATCGCATATCTCATATCGCATTTCCACTTGGTTTATGTTCATACTTTCCACTTCCAGTAATCCAGGTGGATATCGGTGGCCACCCACCTATTCCATTTGGACTAGCACCATCAATTCTTGCAGCTTTTCACGTTCAGCACAACTTACTATTTTTAGCAGGTTTTCGGGTCCTCCACTCCCGAAGCCGGTTTGGGGCCCTAATGATCCAGGTGGATATTGGTGGCCACCCACCTATTCCATTTGAACCCCCACCATCAATTCTTTTATTTTTCAAGTTGCAACAAAACTTACTATTTTCAGCAGTTTTTCGAGTCCTGAACTTCCGGAGCCGTTTTGAGGCCCTAAACGACGTTTTTTGGGAAAACGGAGAGCAACATGGGTCCATGCTTGTTCAAAAGTTGTACTCCTCAGATAGATTTTTCTAACGAGCTATTGAGCGCGTCAAACAGAGATCGGATGCCAAAGTTACGCCCTCGGGAAGTTGAACCACCAATTTACCTAAATGGGCGCCCATAGTTTTGGCGCCTCATCTCCTACGGTTAGGTTTTTGGACGTTTCAGATTATACATTGTTTCTCAACAATAAATAGGCCCTCGAGCCTCATTGTAACACAGTTCAGAGGCCTATAGCCACCACATCTCTTCTTAGAGATAGCTACCAGCGCCCTAGCTAGTTTTATCTCCATTGTCTGTAAGCAAATTTCAGTTCTTTGATATTAATGAAATGAAGTGTTATTTCCGTTGCATCTCTGTATTTATGGTTATATGTTTATTCTGTTGTGTTCCTGCATAAATCTGGATCATCCAGACACTGATCGTGATATTACTTTGCACCTTACCTTTTCCATATATATTATTAAAAATCTTCAAAACATTGGAAACCCCTGTACCCTTACCTTTGAACTTACCACATTGCCCTTTCACTCCATCGCAAATCGCAATTTCTATCCACTCTTCGTTAACATTTACCAATCCCAACCACTGATTGCGACATTACTATAGCACTCCGCCATGTCATCCCTATCGCAAATCACATTTCGCAGTTTTTATCCCCATCGCATATCGCATTTTTCTCCCGCTCCCAAACAACACTTCCGCTACTCCTCCAGCTTTGCAATATTGCGATATTGCGATATCACATATTGCATATCGCATTGCCACACCCCTCTTACAACTCCACCATCACACTTTTAAAAGCCTCCCTCTCCAAAGCATTCTTTCAATATTAAAAGTTTTAATAAATTTTTAAACCCCTTTTTCACTCCCCTAAGCCTTATTTCATGTGGTTAAGCCTTCCATTAGCAGCTTTATCCCTTTATTCTCCAAACTGCAAGCAACACCTCTTCAAATTAGAATTAGGTCATGAATAGTTGCATAGATAGGAGCATGATAGATAGAGCAGGGTGTGTTTAGCCGATTGTCCAAGTTAAACAAAATTTAAATTACTGTCCCTTCTGCCATTTCCTTTCTGCAAACTAAATTAGTTTCATTTTTTTCATTTCCTTTCTACAAATTAAATTAGTTTCATTTTTTTCATTTCCTTTCTGCAAATTAAATTAGTTTCATTCTCGTAATTTCCTTTCTGCAAATTAAATTAGTTTCATTTCCGTCATTTCCTCTCTAAAAATTAAATTATTTTCATTTATATCATTTCCTTTCTACAAATTAAATTGGTTTCATTTATGTCATTTCATTTATGAAATTCAAGTTAGTTTCATTTCTGTCATTTCCTTCCAGCAATTTACTTTCCAGTTTTTATCGTAGTTTAAGAAATAGCACCCTTTCGTAAAGCAGAAAAGGATGACATGAGAAAAATGCATTTTTTGTGTATATAACACTATCACCTCCAAGTTTGTATGAACCCCAGGTTGATAAATTAAAGTAGGGAAGCCCCTGGGAGTTGCTTTTTGGCACCGTTTCCGGGGAGGTGTCTAGTAGATGCCTTAATTTTGTTTTAGAATTCTTTTCTTCTTTCCTTTATTTTGATGGTATTATAGAAATATTGAGAAAATACAAAAAATATCTAATTTCCATGCCTCGTAGGAGTAGGAATACTCAAAGACAAATCTTACCTAAAACCCCCACATCACCTCCTAGCCACCCTTCACTCTTCTTCAGTGGCAGTGAGATCGAACTTCCTATAGGAAAGCCTTATAAATACTTCGAGGAACCTGTTGGGGAAGAATAAGACCTTGGTCCAACTGAGGGACCTACTTCATCTATCTTAATCATGGCTGGGGTCTAGAGAGCCTTTCCCATAAGAGAGGAAAATGGGGAAACTAATATGAAAAACATTAGCCCCTTAGCTCTTCCACACTTCCATGGACTTACCTATGAGGATCTTGACACATTCATTTTTGAATTTACTATTTTCTGTAGGACTTATGACTACACCTCTGATGATTAGAAGTTGAAGCTATTCCCATCTACCCTTAAGGATGCAGCCTTGTGCTGGTTCATGGGTCTGCCTGGGGACAACATCACTACTTGGGCACAGATGTAAGAGACCTTAAAAAAAAAGTACATAGACTACTTTAGGTCCAAGGAAAAAAAGGATGCGATATTCAGGATGACTCTAGGGCCTGATGAATCCCTAGAGGACTATGAAGAGAGGTTTCAATTAAAATATAAGAAAACCAACTGTAATCTTGATGTTGCATCACTTAAACTTGTACTTCTTTGAGCATTCAGACAAGAGATGATAGAAACATTGAATATGGTATCAGGAGGAGATATCTACCAACTACCTTATGAAACAATCAAAATTGTCTTTTAGAACCATTCTAGGGCATTTAGGAAGATGGGAAAAGTTGGCCAAAACACATCCAATACCCCTTCCTCTTCCACCTCCATAAAACTTGAGATTGGAAACATGCTAAAGGACTTTAATAGTGACATGCTGCACACCCTTTCTTTGCAAATGGACACAATGCAGGTCAAAAGGATGCAAGAGGAAGCAGAGAGAGCCCTGGCCATATTTTGTCTTAGATGTATCCGGAAGCACCCAAGGAATGAATGTCCACTGAATGTCATGAAGGTTTGCTTAGTCTATGAGGAGAATCATGCCACAGATAAGTGTCCCTCCTTACCTGTACTTAAGGTTGTATATCAAGGTGGGGAAGCAATTCCAAAGCAACTGGGTGAAAATGTGAAGTTGGGTTACACTTTTTGCCCTTTTTTGAGAAAAAAATTTCATTTTTTTGGTTCTTCAACTTTCTGTAAGATAAAACAATTTTTCTATTTAGAATTTCATTTTGCGATAAAAATAGAAGTTGTCAAAAATTTTGTTAGCTTTCTATTACTTATTTTTTGGAATTTTTTTATACACATTTGATATGTCAACTTATCGTTTCTTTGGGTGTGTGTTTTTTAACAATCAACGGATTTATAAGAAGTCATGTTAATACGCAATGTTGTATTCTTTGAAAATTTGTGTTTTTGAGAAAAAAAATGTGTTACAACAATCTAGACAGAGTCTACTTCAGTTTCATCATATTTACAAGGCCAATGGATGCATATCATAATTACTAAAAATTTTTGAACTGGTCCAATATGAAAAAATTGCATATTTTGAATATGTTTCGCGATGCAAGAAATTTCTTAATGTATAAGTTATATAAATAAAAATCTAAAAGCTACCCATTAGAGACGACAGACCAATGTAATGTACCATAATTTTTTCAATTTTTTTTACAATGTATTTTGGAAGATACAGAATTTTGATTTCACTGAATCACAATGACCTTCAGAAATTGTTTGCATCTGTTTTATTACAAAATTATTTAAAATTAGTAAATATTTGTGAAATTCCATAAAATTTATATTTCCTGAAAGTAGATTCAATTCTGAAAATGCTTGTCTTGGTTCCGACAAATAATTTAGAATTTTTCATGGATTTTAATCAGTCTAAAGTTGCAGAAACATATTCAGAGCTTGGTTCTGCATAACTTGTGACGTGTTAGTTCGGCCGAACTCTTAAACAAAGTTCGAACGAACTATTTTTTGCGCCGACGGGCCGTTAGGTCAAACGAAAAAATAGTTCACTCAAACTATTTATACAAAGTTTGGTCGAACTTTTACATAACTTTCCATCGGTAGGAAAGTAATGCCAGGTCCCTCCAAAAAAACATTTCATGGCAATATAAATTTCCATGAAATCATTCATTATTTTCGCATATTTTCTCAACTCTATTTCATCAGTTAGAGAAGGCCTCAAGGCCCTCGACCATATCAACAAGGTATGCAAGGTGAACCTTACTCTTACTATCACAACAATCAGAGTGCACCCATGCAACCTTGGTACACCCCCACTCCTCCATTTTGGTCTACACCTCCTACTTTTCCTTACAACCCTCCATACTATCCTCAACCGGTGAATCAACCATTTCAGTAATATGTTCCACAACAACCTCAGTAGAACAATCCATCCCAAGGTGGAGGCCTCAAAACAATCAAACACCTGCTCTAATGCCTCCACCCCAACGTTAACCTCATATTACTCGTGATGCTCCACCTAGGCTACCTCAAATACCTGCACAACCCAATCCGAACCCGAATAACAGACATGCACGTCAGGCTCCCAGTGGAGAAACATCCTATCCAGCTTATTTTGTGGAGATACAGGAGGTTAATCTCAAGTCGGGAAGAGTACTCCCATACAACCGTCCTCCATCTCCACCTGCAGAGGTTGAGTAGGAAAAGGAAGAAGGTAACACTTAGATCCGTCAACCTCCTTTTCATGAGTAATTGATCCACCCTATTTAGCACACCCCAAAGGAGACTGAACTCCTGGGATGATTGGAAAATTTTTGTGTAAAGATACGACTTCTCCAGGCCATTAACGATGTCCCCATCTACAATAGGCTCATCAAAGAAAAGTGCTTCAAGAAACCTGGGAGAAGGAAGAGAGATACCACCACCATGAATGTGGTAGGACAATATCTTTCCAAATTACCTGGACCATGGTAGTCTAGTTGTTGATGTGCACATAGATGGTGTTATATTCCCCAACACTTTGATTGATCTATGGGCTGCCATAAATTTCATGACCAAGGAAACTATGTTAAAACTTAATCCCCAAGGGACTTTAAGGAAAACCACAACACTTCTGCAACTTGCAGATCAGTCCATAGTAACTCTGGAAGGAATTTTTGAGGATGTTATGGTTACCATTGAATCTTGGGAGTATTCTACAGGTTTCTTGGTCCTGTAACCAAAAACCAAATTTAATGGTTATCCTCTCATCTTAGGGAGACCTTGGTTAGCCACTGCAGATGCTTATATTAGTTGTCGAGCCAGAAACATGACTATAAAAAATGGGCCTTTGTCCAAACAGCTAGTGTTATATCCTTCAGCCTAGCCTTCCATTGATCATGATCTACATATATGGTTGGAGGATGAAGGAGATGAGTTATATAACACTTCCCCTATGTGTACCATAGATGTTATTCTTAGAGGGGTGAAGCTTGATGAAGATGAACTCATCGACCATGCCATTCAAAACGAGTCCTCCACTAACATTCCTCTTGAAACCTTAGTCAAAGATTCTAAAAGCCAACCTTGGATGGAAGTGCACTCAGTTGATTGAACCTCTGAAACCACCAAGGCTATTGAGTTTGGCCCATCCATATCTCTAAAAATCAACCCAAACCTCTTGAATGAAGAAGAGAAGTAGCTATTCTAGATTTTGAAAGAAAATCTAGATGCATTTGCTTTGGATTACAAGGACATGAAAGGGGTGCATCCTTCAGTATGTAGACATCACATTTACATCAAAGAAGGATGCAAGCCTGTGAGGCAACCCCAAAGAAGGATGAACTCAACTCTGAAGGACATAGTCAAAGAAAAGTTGCAGAAACTATTGGATGCAGGGTTCATATATCCTATATCTGATAGTGAGTGGGTATCTCCTCTTGACCTAGTCCTAAAGAGGAATGGGAAGTGGTGAATTTGTGTTTATTATCGAGAACATAACAAAGCCACCAAGTAAGACCATTTCCCTTTTCCCTTTATAGACCAAGTCCTAGATGGCCTTGCAGGGAAGAAGTTCTTTTCCATCTTAGATGGGTTCAATGGGTACAATCAAATTCAAATTAGCCTTGAAGACCAGGATAAGACTACTTTCACCTACCCTTGGGGTACCTTCTCTTATCAGTTCCTACCCTTTGGGTTGTGCAATGACCCAGTCACCTTCCAAAGATATGTCCTGAGCATTTTTTCTGAATTATTCCATGACTCTGTTGAAATCTACATGGATGATTTCACACCATATGGGGATGAATTCCAAGAAGCTCTCTCCAATTTTGGGAAAGTACTAAGAAGGTGCATTGAGATACATCTCTCCCTGAACTCAGAAAAGTGTGAATTCCCTAATAAAGTAGGAGTTGTGTTAGGACACTCCATATCCCAAGCAGGAATACAGGTAGACTTGAACAAAATCACTATCATCAAAAGGGTACCTACTCCTAAAAAGAAAAAATATGTCAAGAGTTTCTTAGGCTTAGATGGTTATTATAGAAGGTTCATCAAGGATTTTAGCAAGATGGCTTCACCATTATTTGGTTTATTGGATAAAGTTTCTGAGTTTATTTGGTCTGGTCCTTGTCAAGATGCTTTTGAGCTCATTAAGGAAAATTTGACTACTTCCCCCATCCTCCGAGGTCCAAATTGGACTTTGACTTTCCACGTCCACACTGATGCATCCGAAAAAGCTGTAGGGGTATCATTAGGACAATTAGAGGAAAAAATCCCTTATGCCATTTATTTCATCAGTAATAACTTGTCCAAGGCCGAGCTGAATTGTACTGATACTGAGAGGGAGATGTCAGCCATTTTCCATGCTTTGAACAAATTCAGACATTATGTAACTGAATATCAGACCTTTGTTCACACTGACCATGCAACCATCAAGTATTTAGTGGAAAAACTGGATGTTAATGCTAGGATAATTAGATGGTTGTTACTTTTGTAGCAATTTGATTTGACTATTGTTGATAAACCTAGAAAGGAGAATGTTGTTGCAGATTTTTTGTCTAGGTTAGCTCTCCTTGCAAGTGAAGAAGGAATGGTGGATGACCAGCTGCTAGATGAGCATATATTTTCTATATCATCATTCTCACTATGGTTTTCTAATATAGCCAACTAATTGGTTGTTGAGAAACTCCCTCCTAATATTTCATTCAAGGAGAGGAGCAGAATCATCAGAAAAAGAATCCCTTTCACATGGATTGCGGGAAATATTTTCAAGCTAGGCCCTGACCAAATCCTTAGGAGATGTTTGAGGGAGGAAGAAGTTTATGATATCCATACACCAGCAGCTGTGACTAGTGCCAGAGGATGGGGAAACACACACAAAGGGATGAGATGCCTTTGCACCCTAAAGTGGCTCTTGAGCCATTTGACAAGTGGGACATGGAATTTGTTGGACCTATCGATCCAACATTCAGAAAAAATAAGTATATCATAGTCTGCATTGATTACCTAAAAAGTGGGCTGAAACAAAAGCAGTGAAGGTAGAAACCGAGGAGAAAGTAGCAGAATTTCTGAGGGAGAATGTGTTTTAAAATTTTGGGTACCCCAGAGAAATAGTCACGGATCAGGGAGCACAGTTCACTTCTCACCTCATTGAAAATAGTTTAAGGAAGAAAAATATTAAGCATATAAATTCTACTTCCTATCACCCTCAGGAAAATGGCCAAGTATAAGTAACTAACAGAGCATTAGAGAGAATCCTCACCAAGGTTGTGAGCAGCAGCAGAAAATATTGGGCAGACATTTTGGTAGAAGCTACTTGGGCCTACAACACTACTTGGAAGACAACAACAGGATTCACTCCCTATGAACTAGTCTATGGTAAGAAATCTCTACTTTTTATTGAGTTTGAATTCAATACTTTAAGAATGGCAGCTGAATTAAATCTAGATCTATCAAATGCCCAAAAAGAGAGGTTGTTGTAACTAAATGGATTGGATGAGTTTAGAATGCAAGCACTTCTTCACACAGAGGTGGATCAGTTGTAAATGAAGGTATGGCATGACAAGAACACTAAGGAGAAGGCATTCTAAGAAGGAGATTGGGTGTTGTTGTATGATTCAAGGTTTAAATACTTTAAGTGAAAATTAATGACAAGATGGATGGGACCATACACAGTGGAAAAATGTTTTGACAATGGTGCAGTTCAAATCAGGACCATAGATGAGGAAGGAATACCCTTGATTTTCAATGGTCACAGACTTAAAATTTACAAGAAGCCCTTATCCAGGATAGAGTTCATAAATTCAATAAGAAGAGAGGTGTATGTATGGGAAACTCCATAGTTTCCAACACCTCCTAACAAAAAAAAAAAAGAGAAAAAAGAGAGAATAAAGATCCATGGGTGTAAACCTCTCTGAGGCGCTCAAGGAAAGCTCATTGGTTGAAAACCTCGATGGAGGTAGCCCACTTTCTTTCAAAAAAAAAAAGAATAAGAAGATAGAAATACATTTGCATCTCTGTGTTTTTTGTGTTTGTTGTTTTGCAGGTTATTAATGGTTTCTGGAAACGCAGGGAAGCAGTCATCTTCTTCTCTCCCCTTCTATTTTACCATCCATCCCATGATCCACTCCATTCATTTCCATAACTCTTTTCATCACCTCCATACACCATATTCCTCCATTCCTGAGCACAATGTAGCAAAATAAAGCAAGCCACAAACTACTACAAACATCAAGAAATTCGTTCAAAAACAAATTTGTTCATGGACTACAAAGAAAAACAAGAAGGAAAGCTACATACAAGACTCCAGGAGAACTATAATTCTACCCATGGCATATCAAGCACCCCATGCAGCATCTGCACCAGGAAGAAACAACAAGAAAAGAACAATAACCCACTTAGAGAGCTGCTCATTCAGCAAGCTGCTCAATCAGAAAACGAGAAAGTAGTGAAGAACGTAGCATCTAAAAAGGTTGTCTCCTCAACACAACTCTTGCAAACATCTTGAAAAAAATAGGTAAGCTTAGGTATAGACTTTCACCCCTCATTGTGGATTCATAATAGCCATAAATAATTAAATGAAAAGATTTGTAATTTAAAAGGCAGAAAGGTGGCCAATTAGCTTGGCCACCATCGTGAAGTATGACTGGGGAGACCTGCAAGTGCATGCCATCTGGGTATGAAAAAAATTAAATCAATTGGAGTAGAGGAGAGCGAGAGGAGGAAACACGCAGTCCATCATGAATTAACAGAGAGAATGAAACAACGGTCTCTAATGGAAAATGGATTTGAGCTTAAGTTACATAAGCACTCCAAAATTAGCTATGAAGTCTAATAAAGAAAGATCTCGTCTCATCCAAACCGGTGAATTGAGAATTTTTGAGGGAAAGAGACTGAAGGGAGCCCACAGCACAGTAGTACCGAGTTTGGGTTGCGTATTTGAACAGTGTGTAGCAGCAGAACAATATCACCAGCAGTCGGGCTAGCTTCCGAAGTATATGCATATCATACACAATAGAAAGGGACCAAGGGAAGCTTTTATAGCAACCCAAACAACGCGGAATTCTACTCCTAGCCTTAGAAAATAAGAAGAAGAAGAGCCAGAAGAAGAACCAGAAGAAGAACCAGAAGAGAAATAGAAGAAATGGAAATGGAGATAGAGGTCATAAAGGTAACAGAAAGTAAGAAAGAAGAAGACTCACAACACAACCCAACATCCCCTCAAAACCAAGAGGAAGTTGCCACCTTAGCTTCTTTGAGCAAAAAGAGAAAAAGGTAGACCTATATGTATTTCAGAACTAAAAAGAGTCAGAGGGTAAGTTAGAAAGAGCTAGAAACTCCTCCCAAGAGCCCCATCATCATTGAAAAATTATCAACATAGGAGGAAAGAATAAGAGAGACAGTTCTGAAGGAGCAGTTGTAGATGGCACAGTCAAAGAATATAGAACTAAAGTTGAAATTGCAGCAAAAAGGGCAACAATTAGCCACTAGTCATCTTGCATAGAATTCCTCTAGCATAGATTCCTTGCTGACTCATATGTTGTGTACCTCAAGGAGAAATGGTTCCTATTTCAAATCAAAACTCTAGCCTCCCATGGATCCCTACCTTTCCAAGATTGTAGGCAATTCATGGATTTCTACAAGAAAGCTAACATGGCTAATCAGGCAAAGATGGCAAAGTTTTATGTGCATAACATCGTGTTGAAAAATATAGATACTTGGGACCCCAATTCTACAATGGGGGATATGTAGTTGATGGCTCTAGTATCTTGGATGATGAATGAGGATACTAGAGAAAAAGAGATATGGAGGGTCATGAGACGAAGAAATAGAGAACCCTTACATATTAGACTGGAATTGTTCAACCGAAGAGGAGTCATCCTTAACCGTTGAGAGAAAAAAAATATAATCATAATGAAATTAATTTAGTTGTATTTAAAATTAAAGAAAAAAATATTGAAATAGATTTAATTTATCTTTATAAGTATAATATAAGATTTATATATATTGAAATTTTAGACTTTTTTCCCCAAACTATGTTGAACCTGATATACATTTTTTTAACATACAAAACTAATGTATATTTTTTCATCATACAAAACTAATATACCTTTTTTCTTTAATTTTGAAATGTTTGTATTGTTATTAATATTATAATAATATTATTCATAGATTTGATTTATCATAAAATTACAATTTTATTTATCTTGATTTCATATGTATAATATATATGCATAGATATTAACTTATAATTAATTTGAAATTATAATATTAAATAAAATAAAATGAATACATAATTTAAAAATAAATATACGAAATTACACAAATATAATATTTATTGAAAAATGTGTAAAGACATGAAGATTATGTAAGAATATGCATTGTTTTTTTCAAAGAATATGAAATGAAAATAATAATATTTTTATTAAAAAAGTGTGAAATACTATTTATTATTAGTACTTTACTTTATGACTTTAACAGTATTTAGAGCACTACCATGGTTAACCATGAGTTTTTATCCACCATTGATAATTTAACAAGTAAGTACCTTTAACTGAAGCAATGTCACTTCAACCATTGGGGATGATGGCATCTCCTAAAATGTGATTGGTTCTCTTAAAGTGAATTTTGATTGTAAATTTTCCTTAGGAGGCTCATTTTAGACCTCAAAATTCCCTTAATGCCAGACTCAAACACAGGTAATAAGCCACTTTGATGATGTTTCTAGGAAGATAGAAGATGAGTGCATTATGGCTAGCCAAAGGAGATAGAACAACCTCCCTCACAGCCTCAAGAATAGGGAGTACCATGCTCCAGAAAGACTACGAGGTGCCTTGGAAAGGGCACCATTATACAAGAGGTCCATGCAAGCCAAGAAGATCCAATGGCTTGGTCTCAAGATCAGTCCACCTTTGCTGCTGGGGTTGAATGATGAAAGGGACACAGATGCAAAAGATAGAGAATGGGAGAATGTAGTAAAGAGTAATGGGTTTTACCCCCCTGAGGGGGCTCCCACGCTTCTTCCTCAAGAAGTCAGGGGGGCTGTCAAAGCCTTGAAAAATGCAGGAGGAGAATTAGTTGCTCAGAGGATGAGCAACCTTTCAGTAGGGGGGTGATGATGAGCTCCATCATTAGACATATTTGGAGGGGTTAATGGTCACCTTTTTGCATCCTTAAATCTCTTTTCTTGCATTTTTATTATTATTTGGTTTTATGATGCTAGTATAGGTGGTGATTAAGGCTAACATAATCTGAGTGTCTAATATGAGGTTGAGTGTATAAAATCATGAGTAATTAGCATTTTTATGAGGATTTTATCATAAAGGCTTGGAGGAGACAACAAGGAAAATTTTAGGAGGGTTGTCGACCCTCCTTAACTCTCGAAGGCAGCCAAAGGATCCCAAAGGATTCTCTCCAACAATTCGAATTCCAAAGGCAACCAAGCAGCTCAAAGACCAAAGTGCACTCAATCTAGTTTACTTGGAGTCAAGTGGACTCAATCACTATTTTCAAGAGATTTTTTGGTAGTTGCCCCGTATAATAAATAGAGCATAGCTAGAGATAGGAAGGATTCAATTCCATTCGGAAAAATTGTTGCAATCTATTGAGCTTTTTTATTATTATATGCGGTGATTCAAACTTTTAGAAATGTACGAGACTATTCTTTCATGAAATGAGTATACTGATTTCATTTTACTGATTTACGTTCTAGAGAGCTAGGCTGTGGGTTAGGGCCCAATCCATGTGCCTCGGCCTCTCTGTTGTACTTATTATTTGTTTGTTGTCATTCAGTTAGATCTGCTTCCGATAGTTTCATATTTGTTTAGTTTTTTCTCTCAGTGTGTTGATGTAGATTTCATTTGCTTATGAGTAATAAAATAGAGGAGAAAAATCTAAAATATGTGGATCAAGACTCCCTTCTCATCTCTATCAATAGAGCTCGAGGAGGGTGAACCTTCCCACAGACCCAAAAATTGATTTATGTTCACTGTTTCTGAGAATAGAGTAGAGTTGCAATACCATTTTCATTCTTCTTGTTGTACTGTATTTTCACGCATTTATTTGTTTATTTGTGCATAATTTAGCAGGGTTGATTGCAGGAATTAGTGTTAAAGTCCCAGAGCAGCTCCGTGGTGCCTCCCTGCTTCATTTCCCACCTTTGTCTTCACATCTTGAGCATTGTTGTTATGCCCTCCATTCCCTCCTTTTTCCGCTTATTCTAACTGTTGCACCCACCTTTATTCATAAAAACACTTAAAATATACAACCCGCCTTTTTCCTTTTCTTTCATTAGTAATGGCCATCGCACCATTTTTAACGCAAAACGCTTGAAAAACCAACAAATTTGGACCTCCTCCTTTGCTAGTCGAAACTCCCGCTGTCGTACTTCGCTCTGTTGCAGATCACAAATCCTCCTGGCCTTCGTTAATAATTTCCACTTCCGAGATCCTATTGCGATAGTTCATATAAACCTTCTGCCATACCTTTTCTAATTATCACAAAAATATTCGAAAACTTTTGGAAACCGACCTATTCCCTTTTTCCTTTAAAATACTTACCGCAAATCGCAAATCGCTTCTTCCACTTGGTCTTCGTTAACACTTACCGCTCCCAACCGCCGATTGCGATATTACTGTAGCACTCTGCCACGTCATCCCTACCGCAAATCGCATTTCCCAGTTTCTATACCCATCGGATATCGCATTTCACTCCCGCTTTGTTAACACTTGCCGCTGCCAACCACCGATTGCGACATTACTGTAGCACTCTACCACGTCATCCCTATCACAAATCGCATTTTGCAGTTTCTATCCCCATCGCATATCCCATTTCGCTCCCACTCCTGAACAACACTTCCGCTACTCCTCCAACTTTGTAGTCTTGCGATTGTGATATTACATCTCACATATCACACTTCCCTCCTGACTGCACTTCCACTTCTCCACCAACATTGCGATATTGCAATATCGCATTACCACCCCCCCACTTACAACTCTGCCATCGCACTTTTAAAAGCCTCCCTCTACAAAGAATTTTTGCGATATTAAAAGTTTTAATAAAGTTTTAAACCCCTTTTTCACTCCCCTAAGCCTTGTTTCTTGTGGTTAAGCCCTCCATTTACACCTTTACCCCTTTCTTCTCCAAAATACAAGCAACACCTCTTCAAATTAGCATTAGGCCATGGATAGTTTCATAGATAGGAGCATGATAGATAGATCAGGGTGTGTTTAGTCGATTGGCCAAGTTAAGTGCAAATTAAATTAGTTTTTCTTCTGCCATTTCCTTTCTGCAAATTAAATTAGTTTCATTTTCGTCATTTCCTTTCTGCAAATTAAATTAGTTTCATTTCCCGCATTTCCTTTATGCAATTTAATTTAGTTTCCTTTCTGTCATTTCCTTCCAGCAATTTACTTTCCATTTCTTAGCATAGTTTAATAAATAACACCCTTTCGTAAAGAAAAAGAGGATGACATGAGAAAAAATCATCTATTGTGTATATAGCAATGTCACCTCCAAGTTTGTACGAACCCCGAGTTGATAAAGTAAAGTAGGGCAGCCCCTGGGATTTGCAGCACTCTTGGTGCAATACCAGGGCTCACCACTGGAGAGGAAGGTTTCTCATATTATGTTTCCAGAGGACAGCTACATAGTTTGGAGGTCAGAAGGAAAACATTTTTGGTGTTAATTGAAGCAAAATGGATACTTAAAAGTAGATCCATATGGCTGGAAAATGGGGATGAGAATACACAAAATTTTAAATCTTATGCATGTTATCCGAAGGCTAAAAGGAGACCAACAAAGGTAACCACATACCACTTTGACCTAGTAGCTAGCCCTACTAGGGAGGAGAGGGCTCTCTCCGTGAGATCACAACCAAATTGACTAGATAATGAAGATTTTAGCCTAGGTATACTAGGCTCTAGGGTATGATTGATTGATTTTGGGTGCTAGATGGTGAATTAGGTCTAGGAAAGGCTAGGTGAGGGCAATAAAAATTAGACTTGCATAGATCTGATGGGGTAAGGTAGGCACACAATTTAGCACTTTGAGGTATCCTTGGTGAGTGTGAGAGACTGCTAGGGTTTCAAAAAAAGCATGGAAATCATGAATTTTTTTATATCAGAAGAAAGTGAAACACAACTGTGATAATTCCTCCAAAACAAAGCATCAAAATAATGAATTCTGCTTATCTAAATTAGAAATAAATTACATTGAGAGATGGACATGAATATGGAAAGCATAATACATTCGAACATATGAAAACATAAGAACACTGCTAAAACACATACCACGGGAATCCCACCAAAATAGCTGCAACTTTGTCTATTAGTTCCTGCCAAAATGATTGAATACACTACTGTTCAAAGAAAAATTACACATCATCCAACCCTTGCAATAACAAAGAATATGATAGATATAGACCAATACAGACTTCTCCCAGCCTCAGGGGTCGAATCCATGACTTGTGGAGTTGAAACCAAGTCTTTCTCCAACTAAGCAAAAATCTAGGGAGGTTATGAAACGTTTCTCCTTTTAGCAAACCAACAAGAGAAATCCTCTCCAAAAATTAATGAGAGGTAAATACACCTATTTAAATCTATTACCATGCCTTTTACATTCACTTTTAACCTTTTACCCTTTTATGATTACCCTTTTATATTTCCCAAAGTGAAACTATCAAATAAAAATTATACAGGAAAATTGTATAATTACACAGGGAATTTCTAGAAGCACAACAAATTTCTTGTGAGGCCTTTTTGGGTGCCTCCAACATCTTCTGCAAGAAGTTCCTCTTGTTGTTTTTCTTGCTCCAATGCTCTTTTTAGGCCCCTATTTTTTGGTCTTTTCATTGTGACTTGATGGTCAAATTGTCCAAGTCTTTATCTCCTGAGGTAAAAGACAAATACATTGCTTTATTGTCTGAATTTCATGATGTATTTTATTGGGATTATGAAGAATTGAAAGTTTATGATAAGAATATCATTCAACATACCATTCCAATCAAGCCTGACCAAATGCCCTTCACACAAAAGCTAAGAAGAATCAACTCGAGGTTGCTTCCATCAATAGAGAAGGAAGTGAACAGATTTTATAAGTTCGACATCATTGTTCCCATCGAATTTTCTCACTGGATATAAAATCTAGTTCAGGTAAGGAAGAAAACTAGAGAAATCAGGCTTTGCATTGATTTTAGAAAATTAAACAAGGTGTCTCTTAAGGATAATTATCCCCTTCTCAAAATGGATCATATCCTATAGAGAGTGGTTGGGGCTTCTCAAATGTCGTTTCTTGATGGATATTCAGGATACAATCAGATTTTAGTACATGAGAAGGATCAATACAAAACTGCCTTCACAACACCTTAGGGCACTTTTAAGTATGCTAAGATGTCATTCAGACTCAAGAATGCACGGGCCACCTTTTAGCAGGTGATGGACATAGCCTTTGTAGATGAAAAGATGTTTTCTTAGTTGTATATCTTGATGATTTGACAGTTTTCTCTCATTCTGATGATGAACACTCGTATCACTTAAGAATTTTATTTCTAAAATGTAGGAAATTTGGAATTTCCCTTAATCCAAAAAAGAGCCTTTTTTTCCATGGAGAAGGGAAAGCTTCTCGGTCACATCATCTCCAAGGATGGTATTCGGATTAACCCTTCTCGGGTTGAGGCTATTCAACAAATTGACTTTCCGCACTGTAAGAAAGAAATCCAAGCTTTCAATGGTAAGATGAACTTCTTAAGGAGATTTATTCCAAATCTGGTTGAGCACCTTCGAGAAATGACCAACATGCTAAAGAAATACAATGAGGTAAAGTGGTCCGAGGATGCCAAAAATTATTTTAACTCAGTGAATTTTTCCTTAACTACAGCCCCTGTTTTAATCCTCCCTGATTACTCCATTGATTTGATCATATTCTCATTTTCCTCTAAGCATACCTTGGCTGCAATTTTGATGCAAAAGAAGGATAAGACCGAGAAACCCATTGCATTCTTCAACCTTACCATCAGGGATGAAACACTTCGATACAATATCATTGAGAAGCAAGCCTTGGCCTTGGTAAAGGTATTGAAGGACTTTCGTGTATACATCTTACATTCACATATTCTAGCTTATGTCCCCAATGTAGCAGTAAAGGATGTTCTTGTGCAGAATGATTCAGAAGGTAGAAGAGGGAAGCGGATAGCAATAATGTTAGAATATGAACCCGAGATCAAGCCCACAAAGTTTATCAAAGGTCAGGGATTAGCCAAGCTCATTGCTGAATCAAATTTACATGCTCTAGATATCAACCTCATTTTAGTTTTGTCCGATGAAGAAGAGGATGGCACTCTCATACATGTATCTGATATCTTTCTTTCATCTCCTTGGTATTATGATATCATATATGTTATTCGGCATTTAAATCCTCCTCCAGGCATGTCTAAGAGTAAGGGTAGGTCATTGAAGTTGAAGGCTTCCAAATACTGAATTTTGGACAATGCTCTTTTTTGGAAAGGCCGAGGAGGTATTTTGCTGAACTGTTTAGTTGAAAATGAAGCCAAAGAAGTAATGAATGATTTCCATAGGGGAGATTGTGGAGGTTGCCTGTTTTGGAAATCCACGACTAAAAAAGTGTTGAGGGCTAGATATTATTGGCCAACTATTTTTGCAAATTTGTATAAAGCAGTGATGAGTTTCCATGAGTGTTAGGTATTTCAAGGTAAAAGAAAACTTCTTCCATTACCTTTGCAGCCTATTTCAGTGCAAGCACCTTTTCATCAGTGGGGCCTTGAATTATCGGAGAGATTCACCCTACATAATCTACACAAAATAAATGGATCTTAATAGCCACCGACTACTTCACCAAATGGATCAAAGCAATCCCAACTAGGCAAGAAACATATTTAGTAATTATTCATTTTTTGGAGACTAACATTTTGTCTCGTTTTGGCTATCCTCATAAGATCATTGTAGATAATGCAACTGCATTCAAGTCGAAGAAAATGGTTGAGTTCTGTGACAAGAACAAGATCAAATTGGGGCACTCAACTGCGCATTATCTGCAAGGTAAATCTTCTAATAAATCTTTGATTAATGTCATAAAGAAGAAGTTGGAGGCAAAAAAAAAGAACTGGCACAAAAATCTTGTTAATGCTTTGTGGGCAGACAAGATGAGTAGTAAGAAATCAAAAGTAATATCCCCTTTTTAGTTGGTATATGGTGTAGACATTGTTTTTCCTACATCACTTGTAGTCCTAGTCATGAAATTTTTACAAGAAGAAGGAAGTGAAGAGAATGATGTACAATGTCGGATCAATCAGATGATCCATCATTAGCAAACAAGAGATGAATTCTTTCAGAACACCTCAAAGCTTCATGAAAAGATAAATAAGGTATATGACTACAAGAAAAAAGAGGATGATTTCAAAATTGGAGATGTGGCCCTCCGTTGGGATGCTAGGAACAAGGAAAAGGGGAACCACAAGAATTTGAGAACCTGTGGAAAGGGCCATACGATATTTCAGCCTTTCATGACCTGTCAATGGTAGGCTCCTTAAGCATTATCTTTTTTTATGTATATTTCTGGAAATTTCCCAATTCCATTGTATATATCAGTTTATCTTTCTACAAAGTGTGAAGCAGAGAATCATCGAAGCTTGGAGCCCGAGGTGAAGGCCATAAATTTTCATTGGTTTTATATTGTTTTAAATTTTATTCAAAGTCAAGTCAGTCTAGTTTTGATTCAGTTTATTATATCAAGTTTTTAGCATTCAGTTTGGTTTTTATCTTTTGACTCCATGCCCAATGGTCAGGCTACTTGGTCTATGGTGTTCTTCGCACCTCCAAGGAGCCGCCATCCCCAGCTGGAGCAATGTTAGTGTCATTTTTTGCATCCTCCCACCAGTGATCAAATAGACTCTTATCATGTCTTGTTAGGGTCCCATTTTCAAAAAAAATCATTCCATTAGGTCATCATGCAAAAATTTGGTCACTCGATGTAGATATAGGTATGATTTTACTCCTTCCAAAATCTTACTAGTTGTTGGCTCATTCCACCTCTTTGTTGAGTGTACCATCATTCATGAGTTGTCATCATTATTACATTCATTTTCATGATGGTTTCATTCAGTCCGGAGTCTCCATTAGGCCTTAGGGTTCCAAGGTCATCAAATCATCATTTCATGCACAAAGTCCAACAAGTGAAGGAGTGGCAATAAAGTGATTTCATCAATAAATTTGATTTCAAAGAAAAATGTAATTTTATGTTCAATGCAATTTCGTATTCTTAATTTGTAATAAGTACTTCAGAGTTCCAAGTAGCTGCAAATACTCAAGTTCCACTAGCAAATGTTCAAGGTTCCAAAAATAAAATCAGTTTTCAAAAGGCATCAAATTTCAAAATGCAAAAGATCAAGTTCAAAGTCAAAATGGAATTTTGGTGGGCTACCCCACTAAAGTTGAAAAATATGATGTAAAAAGCAAGAAAGGAGTTGTATATTTACCATTTCACTTTCTCCCAACAAAACTTTAGCTCTCATTGGTAGAAAATTCGAGTTTTTAGCTCTCATTGGAAAAAAATTCTCCTCGTTGCGCATTTGCTAACCTCGTTGCGTTGCGCTTCCATACTCTTGCTGCACTTCCACTGTGCATCTGAACACCTTGTTTCACTTTCCACTCCGCATCTGCTAACCTCGCTGCGCATCTGAGCTAGGAGGTGGGGAAAACATTTTTAAAGTAAAATTGAAGCAAGAAAATCATTTTTAGGGTTTCGAAGAGTATCTACAAGTTACAAATCAAGTAAGTAAAGAGAAATATCCCCCTCTTCATCAATTTTACAAGTTTAAAAGAAATTCACCTTCTCAGCTAGCGTTTTAAAGGTCAAGTTGGAGAAAATGTGTCATGGTGATTTTTTCAGTTTGAAAACCCTGAAACTCACCTTCCACACCTTCATTCACTCCATTTGAATCATTCACACATCTTCCCCTCACCCAATTCCTATTTTTCCCAAAAACACTACTCAAACCCTAATTTCTACCTTGTTTTTACCCTAGGCCTATGTTTTGGCCCTTTCATCCCCTTCCCCTCACACAAATTCAAAAAAATCACTTCCCCCTACTTCATAACATCATTCCCTCTCTAGGAAATCCTAAACTCATATTACCATCTCATTCATAAACCTAGTAAAAAGACTCTATTTTTTCTCCTCTTCATTAGGGTTTTCTTACTGCCATGGACACTGACACCTCCCCCTCTAAGAGGAAGAAATATAAAGGAGGAAAGATATTGAGGTTTGAGCCCTCTCACTGCCATCATATCATCTCATCTCCTTTTATACTCAAATGTTTTCAAGATGTCAATTATGTACAATTTTTCCGAAAGGTACAAGAGGTGGGATATAATGAACAACTCACAGGGTTATTTTCCATTGCTTTGAAAAAGGATAAGGTTGTTATAGCAGGGATAGAGTTCACTTTCACACTAGAAGCCATCTCCACAGCCATTGTTATACCAAATCATGGAGAAGATTGGTTCAAGGGTATGAGTCTTGATGATGAATACTTCAAACCCTACTTGAAATCACCATACAAAGATGATCTATTGCATGTATTTCCTTTTGGATACTTATTGGAAAAATATGCTCCATTGATGAAGTCCATTATGAGGTTTTTCACTTATGAAGGATGTTTTTCAAGACTTTGTCAATACCCATTAGGGGAATTTTGAGGTCTAAAATGGGCCTCCTAAGAAAAATATACAACCAAAATAAACTTTATAAGAACCAATAGGATTCAAGATGATGATGTCAAGCATGGGGGATGATTCACATTTTTTTAAGTAAAAGGGTAAAAATATTAAAAAATAATAAAATAATAAAACTACTTTTTCAACTCATATTTTAAAATTATCTTCCAAACTTTTTACTCAAATTTCGAGCAGGAGTATTGGTCAGATGCAAAATTTAATTCCTCATCCAAGGAGTATCCATGTTGCAAACTTTTGATGAACCCTGCTACACGAAAAATGAGAAATACATGAAAAAACGTGATTGCAATCATGTTTATCATGTATTTTTCACATTTCATGGAGTGGGATCCATAGAAAGTATGAAACATGGGTACTCCTTGGATGAGGAATTAAATTTTGCATCCAATGAGTACTCCCGCTCCAAATTTGAGTAAATATTTTGGGAGATAAGTTGAAAATACGAGTTGAAAAAGTAGTTTTTTTCTTTTTTCCCTCAAAAATCTGATGATGTAATCAAATCTTATTTTATTGTTTCCACTATTATTTTATAATTTCCTTAGGAGGCCCATTTTAGACCTCAAAATTATCCTAATGCACATAATATTACTAATCCATTTTATAGCTGTGAAATCTCTTAATTTGTGTAATTATCTCTTCAAAAGTGTGTTCAAGATGGCAAAGAAGATACATGAAAAGGGCAGAGATCACACAGACAGTCTTTTCCAACACAGTATGATTAAGATTATCATTCTTCACCAATTGCAAGAGAAGAAGATCACTTGGGAGAAATTTTTGGAAAATATAGTTCAAGAGAACTTGGTAGAGCCACTACAGTAGTAAGAATTGTCTTCAGTAGAGCACGATGTGGGATCACCAAGTAATAGGGAGTAAAATCCTCCAAGTGATAAGGATGAGGAGAAGATAAAAAGAGATAAAGAATCAAGTCATAAGGAGCACCATTCACCTAAAAGGAGCAAAAAGGAAAAATAGGTCATAATTTATCAGAGAGGACATAAGCAAGTGTTTCCTCCACAAATTGTGGAAGGGGCCTTGCCTTATACATCAACAAAGCAGGGATATCATGAACAGTGGGAGACAATTATCCATGAGGAAGAAAATGATTTTGAATTGGTAGACTTGGAATCCCAATATGAACATGAAACCTTAAACCTGGTCATCAAAGGAAAATATGCCAAAATCAGAGAGCTGCAAGATAATTTGGCAAGGGCACAGTTTTTTATCTCTTTCCTTGAGCAAGAGAAAAAAAAGTTGAAGGATAAGCAAGTACTTTTGGAAATTGACTTGTTGAAAGCTAAGAGGAAAGATGCCAAAGTCAAGGCAGTGATTGGACATGATTAGTCTGATGAGAAGATGTTATCACTCCATTGGATCTCTGAAGGTTGAAAGGAGACCAGCAAAGGTAACCACAGACCGCTTTGACCTAGTATCTAGACCTACTAGGCAGGAGAGGGATCTCTCTGTGAGATCACAACCAAATTGACTACATAATGAAGATCTTAGGCTAGGTATAGTAGGCTCTATGGTTTTATTGATTGATTTTGGGTGCTGGATGGTGAATTAGGTCTAGGAAAGACTAGGTCAGGGCACTAAAAATCAGACTTGCAGAGACCTGATGGGGCAAGGTAGGCACACAATTTATAACTTTAAGGTATCCTTGGTGAGTGTGAGAGACTGATAGGGTTTCAAAAAGAGCATGGAAATTATGAATTCTTTTATATCAGAAGAAAGTGAAATACAACTGTGATAATACCTCCAAAACAGAGCATCAAAATAATGAATTTTTCTTATCTAACTTAGAAATCAATCACATTGAGATATGGACATGAATATTGAAAGAATAATACATTCAAACATATGAAAACATAAGAGGCAACACTGCTAAAACACATACCATAGGAATCCCACCAAAATAGTTGCAACTCTGTCTATTAGTTCCTTCCAAAATCACTGAACACACTAGTGTTCAAAGATAAATTACACAACATCCAACCCTTCCGATGACAAAGAAGATGATAGATATATACCAAAACATACTTATCCCAACCTTAGGGGTCGAATCCATGACTTGTGGAACTGAAAACAAGTATTTCTCCAACTAAACAAAAAGCTAGGGAAGTTATGAATTGTTTCTCCTTTTAGCAAACCAACTAGAGAAATCCTCTCCAAACATTAATGAGAGGTAAATAAACCTATTTAACTCTATTACCATGCCTTTTACATTCACTTTTAACCTTTTACCCTTTTATAATTTCCCTTTTACATTTCCCAAAGTGAAACAATCAAATAAAAATTACACAGGAAAATTGTAAAATTACACAGGGAATTTCCAGAAGCGCAGCAAAATTCTTGTGAGGCCTTTTTGGGTGCCTCCAATATCTTCTGCAAGAAGTGCCTCTTGTTTTTTTTCTTGTTCCAATTTTCTCTTTAGGCCCCTTGTTTTTGGTCTTTTCCTTGTGATCTGGGCCTCATCCTCATCAGACTCATCATGTCCAATAATTGCCTTGCCTTTGGCATCTTGCCTCTTAGCCTTCAATAATTCCATTTCCAAAAGTACTTGCTTATCTTTCATTTTTTTTTCTCTTGCTCAAGGAAAGAGATAATAAACTGTGCCCTTGCCAAATTATCTTGCAGCTCTCTGATTTTGGCATCTTTTCCTTTGATGACCAGGTTTAGGGTTTCCTATTCATCTTGGGATTCCAAGTCTATCAGGTCAAAATCCTACTCTTCCTCATGGATAATTGTTTCTTTTTGTTCATGATATCCTTGATTTGATGATGTAGAAGGCAAGGCCCCTTCCATAATTTTTGGAGCAAACACTTGCCTAGTATGCCCTCTCTGATAAATTCTGACCTCTTTGTCCTTTTTTCTCCTTTTAGGTGAATGGTGCTCCTCATGACTTGATTCTTTAGCTCTGTTTATCTACTCCTCATCGCTATCACTTGGAGTCTTTTCCTCCCTATTACTTGGTGATCCCACATCATGATCTGCTGAAGACAATTCTTGTTGTTGTAGTGGCTCTACCAAGTTCTCCTGATTCCTTAACTATCTTTTCCAAAAATGACTCCCAAGTGATATGCTTCTCTTGCAATTGGTGAAGAATGATGATCTTAATAATACTATGGTGGAAAATAGTGTCTGTGTTATCTCTGCCCTTTTCATGTATCTTCTCTTCCATCTTGGACACACTTTTGAAGAGGTAATTACACAAATTAAGTGATTTCATTGTTGTAAAACGCATTAGTAATCTTATGTGATATTGATAAAGTCTTGAAAAACGTCCTTCACAAGTGAAATAACTCATAATGGACTTCATCAATGGATAATATTTATCCAATAAGTATCTGAAAGGAAATACATGCAATGGATCATCTTTGTATGGTGATTTCAAGTAGGGTTTGAAGTATTCATCATCAATACTCATACCCTTGAACCATATTCTCCATGTTTGGTATACCAGTGGCTATGGAGATGGATTATAGTGTGAAAGTGAACTCTATCCCTGCTATAACAACCTTATCCTTTTTCAAAGAAATGGAAAATAACCCTGTGAGTTGTTCATTATATCCCACCTCTTGTACCTTTTGGAAAAAATGTACACAATTGACATCTTGAAAACATTTTAGTATAAAAGGAGATGAGGTGATTTCATGGTAGTGAGAGGGCTCAAACATCAGTATATTTCCTCCTTTATACTTCTTCCTCTCATAGGGGGAGGTGTCAATGTCCATGGAAGTAAGAAAACCCTAATGAAGATGAGCAAAAACATAATCTTTTTACTAGGTTTATGAATGAGATGGTAATATGAGTTTAGGATTGCCTAAATTTTTGAGAAAATTTAGGGGAGATGGAATGATGTTATGAAGTAGGGGGAAGTGACTTTTTTGAATTTGTGTGAGGGGAAGGGGATGAAAAGGCCAAAACACAGGCCTAGGGTAAAAACAAGGTAGAAATTAGGGTTTGAGTAGAGATTTTGGGAAAAATAGGAATTGGGTGAGGGGAAGATGTGTGAATGATTCAAATGGAGTGAATGAATGTGTGGAAGGTGAGTTTCAGGGTTTTCAAACCGAAAAAAAAGAAAAAAAAAAAAAGACCATGACACAATTTCTCCAAATTGACCTCTAAAACCCTATCTAAGAGAGTGAATTTATTTTATACTTTGAAAACTGATGAAGAGGGGGATATTTCTCTTTACTTACTTGATTTGTACCTTGTAGATACTCTTCAAAACCCTAAAAATGATTTTCTTGCTTCAATTTTCCTTTAGAAATGTTTTCCACGTCTCCTAGCTCAGATGCGCACCGGAAAGCGCAGCAAGGTGTTCAGATGCACAACAGAAAGCGCAACAAGAATCTGGAAGTGCAACGAGGTTAGAAGATGCACAACAAGGACAAAATTTTTTCCAGTGAGAGCTAAAAACCTGAATTTTCTGCCAATGAGTGCTGAATTTTTGTTGGGAGAAAGTGAAATGATAAATATACAACTCCTTTCTTGCTTTTTATATAATCTTTTTCAACTTTAGTGGGGTGGCCCACCAACATTCCATTTTGACTTTGAACTTGATCTTTTGCATTTTGAACTTTAATGCCTTTTGAACACTAATTTTCTTTTTGGAACCTTGAACATTTGCTGGTGGAACTTGAGTATTTGCTGCTACTTGGAACTCTGAAGTACTTATTACAAATTAATAATATGAAATTACATTTTACATAAAATTACATTTTTATTTGAAATCAAATTTATTGATGAAATCACTTTATTTTCACTCCTTCACTTATTGGACTTTGTGCATGAAATGATGATTTGATGACGTTGGAACCCTAACACCTAATGGAGACTCTGGACTGAATGAAACCATGATGAAAATGAATGTAAGGATGATGACAACTCATGAATGATCGTACACTTAGCAAAGAGGTGGAATGAGCAAGCAACTAGTAAAATTTTGAAAGGAGTAAAATCAGACCTAGATCTACATCCATTGACCAAATTTTTGCATGATGACCTAATGGAATGACAAATATTTGAAAATGGGACCCTAACAAGACATGATAAGATTCTATTTGATCACTGGTGGCAGGATGCAAAAATTGACACTAACAATGCCAAAGGTCAAAATTTTACCAACACCGTATGGATTCTTGAAGATATAGATGGTAGAGAGATATGTAGTTTCAAAGATCTATAAGCCTTCAGCAAGATACACGTTTAGGGACTCTACAAGGAAGAGGCGTGAGTAAATATAATGGAAGTTATAATTGGCTCAAATTTGTGGCCAAAAAATGGCATGAGGCACATCCTCCCTTAACCTCTAATTGATTTCCTTCCGGATGGATGTGTGACAACACCCCTTACCCATTACCATAAATAAGAGGTTGTCACTATGCTAACTCCATCTTCATGGTGCTATTGTGAAAACGGGGTCTAATAAATTTTAAACTTTTTTAAACTTCTTTAAACCTATAATAACAATCACCATTATCTTCGTCTCGTTGAGACGATTCTAGTGACATTCAATTCATCCCAATTCAGTCTAAGGGATCACAAGTTAAGGCTCTTTAAAGTTTTAATTTCAAGTTCTTCAACTACCACATGGTAGCCAAGTTGTACCTGCGTGCCATGCTTCCATTTAAGGAAACATTGTGGAAAATCCACATGAACGACGCGTCAAATTCATAGTTAGAAGTCAACCTTCGGGTTAGTTTCATTTGGCACACATTTTTGCAGGCCTGAACCCCAAGCCCCGACCTGGCCAGGGTCCTGAACCCTGACCCTCGACTTGGAGGTTGGCTCGACTATCTTCCACTGTGTGATTTAGCTTGGATGCAACCTCGTCCGGTGCCTGACCTCCGAATCCTGACCAAGAGAGTTAGACCAGCTAACTTTCGGTTGCATTTTTGCTTGGACACCCGACCTCGTTTGGGTCCCGACCTGGAGAGTCCCACAGGTGCTTTTTGGCCTAAAGCTAAAATTGTATTCTTAAAACTTTTCAAGTTTCTCAACTTGGGCTTTCCATGCAAGCTTGAACTTTGACTTATAATGAAACTCCATTGCAAAGGAAGAAGTCCATGGTCTGCAAGCCATATTCAAGGACTTTACTTCGACGTCCTAATTCTAACGCAATGAACCCGTCCCTTCCAAATTCGCCCATGTTGCATGCATATACTATTCATGGAAATTATAGAATTAATTGGCCATATTCTCATTCAATATTTCCAGTCAAAAAAATTACAAGGTTACATTCCCTCTTGAAATTACTAGGTCGCATACTTACTCGACACATACATGAACTCAACCATTCCTTCAGAAAATGATACAGAAATCAACAGTACAACTTTACACTACTACCAATTAAATAAACACATAAACCATCTATTTCTCAAACTATAAATCACATGGATTTTAGCCTCTTAATATGCACAAGAATCAACCATTCAACAAGATTTAATATAGGAAAATTCAACCTCCCTTTTTGCAATCAGGAAATCACATTCCTTATCAAAAATATAGGCATATAACCCATATAATAAAAATGTGTGCATCATTAACATGAGAAACGAATAAAGATGCTTATTTTATGAAGTAAGCAAATTGGCAACTGAGATTGGGACTATGCTTTTCCACCTAACCATAGAGAGACCACAACCAAGTTCTCTTACAGTTGTCACCCCCAAGCTAGATTCCAATGCTCGAGGAGGAATACTTAAGGGATGAACTAGAACTTCCCAGTTGAAACAGAAACTCTAGAGGTCCTCTTACCTCCACCCACTAGCTACCCAATAGTTAACCAATACTCAGGGAATCTAGAGGCCAACTTCCTCCACCCTTTAGATATCCAATAACACACACATAAACACACAATCAAAGGAGTTGAGAAGCTTCACCTCCAACCTGGTAGTGTGCAACACAATGGCTCCACCCAATGAATGGAATCAAGAACCCACTGCCAAATCAGATGAACAAGTAAAGGAAACTCCAAAATTTCCTTTACCAAGGGCTAAATCTCTACCCCAGGTTGTCAAGGGACTTGAAAGAATTCCATATCCACTCTCCAACCCCCTGAAGTATCTTGATATTTACCCTCACCTAAAGGATAATTCCTCCTATACTCATGTTGATCAACCGAAGGTATGATAGCCTCCTAAGAGGGGTGAAAATAATCCAATATCTTCCACACTGCATGTAAATATCATTTCCTGCTTGATAGTTCCAAGCACACCCTTTTACTCTTTCTTGAAAAACACTAGACACTTCTTTGCGCCTTGTGTCTGATATGCCTTTTATACATAGTTGTGAACATGTCAAGTCTCACA
This sequence comes from Pinus albicaulis, assembly GCA_034641835.2. Classification (NCBI taxonomy): domain Eukaryota; kingdom Viridiplantae; phylum Streptophyta; class Pinopsida; order Pinales; family Pinaceae; genus Pinus; species Pinus albicaulis. The sequence continues at coordinate 20,199,307 of MU968411.1, forward strand.
AACGAGCCTCTCTGGTGTCCTCTTGTGTGACTAAGTCTCGAAATCGCAAGATGATAGACATACATTGTTCCTCTTCGTTGCAGAGTTCTTCCCCTACACTCTTGGGTTTTTCTTTCTTCCCCCGAGAACTTTTCTTATCTTTCTTAGTTTCCCCTTTCTATGCGCATATGCCTCCTCCGCGTTGTCTAAATCTTCTCTTTTGTGTGGGCCTTCACTCCACAATTCTGACTGCGAGTTGATTGTCCCCAACCATCCCTCTTAAATTTTTTTCCTTCGGTATCCCTTGGCTGTTTGAGTTTGTGAGGGTATGCCTGCCACTCTCTTCTGCACTTTCCCCTTGGGAAGCACAACCCATTTCCATTAAAGGTATCCTCTTTGTTTCCTTGTAATATTCTCCAATAGGTACGACCTCTTTTCCTTATTTTCTAGCAGCATCAAATCTCATAAATGTGTCTTGTTTAGTCGCATCAAGAAACACCAGTTAGCCCATGACTGGAATTAAAACCACTTCTTAACATCCTAAGCAACCTCCTTCCTCAAGCATAAGAATTCATATCCCAATCTCATGCCTTTTAATCTACCAAATTGGATCCATCTTAACCCCAGATCTATCAAGCACCAAGAGGGATCAAATCTATCGAGGTGTAAACCTCTTTTTTGAGAGAAAAATTTGAGGAAAGGTTTGCACCTGACGATATTTTATCCCTCTCAACACTTGATAGATCCAGTGTTAAGATGGATCTAGGCTGGTTATATAATATTATATAATATCTATATTTGTATATGTGTCTCTTTCTTATTCCCTCGCACTACAAGGAAAAGACCCTCTAGCGGATGTTTTTGTGGAAGCCCTTATAAAAATAGCCCAGATATCAATTTGTAACAGAGGTCACTGGAGGAGGTTGGCGGGCGGATGTTTGTGCAGATGTTTTTTCGCTGTGCGCTTATAATGATAACACGCACCGGTGCGCTTAATATATATGTGACGCACCAGTGCATAGTAGAGGCTAAAACATTGTTGCAGAGTTATTTTTAAGTATTATTAGAACAATGGTGCACTTCATACATACGACGCACCGGGGTGCCTAATAAGCGGTTCCTCCCTTACAACACAGAGGTGCGTACAAGTTGATGGGCACCATGACAGAGTTTTAAAAAAATGGCGTTGCACTTTATATAAAGCGCAGCGGTGCATAAGATCAAATGGCACACTGAGACACTCACTATATAACCTTCCCGGTGCCTCGAATTAATCGAGCGCACCGACCAATTGGTTAATAAAAAAAAATATTTTCACCATTGTGGTGCTATACTCTAACAATGACGCCCCGGTGCGGTTATGGTGATACAACACCCCGGTATTGATCCAAGTGCATTAGGGGAATTTTGAGGTCTAAAATGGGCCTCCTAAAGAAATAATAAAAGAATAGTTAAATCAATAAAATAATATTTATGAATTTGCAATTCACTTTTTGCACCACAATCCATGTAACCATGGTTAAATTCAATTCAAAAGTTGTACCAAAATAAAATTAGTAAAAAAATTGTATTGATGTGATTATAAATAAGAATGAGTTGTTCAAGAAAAAGTCACATTAATTGAACAACTAATGCATTTGTCCTTTGTACTTAAATAACTTGAAATAAAATAGAAATATTAAGTCTTAAATTCTTAATTATATAATATATTATTAATTAAAATTTATATTATTTAAATTGTATAATAACATGTAATTAATGTACTATATAAAAATAATATAATAAATGTAATATATTATTTTATGTATGAATTTTATTCAAAAAGTGTGAAATGACATTTATTATGAGTACTTTACTTTGACTTTAAAAGTACTTAGAGCACTACCATGGTTAACCATGAGTTTTTATCCACCATTGAGAATGTGACAAGTAAGTACCTTTAACTCAAGAAATGCCACCTCAACCATTAGTGATGATATCATCCCCTATAATGTGATTAGTTCTCATAAAGTGAACTTTGATTATACATTTTCCTTAGGAGGGCCATTTTAGACCTCAAAATTCCCCTAATGGATATTGGTGGCCACCCACCTATTCCACTTGGGGCCCCACCATTGTCTCTTTCAGTTTTTCAGTTTCCTTAATTATAGTGCAACTTACTATTTCTAGCAGTTTTTTGGTTCCTGAACTTTCGAAGTCATTTTGAAAACGATGTTTTTTGGGAAAATTGGGAGAAACATGGGTCCATGGACCGATGTTGCTCACATTAAAATTTGTAGTCCTCAGATAGATCTTTCTAACTAGGTATGGTGCGCGTCAAACAAATATCTTATGCCAAAGTTACGTCCTCGGGAAATTGAAATACCAATTTACCCACATGGAGCCCATAGTTTTGGTGCTTCATCTCCTAGGGTTAGGTTTTTGGATGTTTAGGGTTTTCCATTGTTTCTCAATAATAAATAGGCCCTCGATCCTCATTGTAACACAGTTCAGAGGCCTATAGCCACCACACCTCTTCTTAGAGATAAGCTACCAACACCCTAGCTAGCTTATTTCCATTCTATCTATAAGAAAATTTCAGTTCTTTGATATTAATTAAATGAACTGTTATTTCTGTTGCATATTTGTATTTATGGTTATATGTGTATTCTGTTGTGTTCCTACATAAATCTGGATCTGTGGCATCAGAGCGGTCTGCTTTTTCCCGATCCTTCTTTGCATGCCCCCAACGAGGTCGGGGTATAAGGACTTAGGGCTCAATCTGGTTGAACATTTGCAAGATCAGCCTCGCAAACCCCGACGGCTGCCAATGGGGGATGAAAAGAAAGATGAGGGAGTAGGATATCCTATCAAAATATTGCTCGAGGAGGCCCTCGAAAAATAAATGAACGTGATGATGGATAACTTTGCCCATATCCCTCAACGACTGCCCACCGACAGCGCATCTGCATCCAACAGCCACTCTGGAGGCATTAATCCCTTTAAGGTACAAGTAAAATTTGATATTCCCATATTTGAGGGCCAAATAGATGCAGCTGTCGTAGATATATGGTTGAATCTATTAGAAGGATATTTCTCGGTTCAAGACTTTTCCGACCGGGAGAAGATTATTTTTTCACTCCTCAAAGCTACCGCCCATGTCAAGTACTGGTGGGAAACCTATTGTGAGAAAAAAGATGAGACATAACCCTCTCTGTTCTTGGTCGTACCCACCTGGAATTCTTTCTGAGACGCCATCAAGGAACAATAATATCCCATGGGGATCTATGAGGATAAGTACATACAATGGACCACGCTATAGTAGCAAAGGGATCAAGATGTGCATGAGCTGGCGAATATGTTCCATACCCCACGTTGGGTATCAAATATTTGGAGAAAAATTTGGTTCTAACGTATCACATTTGTCTACACATATACATTCAGGAGGAAATGGATTTCCTCGACATCTCCTCGCTTGGTATGGCATACCAGTGTTCTGCCAAGATTGATCAGAAATTCGAACAGAAGAAGAAAGACTTTGGATCTGCGAATCAAAAGAAAGGGAAAGGTGCCCCCAGGCCACAGAACAAAGGACAAAACCAAGGCATGGCGGCTTAAGACAACCTTCCAAAGCCACAAGCAAAGAACAACACTGCAAAGCCAAAGAAGGACACAGGAAAGTGGTGTGAGTTCCATAAGAGCTCCACTCACAACACAAGTGAGTGTCGGTCCAAGCAGTCATTAGTGGCTGAGATGAGGGCTTTTGAATCAGATGCATGCTCTGACTCCGAATCAGAACCCGACAAGGGGAATGACAAAGGGAAGCAGATTATTGATACAGAGCCCAACGCCACCGTTGCCACTGTGAAGATCCAGAAGGAGGAACCGGAAGATCTAGAGGAGGAGGAGCGTCTCTTCCACTCCCTTACGTGGGTAAAGGGTTCCCTAATTGAGTTCATTGTTGACAGTGGTAGCCAAAAGAACCTCATTTCAGCAGAGGTCATGAAGTGGTTGGGCTTGCCAACCATAACACACCCACAGCCATACACCATCGGGTGGCTTCACCAAGGACGAGATCTCTGCGTCAGCCAGTAATGCCACCTTCCCTACATAATCAAGCCCTTCACGGATGAGGTATTATGTGACATTTCTCCTCTTAGTTTTTTGATGTATTATTAGGCCAACCATACTTGTGGAAGCAACATGTTGTGTATGAGTCCCAGCCTCGCGCTGTTATTGTTACTTTGGGCAATAAGTTTTACAGGATACCAGACATACCACCGCCTGCCGCTATCTCTTTGGCTACTGCAAAACAATGCAGTAAGCTCATTTCCAAAACAAGGAAATTTGTTTTCCTGATGATCCGCCCCCAGGGCAAGAAGAAGATTGTGGCCACGATCTCCAGATAGGGCTCCTCCGCATGATAAAAACAAATGGACAAGTTCATGGAGGAATACGGGGACATCTTCACCTCACCCACAGGGGTGCCTCTGCACTGTCAGTTCAAGCACCCCATTGATCTGATCCCATGTGCACTGCTACCTAATGGACCGATCTATCGATGCTATGTTCTTGAGAACGATGAAATCAAGAGGCAGATTCAGGAGCTACTACAGAAAGTTCACATCCGGTCGAGTTCATTGCCCCGTGGGAGCTCGATCGTGTTGGTATAGAAGAAGGATGGGACTTGGAGACTCTGTATTGACTATCGGGCACTGAACAATATCATTGTCCGGAATAGGTACCCAATCCCATGGATTGATGATCTCCTGGACCAACTCAAAGGGGCGAAATATTTCAGCAAGATCGACTTGAAGTCTGGGTATCATCAGGTACCAATAAAACCCTCTTTCAAAGCCAAGGAGGGCCTTTTCGAATGGTTGTTCATTCCTTTCATGTTGACAAATGATCCCACAAACTTCATGAGGTTGATGGACGACATCTTGTGACCATTCACCAACTCCTTTGTAGTGGTGTACTTGGATGACATTTTGATCTTCAGCCAGACTTGGGAAGAGCACCTCCACCACATCTGACAGGTCCTCCAAACACTGTGGCAACACAAGTTGTGTGCCAATTTGGAGACGTGCACTTTTGGCATGACCCAGGTTTAGTATCTGGGATACATTATTGATGAAAGGGGGGTGCATGTGGATCCAACCAAGATCCAAGTCATTCGGGATTGGTCAGCCCCAACAACTCTAATAGAGCTTCGCAAATTTCTGGGTTTTGCTAATTTCTACCGCAGGTTCGTGTTGGGATTCTCTCATATCACTTGGCCCTTTAGTCAAGTCACCAAGGGTGGAGCGAAAGCAAAATTATTTTGGTCAGAATCTCAACAGAAGGCGTTTGTAGAATTGAAACATCGCCTCTATTTTTCCCCAGTGCTCACATTACGAGACTTGCAACAACCATTTGAGATCGAGACAAATGCCTCTGACTATGCTATCGGGGAAGTTCTTACTCAATAGGGGCATCCAGTGGCATATCATATTGAGACATTGTCTGACACAGTCCGCAAGTATCCCACTTATGACAAAGAAATGTATTCTATTATGCAGGCTTGTTGACAATAGAAGCATTACATTTTGGGAAAGGAAACAATCATCCACACAGAACACCGACCCATGCAGTTCATACAGACACAAGGGAAGTTGCAGAACGATCGCCATTAGAATTGGTCCACATACCTACAACAGTTTCATTTGAACATCAAGTACAAGAAGGGTAGCACCAATAATTTTGTAGACTGCCTCAGCCGACTACCGATCATGGCGCTAACCACTGTTCTCAACTCTTGTGGGCACGAGACTTTTGATTGGCCGCTTCTCTACAAGAGCAATCCAGAATTCAGCCACACATACAAGACACTCTTGGAGGGTACGCAAGTTCCAAATTTTCACCCCCAATATGCACTGCTATGTCACCTGGGGCACCTTTGTGTTCCTTCAAGTGAGCGTGCCAAGATGATTTGGGAAGCGCACTACAGTCGAGTCACTGGAAATTTTGGGGTTGAGAAAACAGTGGCAGTACTGCAGAAGTATTTCTATTGGCCAAATCTTTGACAGGATGTCGGGAAGTACATCAGATCCTGCACTTCTTGCGCCATTTCCAAACCGACCATCAAGAAGTAAGGCCTCTATACTCCGCTACCTACCCCTAGTCAATCTTGGGAATCCATTTTCATGGATTACACGTCGGACCTTCCTTCTACTAAGCATGGAAACGACTATGTTTTCATGGTCGTCGACAAATTCTCAAAGATGGTTATTATGGCGGCCTGCAAGAAGAATATCACAGCAGAAGCCACTACTAAACTCTTCTTTGAACGAGTGTGGGTGCACTTTGGGATCCCACAGTATATCATCTCAGGTCGGGACAACAGGTTCCTCAACACATTTTGGTCCAGCCTTTGGTCAATGCTGGACACCAAGCTCACTAAGTCCACATCTTTCCATCCCCAAACTAATGGCCAGATAAAGGTCATCAATGGGATGATTGTACACATTCTGTGCATGTACAATTCAAAGCATCCATGCACATGGGATGAGAGCCTCCCCTATGTACAACACAGTTATTACCAGGCTCTCCACAGCTCAACCGACCATAACCCCTTTCAGGTGGGCTTGGGATTCCATCCACTATGTCCCATTGATCTAGCCATGCCATTTGCAGCTACTCAAGCTGATTCAACTCATGTATAGTCTGAAGCTGACAAAGAGAACAACTTCATCGAGCGCGTTCAACACATCTGCCAACAGGTTCATGACATATTGGACAGAGCCAATGCTAAGTACAAGCAACGACATGATCAACACCGAGTGCCACACAACTTCCAGGTGGGCGAAAAAGTGTGGCTACATTTACAAAAGGAGTGCCTCACTGGACCCCACCGCAAGATTTTCCCGCTCTGATATGGGTCATACACCATCACCAAGGCTGTAGAGAAAAATGCCTTAGAGCTCAGTATTCCACCATTCCTTGGTTTGCACCCAATGTTCAATGTGGACTACCTTCGGCCCTACTTCCCACCTCTACTGGACACCTCCGACATTGCAGAACAACTCACACCAACAGAGTTAAACCCAGACTACATGGAACATGACACCACAGATTGTACCATGGACATGAAAATAAAGAACACTCACCAGTAAAAGATCCAACTGTATCGGGTTGTCAAAGCTGTCCAACTCCTGCACCAAGGCAAGTGGTTAACCAGGGACCAATTTTAGCAGAAGTTTCCTCATCTCATGGAGGAACTCAACGCAATGGGGACCATTGCTTGCTAACGGGGGAGGAATGATCCAAGTGGATATTGGTGGCCACCTGCCTATTCCACTTGGGGCCCCACCATTGTCTCTTTCATTTTTCTAGTTTCCTTAATTATAGTACAACTTACTATTTTTAGCATTTTTTCGGGTCGTGAACATCCGAAGCAATTTTGAGGCCCTAAACGACGTTTTTTGGGAAAATTAGGAGCAACATGGGTCCATAGACCGATGTTTCTCACATCAAAAGTTGTAGTCCTCATATATATTTTTCTAACAAGGTATGGCGCGCGTCAAACGAAGATCGTATGCCAAAGTTACGTCCCCGGGAAGTTGAAACACCAGTTTACCCAAATGGGGCCCATAGTTTTGGTGCTTCATCTCCTATGGTTAGGTTTTTGGATGTTTAGGGTTTTCCATTGTTTCTCAATTATAAATAGGCCCTCGAGCCTCATTGTAACACAGTTCAGAGGCCTGTAGCCACCACATCTCTTTCAGAGATAAGCTACCAGCACCCTAGCTAGCTTATTTCCATTCTGTCTGTAAGCAAATTTCAGTTCTTTGATATTAATGAAATGAAGTGTTATTTCCATTGCATCTTTGTATTTATGGTTATATGTGTATTATGTTGTGTTCTTGCATAAATCCGAATCAGGCGTAGGGTGTTTATTTAATGAAAATATATGGTTTTTTTTTAATATAACACGCCCGATTCTAGTCGTATATCGCCAGCCTGGTGCGTTTCATTATTTGAGAGCAATGCACGAGGGTTTTATTTAAAAAAATATTTTCACCATTTCGGTGTTATACACTAACAACGACGATCCAGTGCAGTTTAGGTACAACGACGCACTGACATAGGGTTTTTATTCAAAGGAAGCACGATGCGCTCCATACAAACCGGCCTGGTGCATCTCAGTAATCCAGCGGACCGTAAAAGGGTGAAGTTAAAAACATTATTTCCACTAAGTTCGGTGCTATACTCTAACGACGAAGCCCCGGGGCAGTTAATGTTCCCTAACACACCGACCCATATATTTTTTAATTTAAAGAAATACGGTGCGTAATTGATACAACTGCCCAGTGTGTCTCATATAGGAGGAGCGCACCAAAAAAGAGTTTATATATATATATAAAATTATCGGACGTAAAAATTATTTTTACTACCTACAGTCTTGTAGAGCTCTCTAGCACCGGTGTGACCATTGCGTCTTTCAGGCGCCCTGCCATCGGTGCTCCCATTTCTCGTATTGCATCCGACCGTTGCTCAGTGCGTAGACTTTGAATTTTGCTAAACTGTGGGAAAATTTGGTTTTTAGTACTCTGTTGGAAGCATGCCTCCTTGACGCACAAATGTGCAAGTAATGTATATGTTTCTCACCAACATAAGCTTTTACTGGAATAATTTTGAAAATTGACTTAGAATTCATTGTTTTTTTGACAAATTGCAAGAAATAAAACTATATTTCAGGATTTACCCTCATTCCTTGCCAAAAGCTTGGAAATATTGGCACATTTTCCGCAAACAAAAGACTCTCCCCCTCTTCGTTGTGTTTTTGAAAAAGCCCCCGATGTCTCACACCCTTGGGATTATTTTGATCGTTCATGCCAAATATATGTGGCGGTGGAATTATCCTTCATCTTTTTTAATCTCACTCCTTTCCCATAAAAATGGGATTAGGCAAGGGCACAAAAAATCAAGTCAAACTTTTGTCTTGCAAAAACATGGTTGCCTTTGTAAAGGAATAATGAGTCACACACTTCAAATTTTTAGTGATTCAATGCTTGTAATAAATTGTTTCAAAAAAGTTCGGCAGTTGACTCGCTAACGAATACTACATTAGAGGAGTTATTTTGGCTAATGAACACTTGAGAAAGTATTTCATGCTTTCATATTTACAGGGAGAAAAATGTAGTAGTTGATTAGCTATCAAAAACTGGAGTCTTGTTGGACAAAGGATTATGGCAGATCTCAGAACATCAATAGGAAATACATTTTGAGTACCATAGAGCCTTTGTAGAGAAACTTGAACCACAAGGTCCACCATGAATCTTTATGTTCAATAGGCCTTATCTTAATCATCTCTTTCTTTCATCTTTAATTCTCATTTTTGAATCCTTATAATTTTTTCTATAATAAAATTAATTTTTTTTTTTTTGGTGAAATTTGATCAACACTTGTTTGGTTGGTTTAATTATTAGTTTTAAATCTCAACCATCCACTTTATTAATTCATATTTGAATTCTTACTTTCTGTTCTTAGTTAAATTAATTCATATTTTATCTACTAATCGCTTGTTTCATCACTAACTTTTAACTAACTTTTATTATTTAATTCTCAAATTTGGTCAAGCAATGTCTCACTATTACTTTCATGTTATCTTATTAAATATATATTTTTTTACGGATCAATTTTCCTATAGATACATTTTTCAGCACTTGTTTACTCACTAAGCTCTCTGGTTCCTAATGATGGATAAAATTACCATAAATTCTATTTCGGAAATCTTCAAAAACAATCTACTTTAAAAAAAAACTCATTTATTTACTTTATCTCATATATGGTTGTTAACTTAAGAGAGTCCCATCACATGCATATTTTTAATTTTCCTATTCAAGTGATATAAACATTGCTATAATATTTTTTTAGATAATTTAAAGAAAACAATCTAGGTTATAAGACGAGAGAAGAAAAATATACATTAGAATTATATGATTCAACAAAATCTTGAAAAAAATACATTCAGAATATATATATATATATATATATATATATATATATATATATATAATTTCGTATCATTTACTAATAAAAATAAATTACAATTTTTCCTTTAAGAAAAGGAATAAGATACCCACATAGCATATAGTCTTTGTAAAATTGTTCAGGTGCAAATGGCGCATTGTCCACCCACTTTAAAATTCCCCGCTTTAATTCAAGTGGAAGTGAGATTTTATGGCCATTTTCGTTGAGTATTTCATTTTTACCATTCTTTAAATCTTTTCACTCAAAGCCCACCCAACGAATCTTTCCTCGTCCTTCACTTTTGTTGATGCAGAGTGAGCCTTTGTTGGAAAAAGTCAACAATATCGGTGTATTTTTTTTAAATTAGAGAATAATACGATATTATTAATCATATTGCGACTAAATCAATATTGTACTTTATGCTGTGGGATTATTATAGTGAAAAGGACAAAAAGTAGAGAAAATATGATATTATCTATGATGTGGCATTATTACAGTGAAGAAAATATCACAGTTTTTTTTTGGAACTTTTTGCTAATTGATGGGACAGAAAATAATACGGAAAGGACTTGAATTCTCGATATTTAAAATAGCCTTAAATCTTACGCTTTTGCTTTAAAAAAACCTTAAAAACAGATGCATGTATCCCCTTAATAACTTGTATGGTTACAGAGGAGACACGCTGTGGGGCCATTTAAAGTAATCCCAAAACCGCAATTTCAACAGTAACATGGAATCACGCCCTACATTTTGCCGTTACAGTTAAATTTCAAATTCCGGCATTTTCTATGACTCCAAAATGCACGATTAAAAAAAGTTGTTCAGGGTGAGGAATGGTCATATCATTTTTTATTTGGCAAAAAATTTAAAAATTTTTGTAGCAGTGTTTGAATCATGTTTTTGATAATATAGATTTAGTATTATAAGAAATTTGTATAACACTTAAAAATCTTGAGGTTTGATAGCTATAACCTGAATTTACAAAAATATTCAAAATCTAGAAATTTGATAGCTATAAACTGAATTTACAAAAATATCCAAAATCTTGAAGTTTGATAAACTATAATTCGATTTTACAAAAATTCTTGCCAGATTTTATTAAAATCTTACCAAAATTTACATGATTTTCAAAGCAAGAAAACAAGTTGATTAGAATACCAGCCATAAAAAAAAAAAAAAACAAAAAATTACAATTTTCTTGAGTTTATCACCAGTCCTGGTAACTCTGGACTCCAACAACACATTTAGATGTATCCGCTACTTTGACCTGCCTTTCCAATTCCGTCAGAGAATACCTTATCTGTGTAGTTTACAAAAGTAACAGGCTGGCCCAGAATCTGGCAAAAATTTAAAAAATATCTGGCAAAGATTTTATTAGAGTCTTGTTTATAGTTGTTAAACTTCAGTATTTTGGGTGTCTTAAGGGTTTTTTATAACGCTGAATCCATTTCTATTATCAAAAATGCAATTCAAACACTCCAATTACCTAATTTTTTGAATTTTATTTTACCCAATTCCAAAAAAAAAAACGGCCCCTCCAGACTATTCTATAGACTAAGTAGACAAGACGCCCCGCTTAAAAGAGGTTTTCTAAATTTAGAAGGTAAAATGACGACAATAATAAATTGCTTAAAAAAAAAGGAAAAACTCCTTGGTTTCCTGTGTTCGATCAGCGTCCCTATCTGTGAGCAGTCACTAGAGTTTCGATAAATCGCAGCCCGTCGAACCTTGGCGCGAAAGCCGCGTCGACGCTCTTACAAGTCGAACTCTGAGAAACGGCCATGTCATCTTTCGTCGGTTTCGCCTGCAGATACCACCAGAAAACCACTAAATTCAAGAGAAACTCCAAAAGATGAAAACGGATCTCAAATATGTAGCGTTAAAACAAAGTATTGACTGACCGCCGTAGAGAATGCCGTGAGTCTGATCTCCTTGTCGCTGACGGCAGTGAACGCAACAGACGCTGCCGCTGCAGCTGCACACATGAGTGCGACGGTTTGCGTCATTCTTCGATTCTTGCGAAAAGAACGCTTCGAGGAATCGAACCCCGGAGGTGACAGAAGAAAAACCCTTGCTTTAATCTTGAAAAAGGAGATTTCTTCAAGCTGCGTAACAAACACCTGAATATCAGGAGTAAAGACTGAGACAAGCGGCCCTTACAAATCCTTCAAATTAAAAGGAAAAAGATCCGGCCCAGGTTTCGAATCTCTCCGGCTTCCACCTCCTAATTTTTTCACATCAAATTCCAACGATAAACCGGAATTTCGACGGCAATTAACACTACTCATAAACTGCGCGGAAGTTTGAAGACCGAGAAGGATTCCTAGCCCTTTTATAAGCGTGCCGCGCGATCGAAGCGAATCATTTTAAATTAAAAATAAAGAGAAATTGTGTATTTAAGGTTTCACAATTCAAACAATTCGTAGAACTGAGCGAGGGCTGGAGCATGCTGGTTGAAAAGCAAATGTCCTCTTTTTTGTGGGAGTCGATTATTCGGTCATCTCTGTGTAGCTTTCCTACGGAATCGGATACGTAAAACATTTTGATTCCCTAGATGCTTTATGATTGGAGCGTCCAAACTCTGAGCACGTGAGAAGGAAACTAAATGGGGAGAGGATATCTTTTCAGCAAAGTGGAATTAGATCATCTTCTGGAATTAGGTCCTAAAACTTTTGAATTGCAAATTAATCAAAATGCAATGCATCAAACTCCTCTAACAAACCCTACCCTACCAATTCTTTTAGACAAAATCTTTTTCAACGACTTTTTAAGGAGAAATCTTCGTGCCAAAGTAATCGATTAATCTTTCATTTTCTAAATGGAGTGGCCAGCTAATTCACATCCTTTTCTATAACTAAATCCATTATCAATTGAGGGTTGATGCAACTCCGTTACAAGATTGTAGTTTATGCATCACAATTGAATCAATGATCTTGAAGTCCAATAGAGTGGGGAAAATATTGTTGGTGTAAAATCTCTCTTTTGTTTGTGCAAATGTTGTTTAGGTGTTATTTAGTGTATCACAATAAGTATTTCCAAAGATTATCTCCAAAGACAAATTCCACAATTCTATTAGTAGATAAAACTATTTACGACAATTTAATATCAATAAGACTTAATCCCTTTTGATCCATGGAAAATACACCTATTTCTTAGAGAACTAGTGGAAAGATTCTAGCACCTCCAAACATAGACTAAAGGAACCCCTTTAATAATTTCTCCAATAATGCAAAATGAAAAAAAAAAAGGGAAAGCAAACACAGTAAAGATGAGGATCCTATGTAATCTTACTAAGAACATACCATTGGCTTTGTAATTAGATCTTTTGCATATTTTGAAGACACCATTCTCACGTGCTTGACAAAGAAAGATTTGCACTAATAAAATGCCCAAATAACACGTAGTATCATCATCTATTATGTGTCATCAAAGAAAAGTTAACTGTAAAGGTGTATCCTCAACTCCAATAAGCCAAAAATTAGTATTTCCATCACTAATGATCACCCAAGAAAAAATACAAAAAACTTTAAAATAATCCAATGATTTTACATAAGTCCTTGGGAAATTTGGATAGAAAACAAGGAGTCACCTACAAAGCAGGTATTTATCATCTCACTTTCATTTGGAATACCTCTACTTAGACCCTAGAGTGTGACAACTTCATAATGTAACATAGGGCGTCCATATCAAGAACATAAAGATAATGCTAAGGGGCATAATTTTTTAATTAATTTCACCATCAACTGAGACAAGATTTGAGGCACTAAAAAAATTTAAGACGGTTAACCATAAATAAACAATAGCGCAAACCCCAATTGGGAGAGAAAACCAATTAAAAGAAATAATCCACCTTGTCATAAACCTTATTGAAGTTAATTTTAACATTTGACTTATTGAACCCTTTTTCCCATACTATCAACACTGTATCTAGGATATATTTTCCCTAAATAAACCTATTTGCCAAGGCCTATCTCTTTTGATTTTAAGTGCAAGGACCCTAGCTATAATCTTCTAAGAAATATTGAGGAAGGGACAACTTATTGGCATATTTGTCTCATTGTCGCAACATCCTAAATTAAAGGATACCTAACAAAATGTTTTGAAATACAAACTTTGATATCTATTTACTCTCTACTCAGTTCTCCATTATAACTCCTTCTAGTTAACTCAATCCCATTATTTCTTTTAAAGACAAATTTTCACTTTAGAATATTTAAAGTAAACTTTAAAGGGCTCATCTCCTTCTTTGATCCATTGCAAACGGGCTCAAACTTGTGCTCTCCACATTAAATATTCCTCCAAACACCTAGGTAATTGTTCTTCTTTGGCCACCTATTTTTATCAAGCAACATTGACATGTCTTTTTCAAAAAATGTATGTATCTCTATAGTCCTTTCCGTAACTCCTACTCTCTCTTGTGCCTAGAGTAAGCAATCATCTTACCCCAACATCTAAGAAACTAAAATTTTCTTCTATTCATTGCCCCCCACCAAAATATCCAACCAATATCGCCCTGGTTCTAGACTATAAGTTCCAATCCTTGGGAATAATCTCACAACGCTCTTTTAACTCAAGGTTAGACACATTTTACTTGAGAGGCACTAAAGTAGAAAAAAATAAGGAATCTCCAATTTTGAAAGTCAATACTAAAGGAAGATTCTCTAAAGTCAAATATTGTAAAAGCATACTCACTTCACACCAACTACTATAGGATCAAGACAAACCTTCCTTATGAGCATTTTTTTTTAATCTATCATGTATCTTGTTAGAAGCTTTTCTTGTCGGACTAAGTAAACCACCCTCCATAGTTGAAGTGTTTGTGTGTCCAAATCACACAAAAACTTTGGAATCTAGACTTACATTTCATCCAAGCATCTTTCTCTAGACTTGAAATCATTGAGGCCACTTTTCTTCTATCACCTTCTCATTCCACTGTGTTAAAATATACAAGAAGAACCCATTTTGCATAATGTAAAGAGCTACTAGGTCAATCCCACAAATATTTGATGTCAAGCAAAAACACATATTAGTGCATACATTTTGTAGAAACTAACTACTTTTCCTATAAACACACCAATAATGAAGATCCAATATGGAAGAAACAATGGACAAATCTAACAAGGGACAATAGAAAAATCTCCTTCACCTAATTCGCTCCAAAATGATCCATTTAAACAAGCATTCATCCTCATCCACGAATCCAAACCCAAATCATTAATTTCTCAAAAATAGAAGAAATAAACTCTTTGAATTATTACCATATCTCTTATTCAAAAAATTTAAGATAAGGACTACCCTCTTATTCAAAAAGTTAAAGACAAGACGACCTTCTTATTAAAAAAAGTTAAAGACAAGGACTACCCACTAGGACTTTATGAACTATTCAATCAAGGTATTTTTTTCTAATGACGCATTACACCTATTGGACTCTAATCCTTTGATTCTCTTTTTATCCAAGTTCATGCTATCCAAGTGTGATTGCTTATGAGAGATTCTTGATAAAGGCATTGTCTACCGAGGTCACAATTTTGCTTGGAAAACCATTTTTCATTGGAATCTAGGTTTTTTTTTCAAAAAAATCGACCAAAGAAGTGTTTGAATCGTTTTTTTTAATGGTGGAAATGGATTCAACACCATCAAAAACCCTTGAGACACAAAAAATGCTAGAGCTTGATAGCTACAATCCAGATTTCTCATAATTTATACCATATTTTGTCAAAATCTTACTCGAATTTCTACTATTTTCCAGACAAAAATGTGACCTCGTTAAACTACTCTTTTGAGAAATGATTTCACCTCAATATAATAATTTCTTTCAAATACAATTGACTAATATGATAAAACATAAAGAGATCTCTTATTAAATGGATTGCAAAAGATTGTGAAATTCATTTCTTTTTAAATTACGTCGTTTATGTGTTTTCTTCAAACTTATATGTACTCTTTTCCTTCTCTTGGAAAAAATACATGTACTATTCATGAATGGAGTCGAATTATAATTAATCTCAAAAACAGAGTCATGAAACAATATTCGTGTGAAGTTAATCCTTGTAACGCACGGTGGATGTCATCAAATTTCCCCCCCTCAAGTTTTATGTCATGTCCTTGTGTTAATGATAATCTTTTTAATAAGGTAGTTTATGTAAAAATAAAAATATATAATTTATATAGTTAGTAAAAATGTTGTACAACATACTTCCACTAAATTGAGTAATGACGACAGAACATGTGTGAAAGTTTCAATGGACGAAAAATAGATTCCTCCACGTGAACCGTCCAATATTGTATGATGATAAAGAGATTCCCCGCCCGAATCATCTAATATTATGACGATGTGACCATAAGTCGGAGTAACGATGATTATTTGATGGATGGTTGCACCGATACCAATTGACTCTTTCTTTTAAAACTAGCAATTGCACCAAGAGGCGCAAAGGAACGCCGGGGCAGTAGATATGTAAGGGAAGTAATTTAATGAAAATGAAAAGTTTGTAATGATATGGAATTTTGGATTTTAAACTGTGAAGCATATTTTTTTTTTGTGTTATCCCTAGCTAGGTAATATAAATTGTTTATGTAAATATGAAAATGTCTTGAATTTGTGTTTATGTAAATATGAAAATGAGTTTGGAATAAAATTATGTGAATATGACGATTTTGAACGACAGCAACTACAAATTTGGAAATAATTTTTTTAATAGAAACTTCTACTTAATTTGTGTTAGATCAGATTTTGTTCATTCTAGAGCTCACAAATTCGAACAATGTGAGATGGTAGAGAAATGTTACAAATCCGCATTCCAAGAATTAAGTTGACCCCTATCAATTAATATGCTGAGAAAGTATCAACCATGAATGGTTTTGATTGTTTGATATGTAGAGTTGCGATTTTTATTTATTGATGACAACTGCGAGTTTTAGAGATATTTTCATTTTATATAATGATATGTTTATTTATTTAGAAGAAAAAAAAGAATCTGCTGGATTTCTAAATATAATTGACTTGGGAATTTGTAGAGCCTCTGGTAAGCAGTTGCTGATCGGAGTGCAGAAGTCCCTTTTGGCTTTTCAAATCAGTGTAAAACTTGTTGTGAAATGTGGTAGGCGTGGCCAGATCTAAGGGCGAGAGGGTGTTGGCGCCACCAGCGGTTGGGCAGTTTGCCTTCACCGAAGTGGCGAAGGAGGTGTCAATGTTGGATTCGTTGTAGATGCGAGCTCTGAATGTGGTGCACCGCGCTTGCCCAATTGTATGACCTCTCGGCTGTATCTCCATGAGGAATGCGAGCAGCAGGTGATCCACCGGGACGTGAAAGCCAGCAACATCATGCTCGACTCTGAATATATTGCCCGGCTCGGCGATTTCGGCCTTGCTCGTCTGATTGAACACGACCGGAGACCCTTCATAGCAACTGGTCTCGTGGGAACCATGGGCTACATCGCACCAGAGTGCTTTCACACCGGGCGGCCAGCGGTAGAATCGGATGTGTTTAGTTTCAGTGCGGGCGTGCTTCCGCGGCCCTGCAATTTAGGTAATCTGGTTTTGATGCAGAGCAGTGACGGTGGTGTTGTGTGGGAGAGCTTTGAGAATCCGACGGATACGTCACCTCCGGGGTTGAAGATCAAAACAGCGAAATAGCAGACATGTAGGGCGAATCCAGCAGTTACACATGTTAAGATTTGGCTGGTCCCATGCGCGATGGATAACTGTTGCTCATTGGCTGGGGTGAACAGTGTTTGTTTGGTCATTTTAATAAATGACCCGACAGGGCGCCGAAAGGGGACAACGCGACAGAAGCACGGACGCGGAGGAGCTGACGAGTGCGAGAAGGAGCTGAAACCATAAGAAGAACGGTACAAGTCATTAGACCATATCTCAAAGCATATTTTTCATAATAAGAACACATGATATATTGTAGTGTCTTTGAAGGTTAAACTTTAATAATGAATGCGAGAATGTCATGAATGCTATTGCACAACATAATGCCATGTAGATAGTTGTTCGCTATTTTTTATGCAAATACTTACTTAAGTTATAGTGGACAGCCACATGCATAATATTTTGTTTATTTTTTTCAATGCTTTTATAAACTTAAAAAAAAATCTATGTAAAATTTTCAAAACTAATTAAAAAAAAAAATCAACCAAAATAAAAGACAATATAATATAACCCTGCGTATAATAAATATTCCATCCATTTTAACTTCAATTGGCATCAGTTAATATGTTGGTAAACTATTACATTTTTTTTTTGGTGCTCAGCTCAGCAGTTTGATTTTTTTTGCACCCTTTGCCCAGCTTGTTGAACCTTCTTCACCATTCAGAGGCTGCCATGTGGTGGCTTTTTGATTGGTCATATGTTGCAGAGTCACTTTGCCAATTTTGCATATTTTCCAAAT
This sequence comes from Pinus albicaulis, assembly GCA_034641835.2. Classification (NCBI taxonomy): domain Eukaryota; kingdom Viridiplantae; phylum Streptophyta; class Pinopsida; order Pinales; family Pinaceae; genus Pinus; species Pinus albicaulis. The sequence continues at coordinate 20,217,675 of MU968411.1, forward strand.
ATGTATGCCATATCACCATGTCGAGTGAGCTGCTTATGCCACATCATATTTGTCTGGTTGGGCCTTCTTCACCATTCGGAAGCTAGCACGCGCTGGCTTTTGATTGGTCCACATGTTTCACAACCACTTTTCCAGATTGGCTTGTTTTCTAAACCTGCATGCTACATCAGCATGTCGAGTGAATTGCTCGTGCCACATCATGACGTGTGCCATGTGTTGCTCTTAATTGGGGCATTATCTGCCACATCATCACTTGTGCCACGTGATGCTCTTAATAAGGGCATTGTCTACCACAACATACTTGTGCCATGTGTTGCCAATGCTAAATTAATTTTATTTTAAATAAAATAAAATAAATATATTTGAAACGTGACCGATATGAAATGTGATTGGTTTCTTCACGCTTTAAAAACAATTGTAATATATATCATCCACTCTTATTGTGAACCATGATTTGTTTCTTCACACTTGGCAGCCTATAAACATTTATAATGTATTAGACCTTAAAGCCATGATTTTGTTTCTTTACACTGAGCAACTCCAAACCTTTCTTGTTTGTCACTACATTTGACCACATGCCCATTGAATTGTAATATATATCATCCGCTCTTATTATGAACCATGATTTGTTTATTCACAGTTGGCAACATAAAAACAGATCTCATATATTAGGCCTTGAAGCCCATTATTTGTTTCTTTACACTGCGCAACTACAAACCTTTCACTGCATTTGACCACAAGCCCATTGAATGCCAATCTATTCCAGATTGAGTTGGCCTTCCTTACCTTCCAAGTTCCAATAATGTTATCTTTTAATGCAATTTTTTCTTTGCCAAAGTAGAGCGATGAATCAAGAATTATGTTCAACAGTGAAGTGAAGTGAAAGAAATTGAGCAAATAAAGAAAATCAGATCCAAACCTTGAAAATAAAATATAAAAAAGAGCAAATGCATTGCCCAAAAGTATTTATAGGATTACACAGAAACACTAATGAACCAACCTATGAATTGAGATTATGTATTTGTCTGGTGCAAGGAGCATAAATGGGTTCCTGGTTGCAATTTTAATGTGGCAAAGTAGCATGCAATGACATGACCTATAAAGTGAATTAAGTGCTCCTCTGAAGGACATAAATTTTGTAATATTAGCAGCTTTAAAGAATGTCATGCTTGAAAAAAAATCACAGGAAGCAGTCTCACCCATTCATGAATTATCACATTATCAAGTCTCTGAAAGTTCGAAAAAACATGAACACAGTCTGAAAATTCATGTCATTGCAAATTTTTGCTTATTTTATCAGTCAAAGAAAAACAGAAAACATGTTAATTTTAAATCAAATTTGTCAATGTATCTTCTCTTATATGTGCTCAAAACACAGCGCACAAGGGCTATCTAACTCACCAGACCAGATGAAATAGAAGGCGATATAAGGCGATATTTAAACTGAGCAAAACAAAAAGGAAAAAAGCATTTTGGATTTTTTAATTGGAACAGCCAATCAGTATAGAATTATTTTTAACTTTTGCAACCAGAGAAGAAATAGAGTGTCTCTGCATTCTTTCTTCTTTCTTTGCTCACTTCGCAGAAAACTTCGCTTCCTTAAAATCTTGTCTCCTGATTTCTAAATTTACCAGAACTCTCAAGCATTGAATAATCCATTGCAGAACCTGTAACTTCTGCAAACATGTGGAGACACGTCATGTGAGGTATGCAATATTAATGGTAGTTCTGAGTAATTTCAATATTTGTGCATCCTCGTCCATAGCACATTGAGCAGAAGACTAAGCCTTTTTAAATGACACATCTACCTCCTCACATACACTTGCTTCTTAATCCCCTAGTTTCCGAATCATCTTGCACTCACAAAACCAGGGCCTTCAATATATGCTTGATCAGAACTTCCAACATCAGTAGTCCTACCTCCAAAGGACGTCATTGATGAATCATCGAAGATCTTCCACTTCTTTAAAGCTTGTTCCGGTGTCATTCCTAAACTGTCCTCACTGTCCTTAGGGTTAACATCAGAAGGTTTCCACTGCTTTACCAATGACCCCAGAACAGCAACTACATAATTCGTTGCAGAAATTCCTTTGTTGAGGTACTAAAGTTAAGTTTGGACCTTTCTGCCTCTTCGCATTTAAAGGATAGCGAGTTTATGGATAGATTTTTCATTAGCATCCAGGATGTCTGCCATAACTTGGTGACACATATCTTCAATTCCATCAGCAGGTTGTTAATGTCTCTATAAAATGGCAATGATTCTGCAACAACTCTCCTACAACTCTCCTGTTGAAATATTCACCTCTGTCGTGTATATCATGTGGTCATTAAGCTTGGGTCCTTTTTCTTACTCTTGTTGTTACATTGAAAGAAAGAATTTGTCATTTATATCATGTGGGAATTAAGATTGGTTCCTTCGTCTTAATCTTCTTGTTATATTGAAAGATATTGAAAGAAACAATTTGTCATGCTCTACAGGGAATTTTACTCATTCTCTTAACCAGGAAATGGTCATCCCCTAGTCTCTACAATCTAGATATGCAAGGATTAGAAAAAGGGTGATGTTTTCAAGTTCTACACCATTTTTCTACATATGTTTCACTGAAGGAGTTGTTTCCAGCAGAATTTTTATTTTTCCTTTTTTATCTCTGTCAAGGGTTTTTCATCTTTATTAAAAGGCCATGTGCCGCAGATTTAGTCCCCAAAGGAGAAGACTCACATATGTTATGTTAACGGGAAGTAGAAACTTTTGAGTTCCTTCTGGACACAACAAGCCAAAATGCTGAAAAGAAAGATAAACATTCAACTTTATGGAACAATGAACATTCACATTAAATTTTTAAACCACTATTGAGCAGGTCTAATTTGGGGAGCAAATGCACAACCTATCAAACTCCAGTTTTAAACCACTGTTGAGCATGTTTGATTTGGGGAGCAAATGCACAACCTATAAAACTCTGAATGTAGCTATGAATCCATTGTTGTTTACTTCATTATCAATTATCTAATTTTATAACCTACTTTTAATGACTTGAATGACATGTTTGCAATAACATGTCATTCAAATTGTAGAATTTTAGGAGCAGTTCCAACAGTTTCTATCATATTGCTTCAATGCTTATTTAGGTCTACATGGCTAAGCTGAAATAACCACAACCATATCCAATGAGAAAGGTACATGTTACTGATGCTAAGCATGTATAAAATAATCCCCTCAAAAAGAAAGAAGAACTTTTGCAAAAAATGAGCTTAGACATGGAATTTGCAGGTATGCTAAAATTTCAGCACACCTCTAAGCTACAACCTACTCTATCAACAATCTGTCTTGTTTTGTTCAATATTATTTTGGAACTGTTTGTCCTTATCATTGTCAAGTGAAATGAGCTTGCTTCTACTACACACTCTATAACTGGAGCTCTTACATTTCAGAATGTAAACATGGGCATCTTAAAATATTTCACATCTTGGGTTTTCCAATAGTCTCATCCAATTTTTATTCTCATCTTGGGCTTCGATGCAAATCTAACATAAAGATGCAAATAGCATATATAAAAGTAAACTCTTTAGAAATGATGCAGCTAACAATCTAGAGTGTTAAGTTTATAAATTTTTATCCAATACAAGCTATATGGTGTATTGCTGCTTATTTCTTCTATTTTGTTCCAAAAATACAAGTATTTTTACCAATTCCTTATGTTCTTCATTGGTCCTACCTTTTTGCATCACAGGTATCAATATGTATTACAAAGAATATCTCTAACATAATCTCATGATAACATTTTATTTTTTAAATAGATTTTGATAATGAAATCTTTGTCAGATTTAGTATAGATTCAAGAATGGTATAGGATAAATTTCAACCTTTCAAGTTCCATTAGCATCACAAGATTAAATGTTTGGGCAGTTTCAGATCCTCCCAAAGGCATTAAATGTTATATGGAAGTTAATAAATATGAAGTGTGGAAAACACAAGTTTTAGCTATAAGACATCACACAAAATATCAAAATTTATAAATAGTATATCTATATAACTAAAGATTTCACATTGTCATCTACTAATTGTTTATTAATTTAAATTATTAGGCAAATCGCAAAATTGTGAAGTCTAAACATTCTACATTTTTAACCTTTTGTAGACACATTTTTCTGACCAATTTTGTCCAAAATATGGTTAGAAATTTAAAAGAATTGTTAAAATTGTGAATTTCAAATATTTATATTGCACTATGCAAGTGTTCATTAGGTTTTGGAGGGCGTTGAATTGATTTATGCATTGAAAAATGCAATTTAAGCAACATAAAATTGTCATTTCACCCACACTTGCATAGCCAGATTCCAGTTATGGTTGCCGGAAAAGTCAAATTACATGGAACAATTAGACTTATCCTTAGAAAACCTCTTAAAGGTGTTTCTCCGAGATGAAAAAAATGGGCAAAATGATCATCTACGCTCTGCTATTAAATGTTATGGCCTAAATCCCCAATGTTAAATTACAAGTATTTTAAAGAGACCCTGTATATTGCTAAATAGGAGGTAAATGTTACACATGTAAGTTGTAACTCATAACATTATGGGCAAAGCGAAACATATTTGCATTGCGATGAACAGCCATGCCCATTGGGAGAAATACCATTTTATTTAATGCCTTGTGCAGGAAATAACAGGGATTTTTTTCTTACAAACAATGGCTATACCGTAGATTTCTTCCAGCCCACTCGAGAATATTTGAGTACAGAACCACCAGAAGCTTTGAGAAGTAAGCTATGCTCGCCTGCAATAGCTTCACCGATGAGCTCTTTTTGCTTTCCACACGTTCCATCTCCTCCCTCGACAATTCTCTATTCTGTAGGCAAATCCAACAATGAACTTTCATTTTCTATTTCACTATTTCATAAATTCAAGAGGCTACTTGAATGATTCGATGCATAAGCTCTCCTTTTAGTTTCCATTTTTGTAATTATACTGTCTTTCATATAATCTTATGATAAATTATACCTCTAACTTTTCACAGGTGTTTGAACATTCAATTAGATTTCCATGAGGATTGAGGACAATAACATGCATTTTGTGATATAAATTTGCAGGACAATTTGCATAATCTATGCCCAAAATTGGATTGCGATTCAGAGCCTGCCTTCTGTGAGCTACTTGTACCAAACTCCATCGAATGTCACTTTCATCGTAGTGAGCATGAACTCCAAGTTACCACAGAGCTGACAGACATGCTTTGGATGGGCAATGTCCCAAAATTATTAGGATATTCTTCCTTCTATATAATCCCCAAAACTTCATTAAATTGTATCACTTGAGTCCACTAATCACTGGTTCTTGATCAATGATAACAGTGCCATCCAAGAATTTCAATGAAGATATTCTACATCATGGTTATATCCTAATCCAGATTATCCAATGCACTTTATACAGATGCAGAGAGCCCACTGTTTCAGGCTTTAGCTTTTGTTTGGTCATAAATGTGAGAAAATTCAATTGCAGGCGATACTGACACTATTTAAACAAAATATCCAAGAACATGTCTAACATTCTAAACCAAATTTGAAGCCAATAAAAAGCGCTAAAGGAAATTCACCCAATTCTAAACCAAATTTGAAGCCAATAAAAAGCGCTAAAGGAAATTCACCCAATTCACCCAGATGAACTTTATCTTCAGACCGCTTCTCATCCAAGGCCTTTTGGCCTGTTATCAGCTCCATAAGCACAACTCCAAAACTGTAAACATCTGATTTTGTAGTTACACGTCCGGTGGCTGCAATAGTCAAGAGGTGAAACAGAAATTAATATTTTATAATTGACATTGACAAAAAAAAACATCCACTGTTTCCCTAACAAAACAGACAGTTAAAGGTACTACAATCAAAACTTGCCTGCATACTCTGGAGCAAGATATCCAAATGTGCCAGCCAATCTTGTTTCCACAGATGCTTTATCCTCGGGAGCAAGCTTTGCAAGACCAAAATCAGAGACTTTTGCTCGCAGCTCGACATCCAGAAGAATATTTGAAGGCTTCAAGTCCCTGTGAATGATAATTTTGTAAGCCAGGTTGTGTAAGTACTGCATCCCATGAGCTACATCTAAAGCAATAAGCAGACGACTGTTCAAACTGAGAGGCTTGAGCCCATTCTACTCCCAATGGAAAAGGTGTTGGCTCAGCGTGCCCTGAGGCATGAATTCATATACGAGCAACCTTTCATTGTTCTCAGTGCAATACCCAAGGAGTGCAACAAGATTTCGATGGCGGACCTTGCCCAGCATGCTGATCTCTGCTTGAAACTCTTGCAGTCCTTTGCTACTCACAAGCTCAGGATCCATTATCTTCACTGCAACCGTTGAACCATCCTCGAGCTTACCTTCATAAACATATCCAAACCCTCCTTTGCCCAACAGATTTTCAGGGCTAAAATTATTTGTGGCCTTTTGAAGAACCCACAAAGGATAAATGACGTTTCCATGAGACCCAACCAAGCTGCTACCAGCTTCACCACTCCCTGCCCCATTGATTGTATCCCGCAGAGGTGCCGGAGGATGTAACGGCAGCTTTGTACCCCATGACCTGACTCCAAATGCTTATTCTCAGTGCCAAGAGAAAATTTCAAGATTTACCCCCCTTTTTTCTCCATAAAGGCTGCCTTGCAGAATACAAGCAAAGCAAATAGAGCTCGTGACGCGGCCGCCGGTGCGGGACCTGTTGCCCCGTGCCTTCACAGGAATCCATTTGTTGCATGCCGGAAGAAAGCTTGCTTGGCAGCTCCGTGGCTTGGTTTCATCATTATTGTCCGGAGTCCTCCACAAAGGTCGAGAGCCATTCCAGGTCCGCAAGAGTGTCAATCTGTTAAAAGAAAACAAGAAATATAGACAGAGAAACGAGAAAGTCAAAGAACGAAAGAAACCGCTAAACAAAAATCATTTGCCCCCAAAATTCGAAGACTTACAGGAACGCAGAGCTCGGCAACAGGAAGCTCCTCTTTGAAAAGTCGAGGAGGTGGTCTATGTGAAACGCGAAGAATCTGATGCAGGCAAAAAAGAAAAGGTAGGTACTGAGAGCTTTTGCTCCTGCCTTGAGACCTGGTTTCATTTCCGGGCTCTCATGCTTTGAAGAAAATAATACATTGAATGCTAATGATATTTTGTGTCCAGAAAAAAAAAGGCCCGAAAGAGAAGCGTAAATGGGCTTTTGGGAAATCTTCACAGCAGGACCGCCATGAAAAGGTAGCTTCAGATGTTGATGGTTTTCAGCCAAAGGAAAAGACTACCAGTAGCCAAGATGAGGTCACGCCAGTAACTGAAAAGGTTGTGAAACATGCCATTGCTGTGGCTGTAGCGACCGCAGCCGTTGCAGAAGCTGCAGTTGCATCTGCTCAAGCTGCTGCCCAAGTTGTTCGTCTGACCCGACCTTCGAACCAGCGGGAAGTAAATCCAAGAGAACTTTGGGCGGCGACCAAGATACAGACAGCGTTCAGAGGCTTGCATCTGCTCAAGCTGCTGCCCAAGTTGTTCGTCTGACCCGACCTTCGTTGACCCGACCTTCGTTGCCGCCTTATTGCTCTGGAGTTAAACCCGTTCAAACCCGTTCAGAAGAAACCCGTTTACGAGCCATTACGGAGACCACACGTGGCCAAATTTCATTGGTTCCATGCGCCATAGCTTTGCACACCCCAACCCCGCAATGGAGAACGCCTCCGGCGTAAATATGTTATATATAATAGTATAATCATATTTTTCTTTAAAAATATATTATATATAACATTATAATCATATTAATAAATGTGCTTGATTTAAGTTTATTAATGATATGAACAATTATATTCTTAATATGATTAATATATATTGATAAGATCAATGTTTATAGATTTAATACTAATATTGATGTTGATATCAATAATTGTATAAATATAATAATAATACAAATTGATGGATTATTGTACCAATAGAAAATGGTTTTTTTTTTAACTAGCACAATTATATTTAGGTCGATAGGATTTTTTTTTTAATCAACTCACCTTAAAATTTTGTCTACATTTTTCTTGTGCAAGTGACATGTGTGCACCACCACATTTATGTTGATATCTAATATCTGTCTCACTTTAACCACTGGTATGGATTGGCTGACGCGTGGACGGTTTGTAAATAAATAACCATTACCGTGTTTTCATTTCCGTTAGGATATGGGAGCCTGACCCGATTTGTAGAATTGAAAAGCTTATTCGTCCAGCTCGCATAATCTCGAATCCGAATAAGGGCGAAAATGTTTTGAAACACATATAATTGCTTTAACATTGGAACTTTAGCATTGGATGGGAATATATTTGTTTTAGCATTAGAAAAGAACTAATTTGGATTTAGTAAAAAAATCTGCATTTGGTAGATCAAAAGGGGCAATGGGTGCTTGCGTGGAAGCCGGACGCAAAAGCAAAGCTAGAAGAAAGCATAAGAATGGCGATTTGTGTTAATCAAGTTTCAGTGTAAGGAAAATCCCATAAAGACTTATAAAGGTAAGGATGGATTTTCTTCCTGAGATTTAATATATGAATTTCATTTAGGTATAAGGCCAGATGTCTCAAATTTTTAGATGATGCTAGCTTTGATTTTTATTTTCTTATTTCTTATTTTTTGTTGAAATGGGTATCAGTTAGGTTTGAGCAAAAATTAGAGATTTTCAACCATGACTCCAATTAGGTGGCAAGAAAATCCTCATATTTTCATTCAATATGGTGTTTGTCGGTTTCAATTTTTTTCATGTTGCATTCTAAATTAGTTTATTTGTGATTCTCTCTAGAAAATGATTAATTATGGGCTTCACTGGATATCATAAAATTCTCATATTTTCAATGGGCTTTAATTGGATGTTAGGGAAGTGACATTGACAAAAAGTTGTGGTGAACTTTATGCAATGGAGGATTTGAAAGAGTGGAAGCAGAATGAAATATGGGGGTTGGAGGCTTGGAAATCCCTGTGTAGGCTGAGGGAATTATGTTCTCTGATCCAGTGCATAACCAATTATGTGTCCATGGACATAATGGCCAATACCCTTCTAGCAGCAGGGGCTTCTCCGACCATGGTTCACGCCTTTGAAGAGATTTCAGATTTTACTCCTCATGCTAAGGGTTTGTGCATCAATATTGGGACTCTGACCCCTTATTGTATTATTTCAATGAAGGCTGCTGCAGCCTTAAAGCCTTAGGTATTGGATCCAATGGTTGTAAGGGCTTCTACATATAGAATGAAGAGTTGTCTAGAGCTTGTTGATCTTAAACCCATAGTCATACAAGGAAATGATTCAGAAATCTTGGCATTAGCTGGTGCTTATATTAGCTCAACCAAGGTAAATATTTAATCCTTATGTGATATTTTAATTCCTGTCAAGTGGGTTTTGATGATTTTGGCCCAAATGGTTACAAGGGTCATCCACACTGTTATCAACATGCGCTTGCAATGTTGGCTTTATGCTTTACATCCAATCAGTTGATTGAACTAGGGTACAGGGAACCAAGATCTATGGTTTCTTTTTCTTCTTTGTTGATATACAGAGTAGGTATGGTGTGGATGTTTGCACCTTATTGGTTGATATTGCGATCGATATTGAAACATAAATTCTTTATCTGATCTTGAGAATTTAGGAATTGATCCTAGATTAAATGGGCTAATGGGCTATATATACATGGTCACTAAATGAATATTATAAATGGAATAATTTTACCTCTTGATGATTTCATGATATTCTTCCACCGTCTACCAATAGGTGCCTTGTTTTCCATTTCCAATAGAGTCCAAACAAATGCTTAGATTGTGTTTTAATATTATTGATAGGATGTTGTTATCTTATCACCTTATGAAGCTCCAGTATACTCCGTGTTTCTCTTTTGATATTTAGGATTATTGACTGCCACTAGCAAAGGTCAATTGTTTAAGCCGATTTTTTACACACATTTCAACCTTGCATATCCCTAATAGAAATCAAGTATTTGAATGTCATTATCATAATTATCCTTCTGATACAGTACATAACACCCAATAATAACATATTGCAATTTAGTATTTATGTTAGCCATGGATGATATTAAACCCACTCTCAATTTTGAATGCAGGAAACATGGTCCTAATAACAAATAAGCCTTTCACGTTTTACCTCAACCTCTAACCTAAATATTTTATTTTGAAAATTCTCAGAGGATGATATTCCTTTTCCCATGCTCTAGAAAATATTACTATGCAGAAGTGCAGATAGAACATGAGTGGATATTGTAGGCCACTAAGGCGGGTCCAATATCAATGTAATTGTGTGCTAGCTAAACACAGTCCTAGTGTGAATTCCCCAAGCCATTAAGAGAACGTGAGCACCTAAAATAAAGTATTATTATTCCATTGTTCAATAATATCCTTATATTAAAATCAATATATGTATGTATATTTTAATTACTGTGTAGATATGTACAATTTTTCACAACATTTGTTTGTTGGCTATTGGTGTTTGATGTTTGTATATTGTAGTAAAACCTTGTGAATTTTGTTGTAGAATTAGGACTTTCTTATTCCATTGTTCAATAATATCCTCATATTAAAATCAATATATGTACTTATATTTTAATTATTGTGTAGATATGTATAGTTTTTCACAACATGTGTTTGTGGGCTATTGGTGTTTGTTGTTTGTATATTTTACGTAAAACCTTGTGAATTTTGTAGAATTAGGACTTTCTTATTCCATTGTTCAATAATATCCTCATATTAAAATCAAGATATGTGTGTATATTTTAATTACTGTGTAGATATGTACAATTTTTCACAACATTTTTTTGTTGGCTATTGGTGTTTGGTGTTTGTTTATTGTACATAAAACCTTGTGAATTGTGTCGTAGAATTAGGACTTTCTTATTCCATTTTCAATAATATCCTCATATTAAAATCAGTATATGTATGTATGGTTTAATTACTGTGTAGATAGGTACAATTTTTCACAACATTTGTTTGTTCGCTATTGGTGTTTGTATATTATACGTTAAACTTTGTGAATTTGTTGTAGAATTAGGAATTTCTTATTCCAGTGTTCAATAATATCCTCATATTAAAATAAGTATATGCATATATATTTTAATCACTGTGTAGATATGTACAATTTTTCTATTGGTGTTTGTATATTGTAAGTAAAACCTTGTGAATTTTGTTGTAGAATTATGTACCTCAATATTATGATAGGTAGCAAAATGTAGTAATGAGAAGGCTAGGATAACCACAATATTAAAATACCCATAATAACATGTAGGTGGAAGCCATTAAAGGGTTAAAGGGTTGTCGTGTGATAATATTATTGAGCATCTAATAATAAAAATGTTCACTTCGTCTCACTACTCAGTATGAGATATGGATATTGGAAATAGACTTTCTAAAGGGGCATTCGAGTCGCAATATTTTAGGAGTGGGTATTTTTGTCACTGAGCCAGGTTTATTTATTTTTTATTTAGAGATATTATAGGTTCATTTATTTTTTATTTAGAGATTTATGATATGTTAAAGTTTTTTTGGAAAAGATACTTATTTTAAATCTTTGACTTTTCTGAAAAATATTTTCTATTTTTTAAAACTTCTATATCATGATATAAATGCTCTTGTCCAGCTTTGGATACAAGAAAAAATGTGGCGTAAATGTTCTTGTCCAGCTTTGGATACAAGCAACGATGTGGCGTAAATGCTCTTGTCCAGCTTTAGATATAAGCAACAATGTGGCGTCATCGAGAAACGAAAATAAAATTAAAATCGGTACGGGATACAGATTCCCCACAGACCACATTTCTTTTGTAGCAAAGGAAGCCCCATATATATTTAAATATATGGGGTGAATTAGCAATTACTATTGGTTATGTGAGCTGTCACAAAAAATTTTGGGAGATGCGAATTGGTAAACAGAGGGTTTTTTATTTGAATGTTTTTGTATAATTTACTATTGTGGTTTTGTAATTTTTATGGTTTACCTAAGTTAATGAGTTTTTATGGTTTATCTCTCAATTAAGAGTTAACGAGTTGTTGTGATAACCTTGAACTAAGGATTACTTTTATTAAATATTAAATTTTAAATATGTAATATGAGATATTTGGGCAATCAAATAAAATATTTTGATGGGATTTAGAGTACATTTGATGATTTTCAAATTTATTTTATTTTAAAAATAAAAATAAAAATAATAATTTAAATATTACAATTTAAAAATTATAATAAAATTAGTGCAAGGTTAATAAAATTAAGGTAAATATATAAAATAAATATTATTAATCCATAAAAAATATCAAAAACTCCGTTATCTCAATTTGTTAAAATTAAAAAATCATAAATTAACTAAATTTTATGTTTATTTAAAATATTAATGATAAATATTATTGATAAAAAAATTAGTATAGAAGTAAACCATTTATTTCTTAAAAAAAATATGTAACAAGATTCCAAAAAAAATGTAAAGATTAAAATGAGGCAAAGTTAATCATTACCCATTGTTTCCTCTTAATAAAAATTGCCCATTTTAGAAAATCAATATTTCTTCACAAATCTTTCATTGGTAAAATAAAGCAAATTAATCTCTGTCAACTTTCATCATCTTAATATTTCAATTATTATTTTAATTCTGTGTTACCAACTTAATACAAACATGCTAAACAACATAAATCTAATACAACAATTATTATTTCAATTATTATTTTAATTGTGTATTACTTTAATTGTTGTGGGCAGGAGTAACTGGTAGATTGTTGTATTATTTTAACTGGTAGTAACAATTATTATTTTAATTGTGTGTTATTATTTCTATGGTTTGTTGAGATTCCCAATTATTTTTCAATGTTATTATCCATGGGCTTAAGATATGAGTTGATCTTAGATCTGAAGTTTTGTTTTTTGTCTTTTAAAAGAGAGAATGACAAATCACACATTTTAAATCAAATTCTGGAAATTTATGAAATAGAATTTGATTAAACTAGGCATAGATCTGGATTCTTCTCATAATTTTACCAAAAAAAAATATTACTGAAAATCGACTCTATATGAAGGAGTTATGGTTAATTAAAATTGGCGAGTTTTTTATTCTCCCACCCTCGCGCATGGCTGAGTTTTCATTTTGGTTCTGCTATACAAATCTAGGTAAAAATAATTACAGATTTGTGTTCTTCTTTAAATTTTATCTAAAATAAAAAAGAAAAAATTACCGAAAATGGATTCCATATGAAGGAGTTATGGCCAATTAAAATTGGCCATTTTTTTTCTTTTTCCCTCGCGCACAGCTGGTTTTTTTTTTTTTCATTTTAGTTTTGCTTAATTTTTCAGGTTTTTTCTTGCTGATCTATTGGAGATCTATTGGATCTATCATTTTCTATAGCTGATCAACTGTCATATGTTTCTAATCTGATTTATTTTGGTCAATTTGTTCAATGTCTTCCCTTGCTCATTGTTGTGTGATCTGATTCTTGAGTTTTGATTGGATGACTTGGATTGAGTTTTGGGTTTTGTCTCTTAACTTCATTATCAGTTTTGATTAGTTGTATTCGACGATTATTTAGATCTAATTTACATTTTACATTCATGTTTTGAAATTGTTTCTCATTTTCATGTCTTCTTGCTGAGTGATCTCTTTGATATTTTATCATTAGTGTCACAAATAGTGGTGTTGTGACCGGTTGTGCATCTGTCATCTAATCAAGTTCTTTTGAAAGTGTTTTTGTCACATTGTATCACTTTCTTTATGGTCTTGTTTAGGCCTCTTTGCCTCTAGGGTGCAGTTTAGTACCTTGTAGAACATTGGCCCTTTTGGAGCCATTTTGCTGCAGCCCTAGCTTGATTGACATTGCCATCTTTTGTTTTCACTTTGGATTTCATTTTTTATTGCTTTAAATTTTTTGATTGGGCTTTGTTTCCCTATATTTTTCGCTTTTGGAGTGCTTCACATTCTTGCTTGGGAGACTTGTTTTGGTCTCTTTCTCAGATTCATTTTTTGGTGTGATTTTTGGGTCATTAATTAAAATTCTTGGGATAATTTTCATTCAGAAAGACTTAAAGACAAGTTTATCCTAGTAGGGATTGGTGTGTTAGATAATATCTTGCCCTCTCGTAGCTAGAATTCATCGAATTGAAAACAAAAAATTGCATATAGTTTCATTAGAGTGACTAACTAAGAGTCCTACACACCATTTTAGTTTCACGCCACTTCCCACTTGAGTAAACAACAACCATTAAAAGTAACACGCTAATAAAATCAACTCGATTTGTCTTTTATTTTTACTGGTAGTACACCAACATTAGATTAGGCTAGGTTCTTGGAGGTAGGAGTGTGAGTTAACTACTCCAAGACCACAAAATCAACTCAAAATCTTGCAGTAGGGAGTAAAAACCCATTTGCATTAGTGCAGTCTGGGAAGCCCTTCTTACACATCGATTAAGCACGAGGTCACACTTGGGCTAAGCGGGGTGACACAACCCTACTCGCTTAGTTTCGGGTGGTGCGATATAGCGGAATTGGCATGCATACAAAAAATGTTTATCTCTTGAGTACCATTTGGGAGGTAACTCTCAAGGGGGTTTCGGTCTTGGCTCCTTTTAGGGTTAAGTTTCATGCCCTTATGTGTTGGTTTGTCCTGCAATTTCCCCCCCAGGTCGTGTTATTGTACATGGTGACCATAGTGGCCTTTATTTCTAGGGCTCATACACAAGTGCAAAGTTGGGTTCGTCTTCTCTGTACCTGGGACACATATTAGTCATACTCTCTCAGTCCTCTCAGAGGGTGTTCCACTTGTGGGAGAACTTGTACCGAGTTCGCAGCTAAAAGGGCTCAGAAGCAGGTTGTTATTATAACTATTCCACCGACATCTTCTTTTTATTTTGTTTGCCTGTGCTATCTTTTAGGACATTTCTAGAGCGTGATCTTTCGTCTGAGTTAGTAGATTTTTCCTTAGGGTGTTTGCACTAACTTAACTATGTTTTATTTAATATCACCATGGTTGAATTTGCACGTCAACATTCACATCGTCTTCAAGGTTTACTTCGTGAATGAAGTGGACTCGTTTCTCCTGCATGGAGAGTGTATGTCGACACTCGTGGCTTAGACCACCATATAGTGCTGGAATCTATATCTAGCCCCATTGATAGTGATATGGTTTCTATTGAGACTTTGGCAGACGACTCTGATGCTCCTGCCAACCAAACTTTGACTGATCCTTTAGGGCCTACCTTACTACGACTAAATCTTGATGATTCTACATTGGCTTACACTTATGTTCCATTATCTACCATTTACCCTATTCTAGAGTCTGAGACTTCCCTACCATTCGCATCAGGAGTCTTAGATGCCATGACAATGTTGCTATCTCTTAGCATGGATATCCCTACTCCTCTGTCCACACTGCTTACTTCTTCCTAGGGAATTCCACCTGTCTCATCTATGGCTCCCATTGGTTTCCCGAATGTTACTATTCCCATACCATCCCCTAGGCCGACTATGATACCACAACCTAGTTAGCCATTAGGTCCAGGAATTTACACATTGTCCTTTGCTCAACCGATTGTTCCTATTCCTCTGTTAGGCACGGTTACTTCCGGGAATCCACGGGGGGATCACTAGCTATCCCTAGTCAGCCTGGGGGAAACGTAACATCTGGTATGAAACAATATTGGTATAGTTCTCTCTTTGGAGGCACGTTGCCTACCAGTGTTTTTACTGGAGGGGCTAGCTTACCTGGGGGCAACCCCTCTGCCAATATTGTGTCTTAGTCGATTCCTTCCTCTTATGTTGATCCTATTGGGCAACCTGATCCTTCTTTTCACCCTGGTACAACCCCATTAGCAGTCATGATTTTGGGGGTCCATTTCTCTCTAAAGGTTTTTAGCATGGGGGAAATATCCATCTACCAGTTACTCTGGCCCACAACAACCATTTTTCGGGGAGAACCCTTTTCACCACTAGCAAGCTCACCCATCCAATCCTTTTGTGTGGGGACTGCAAGGTTGGTCAGATGCTTCTCCTGTATATGACCCATTTAGTCAAAGACATAATCCATTTCTATTTTCTCTTGATTTACCAAATCTTTCCAAATTGACTAATGAACCCATTTGTCATGATTCATGGTGGCCACCGATGCCTACCAAATTACCATCTGATATTCCCAAGTTTGAAGGGAAGCCTAGGGAGAATCCATCCACCCATATCACCACTTACCATTTATGGTGTTCATCCAATTAAATGGTGGATGATTCTGTAAAAATTCACTTGTTCTAAAGAACTTTTACCGGGGATGATGCCAAATGGTACATTGAGTTAGACACTGCGTCCTATGGTGATTTTGCCTCGTTAACTCAAACCTTCCTGACACATTTTCAATTACCCACCCGATATGATCTTGATTCTGACCTTTTATCTAACTTAAAACAAGATGATTCCACACTTATCTTTGATCACATTCATGAGTGGTGTCATTGCAAGAGGTTAGTAAGAACCAAGTTACTCGACAAGATTCTCCGTAAATGGTTAATTAGGTCATTCCGACCTCAAATTGTTAAAGACATGTCTATGTTTCAAGCTGTTACTGACGAACAAAGCATTCTAGCTACCCAACAATTGGATCTCATATATTCATAGTCGGGTACATTGTACGAAGTTCTACCCAATGCCCCTAGGTCGTCCATTGACCCACCTAAGCCTATTCCTGGCCCACATGTCGATGTGGTGATTGGTCTATTTCCGATCCCATGAGCCAACTTGCTGCCAACCTTGGGCAACTAATTGCTAGATCTCAACCCCTAACAAGTTCATCTGGCTCTGCTAAAGCACCCCATCATGAGTAGTCCACTGATGTTCTCATGGTAAATTCCACTCAACCGAACAACAATTCTCAAACTAGTGTTAAAAAGAACAATAAAAATATAAAAAAATAAACAACAAAATCGAAATTCCCAGGAGTCTAAACCCAACCCTTAGAGTCAAGGAGGGTGTAAGGACCATGAGTCGTGTAGCAACCATCGAGAGCGGCGGGCACGCTTTGGCACGACGGGCATCCAAGTCGGGTGCCAAGCGATAAAAGTTTGAAAAACGTGCGATAAACACACATGGGCAGACACGCTCCAAAGAAACATGATGAACCGAACATTGGAAATTTTGGTGGACTGTGCGATGGATGAGCGCGGGAAAAATGTGACAAAATCTTGGTGGCCAAATGATGAAACATGTGGACAGAGGTGCAGACGCGGTGAAAGGCAGATAACACGAGTGTAGCAGAAGCGCGATGGGCACGGGCAACACAAGCTGACCCGAGCGCCCACACGACCCATACGCATGTATGTACGATGTGAAAAAACATCGGTGGTCAAGCGACGTTAAGTTATAGCAGCCTCAACACTTTATGAAATAGTTGGGCCGACGTATATAACAAGATGAGCCGACGTATGTATGGGAAGGTTCGACCCCAACATTTGAGTATGGGCACCCCTCCATGTTTGCACACTTAGTCGTATTAATAAGGCAAGAGTTGGATTGTTTAAAGGCATGGAAATTCAGATCAAGGCATTCGAGTAAGAGACAAGGAAACAAGCGGAGGCTTGAAGCAAATCAAACTGAAGTGAAGGGATGTGGCAGGTGGACGCAAGGGTCATAGCTGCCTACCCGAGGAATTTCAGAGTTTCTGCATTTTATAACAGTTCGGGCCAAGTCAAGTCTTTCTGTGACCCGACCGCGTGCAAAACAGGCAGTCGAGGGTGTCGATGGAAAATTGTGTGCAAAGTTGGGTAAATTGCATAGTGCGTATCGATTGGGAAAAGTCAAGTGTTCCAGGGCGTCGACAACCCGCGACGGTGCGACGAGCAGAGAGGAGGTGTGACATGATTATTCGGGCAGATGTTTACACTGCGATAGAGTGGGTAGAGTCAAGTTAAGTGACTTGTGGTGCACGAACAACCGGGAAGACTCGTGAATGCCACGGGCAATGGAAAAAACACATGCAAAAATTGGAGAACACGTGCAGGACATGCATGACTTGACCCGAGGGCATGCAGAAAGTGCACGAAATTGCCGGGGAAGTTAGGAATTGTTGTACTTGTGATTTTAGAAGTATGCAGGCTTAAATTATGATTGTAAGCTGCATGACTATTTTATGAAACATAATATCGGACAAACTCATTTCAGGGAGTTTCCCCTCCCTTCTATGTATGGGTGTACATGTGGATTTCATATTGATGTTTATGGTATCGTTATTCTTTTCGTTGCATAACTAAAGAACACTTGAAGATAATTTAATAAAGTGACGTGTAGAGGCATAGTCTACTCACTTAGTATTAATAAAAAAGAAAGTAGTGTCGCACCCGCTTATAGGTGGTTGAAAGAGTACCATGGATATGAGGGTGTGACAGAGGGGGCACCAGTGAGCATCTTCGTAAAGTGAAGTTCCCTTGTAAACTTTTACAAGAAACCTTAGGGAATGGTTTCGATATTTCTTTTGTTTTAGAATCTATGTTTGGAGGATGAAATTTCTTTGGTTAAGAATCTATGTTTGGAGGACGAAATTTCTTGGGGACTTGATCTATAATACCATTATTGATCCATAAATTCCATAAACTCTCGAAGCATTGTGTTTGGATTAGAGTTATATATTATTTATTTATTTTATTTTATTTTTTTCAGAGGACGTGGGTACCTCTTTGACACTCATTAATATATGTGGCCCCTATTTGAATCAGATAGAATTTTGGGACATATTCTTTTCCTAATCCATGATTACTTTGAACTCCCTCATCATAGGAGAAGATCTAAATTTTTCATTAGGGTTTGATGAAGTTTAGGGACCTTGATCCATTCCTAACCCTTTGGAAGATTTATTTTCCCAACATTTGGAAGCAAACAAACTAGTGGATGTTGAGCTAGAAAAAATTAAAGCGACTTGGAGGAATTGAGAAACTAGGGATGATTATGTTGCTAAGAGGCTAGACCACTTTCTTATTTCGAAAGCCCTTCTACTGTGCTTTAATCCACTCAGGAAATGGGTTAGTTATGGGGGGGAGTCTGACCACTCACCTATTTTATTGGAAATCATAGGGGATGATTCCAAACCAACCAACCCTTTCAATATGAAATATTCTTAGTTAAAAGTTGCAAAGTTTTCAGATCTGGTAAAGAAACATTAAAAAGTACTTGATCCATTTAATATAACTTCAACTGCTTAAAAAAAAAAAAAACTCGATTATCATCAAGCAGCCTACCAAAGATTGGAATTTTAGAAAAATATAAGTTGAAGATTTGGAACTTAGATAATTGGAGGAAGAAATCCAACATATTTTGAACATTGGAGGGGAAGGTTCCTCATATTATGTTTCTTGAGGACATCTAAATAGTTTAGAGGTTAGAAGGAAAACATTGTTGGTGTCAATTGAAGCAACATGGATACTTAAAAGTAGATCCATATATCTGGAAAATGGGGATGAGAATACAAAAAAAATTAAAGCTTATGCCAAAGGTCAAAATTTGACCAACACCATATGGATTCTTGAAGATATAGATGGTAGAGAGATATGTAGTTTTAAATACCTAGCAGCCTTCGGCAAGAGACACTTTTAAGGACTCTACAAGGAAGAGGCATGAGTAAATATAATGGAAGTCATTAAAGTTGCATAATTCTTTCCTAGTTTTGTGGAGGAGGAAGACAACTGAGCATTATTGGAAGAAGTGTCAGAAGATGAGCTCCAAGTGGTATTAAATTCCTTCAAAAAAGATAAATTATGGGTCCCGATGGTTGGATGGTGGACTTTTTCTTAAGCCTTTTTGACGTCATTGGGAAATAATTGTTGGGAGTTTTGAAGAATATCACAAGTATGGATGTATCCTACCAACGTTCAATACTACATTCATTTATCTTATTACTAAGTAAAAAATCATTCTTATTTCGGCAATTTCTCCCTATATCCCTTTGTAGTTACACTATATACAAGGTTATAGCAAAAGTCATAGCAAGGAGATTAAAACCAATTCTATCCAAATCCATCTCTCAAGAATAGTTTTGGTTTCTGGAAGGAAAGTAGATCCATGAAGCCATTTCGGTAGCTTAGGAAGGAATTCACAACATCAAGATTCAAAAGTTAAGAGGGTCAATCATCAAGATTGATCTCTGAAAAGCGTACAATTGTGTGCGTTGGATATATATCAAACCGCTTTTAACTTGTGTTGTTTTAGTCTAGAAGTGATCATGTGGATAATGAGTTGTCTCCAAATAGTCTCTTTTGCGGTTCTAATCAATGGCTCAACTTCCCCCTTTTTCCATGTTGAAAGGGGATTGAGGCAAGGTTTTCCTTTTTCGCCCCTTTTATTTTCACTGGTAGCATAAGGGTTAAGCAGAATGTTGTGAGAGGATAAAAGAAGAGGTGAGTTCCAAGTCACAATAATTGCTCAAGAATTAGTGATCACTTACCTTCTTTATATGGATGGTATCTTTATTTTTTACAATGGCTCTAATCATTGTGTTAATAAATTATTTGAAATCCTCTCTTTTTTTGGGAAAGCTGCCAAAATGCTTATTAATTTCAGGAAGTCCTCCATTTCCTTCCATAATCTAAAGGAAGAAGCAATACAACTCTCGAGTTGTTTTTCCTTATGAAAGTAAGAACCTCGACGAAGGCCTAAAATATCTGGGATTTCACCTAAAGGAAATTTTTTATGGAAAATAGGATTGGTTATGGATAAATGCCAAGCTAAAAAAAATATTAACATGTGTGGAGCCATAGATGGTTATCGAGAGCAGGGCATTTGTTTCTACTCAAATTTTTGTTGGAGGTCATTCTAGTTTATTGGATGTCTCTCACCTGGATTCCAAAATGCATTCTAGAAGGATAAGAAGGATCTCATTTACACTCTTATGGGTAAGGAATCAATATCATAATGTCCCCACGTGGGTTAATTGGTAAAAAATTACTACTCCTAAATTTCTTGAGGGTTTGGGTCTAAAAAACATTTTTCTCTTCTCAAAATCATTGGTGGCCAAGTGTGGGTGTAGATTGCTCTCAACAAATAGCCTTTGGACTTCATTGGTTGACCACAAATACATAGTGTTAAGCTCCCTTGAGGATTGGGTTAGAATACTGAACAACGTATGTTCTAACATATCTGTGATATGGAGATCGATCCTAAATTCATTTGGTATTATTTATGTGGGCCACACTTTGCAGATAGGAAATGACACTAAAGTTAGAATTGCCTCAGATTTATGGCCAGGAAATGGCATGAGGCACATCCTCCCTCAATATCTAATTGATTTCCTTTTGGATGAATATGTGAAAACACCCCTTACCCATTACCATAAATAATAGGTTGTCACTATGCTAACTCGATATTCATGGTGCTATTATGAAAATGGGATCTAACAAATTTCAAAAATTTTCAAACTTCTCTAAACCTAGAATAACCATCACCATTATCTTCATATTGTCGAGACGATTTCAGTGACATAATTTTTTTCCCAATTCGGTTTACGGGATCACAAGTTATGGATCCTTAAAGTTTTAATTTCAAGTTCTTGAACAACCACCTTGGAATGCCACGTGGTACCCACGTTGTGCCCACGTGGCACGCTGTAGTTTGAGGAAACACTGTGGAAATTCCACATGGACGACGCGTCCAAATCATATTCAAATGTTGACCTTCGGGTTAGTTTCATTTGGCACACCTTTTTGCAGGCCTGAACCCCAAGCCTCGACCTAGCCAGGGTCCTGAACCCTGACCCTCGACTTGGAGGTTGGCTCGACTATCTTCCACTATGCAATTTAGCTTGGGCCCAACCATGTGTGGTGCCCAACCTTCGAATCATGACCAAGAGAATTAGACCAACTAACTTTCGTTTTCATTTCTGCTTGGACCCCCGACCTCGTCTGGGTCCCGACCTCAAGATTCCCACAGGCACTTTTTAGCCTGAAGCTAAACTTTTATTCTTAAAACTTTTCAAGTTTCTCAGCTTGGGATTTCCATGCAAGCATGAACTTTGACTTATATTGAAAATCCAATGCAAAAGGAAGAAATCCATGGTCTGCAAGCCATATTCAGGGACTTTACTTCGACGTCCTAATTTTAACGCAATGAACCTGTCCCTTCCAAATTCGCCCATATTGCATGCATAGACTATTCATGGAAATTACATAATTAATTGGCCATATTCTCATTCAATCATTCCAATGAAAATACTTACAAGGTTACATTCCCTCTTGAAATTACTAAGTCTCATTCTTTCTTGACACATACAAGAGCTCAACCATTCCTTCAGAAAATGATACATAAATCAGCAATAAAACTTTACACTACTACCAATGAAATAAACACAAAAACCATCTCTTTCTCAAACTGGAAATCACGGGGATTCTAACCTCTTAATATGCACAAGAATCAACCATTCAACAATATTTAATATAGGGAAATTCAACCTCCATTTTTGCAATAAGGAAATCACATTCCTTATCAACAATATAGGCATATAACCCATATAATAAAAATGTGTGCATCATTAACATGAGAAACCAATAAAGATACTTATTTTATGAACTAAGAAAACTGGCAATTGAGATTAGGACTATGCTTTTCCACCCATCCATAGACAGACCGCAACCAAGTTCTCTTGCAGTTGTCACCCCCAATCTATGTTTGAATGCTCGAGGAGGAATACTTAAGGGATGAACTAGAAATTCCCAGTGGAAACAAAGACTCTAGAGGTCCTCCTACCTCCACCCACCGACTACCCAGTAGTTAATCAATACTCAGGGAATCTAGAGGCCAACTTCCTCCACCCTTTAGATATCCAATAACAAACACATACACACAGTCCAAGGAGTTGAGAGCCTTCACCTCCACCCTGTGATCTGAATTTTAATGTTAGTTTGTTGTGCTAATTTCATCTTTAGATTTAAAATTTATTTTTTGATCTTATGCTTGATGTACACAAGTTTCTATGTTGTTTATGTGTGTCAAACATGTAAATTAACTGAGTTTTATGAGTGAATTCAAGAGCATAAAACATGAATAACAAATGCTGAACAAAAGAAAAAACAAATACATCAAACCATAACAATTGATCCATCAACAGAGAGTTTTGATGAAGGATTTCACCCTTCCTTGGCTACATAACTGTGGTTCAGCTTCCATGGCTTAGGCCTCTGTATTAGCTCAAAAGTGAAAAAAAATTATGTTTGCATTCACCGACAGCTCTTGAAACATACTCCAATGAGTTCAGAATGCTCAAATCTATCACAAATGACTCTTCATTCTCTCAATTTGGTCTTCAACTGATCTAGGCACGACCTTCCCTCCTGGTGGCCCTAGGTTTCCTTTTTATTCAAAGTGAGAAAAACACCTTTATAATTTCTCCTCTACCTTTTTACTATGTACCAATGGATTTAGAGCATGCCAATCTACTAGGAATTCTCTTCCTAAGCCAAAATTGGTCGAAAATTGCTCCATATATGCTTCATATAATTTTCCTAGGAAATCTCCTCAAATATGGAGAAGACTCCAGTTAGCCCTGCCAAAGTTGGAGAACCCGCCGAACTTGGCAGAATCTGCTAAATTCACCGCTAGTTTTAACTGTTATTTAATTAAATTTTAAGTGGAGATTAGCATGGTGATAAGCATGGATTAATGCGCATAAGCACATTTATAACTAATCTCATATTAGCACATTAAACCAAGGTTTAATCCTTCTCTTAATACATAATCCTGCGCTTAATACTCTACCTGCATCGTTGTTTGTATGGCTTGGTCTCATGGGGAGGGGGCTAGCCCCCTCCATACCCCCGCTGTCAAATCCATTTGAAAACATATATATGTTGCAGGTTATCATTGTCAAGTCCTTTGGCAGTGGCATGTTGGTAGTAGTGGAGAGTGGTGTGGGGGAGGTCGTGGGGTCGAGCCCTGACCTCCGCCCATTCGATATATATTTTGCCACCAACTATACATAGGTTTAACACCCAACCTTCGAACTTTGGATAACGCAAATTATTTTGGATTTTGGTTAATTTATGATATGCGCTGATATATATAATACTTGGACTTTGGAAATAATGCACCATAATATATATATATATATATATATATATATATATATATATATATATATATTTCCACTTTGGAATCTGTAATCCACCCAAAATATATATATTGCTCCAACTTCATAACCTTTGACCATGCATAATTTTTCCTTACAAATTAATATGCCACCACCATGTAATATAAACTGTGGATTTACACCATAGTTAAAAAATCAATTCGACCTTGGATAGGGTCCACCAGAGGGGGCACGTGGCGGCCCCTGGTTGCACCATGTGTTAGCCTCTGGTTGGGTTGTCCATCCACATAAAAAAAATCAACTTCGAACTTAGGAGCCAAATCCATAAAAAAATCACCTTCAAAGTTCACTAGCGAATCCTGTTGTGACACTTGTCACAGTTCCACTGGGAAAAGCTGTAGAATATTCCCTGCATGATGACTAGGCTGCCATGTCATCAACCTATCACTGATTTGGGAATTTTTTAGCTATTTATGAAAACGAACAACATGCTCTATCTCATTCATCCGAACTTTGATTTCGACGAAACGAATTGTGCCAGATTCCTGGCGACGAGATCTTCGTTGTCGTTCAGTTTCCAATCAATTCTAAACACTTTCATTTTTTAGCTTTTATAATGAACACCTAATCATTCCTCCCCACTAGAACACTTTTGGACCCCAAAAACTCTTTGATTAATGATCATGTGGATGAGGGTACTGTTCCCTCACCCTTTCAATCTTTATCCACTGAAATTTTTCCATTTTTGTCAATTGGAGTTTTTAACAAAAACTTAACTTTTTCCTTGACTCTTGCGACCTTCTGTTGCTATCATTGATGCCGTCATGCTGGAATTCCCATGAATTTGCAGAGAAGAAAGTTGTTCTTGCAGAAACCATCTTGTTCCTACCTTGGTCATTAATCAATGGAAACTTAAAAATTGTCTCACCTTACACACAATCATCATTGCGATTCTTAACTAATCTTGCTTTGTACTTGCATCGACTCTTGACCAAGTATCTTCGCCATTTCCATGTACCTTTTGGAAACCAAAAGCAAGCATTTGTGGAACCCATGCCTTCTTTTTCAAGCTTCTTTGTCGCTTTCCCTTTGACCTTTGCACTCTCTTGCACCGACATCTTGTTTCCAACACTGATGTTTTCTGCTGCAAATCTGTCACGTCTTGTTCACCTCCTTTCAAAGGCAACCTGTTAGAACCTTGAAACATCTCATTACAAGAATAATCATATTTTTGAAAGGTTTTATTCAAAACATATCTTTGTTTGATCATTAACAATGTCAAATTCTGACTTGCATTCACTATCCTCTTCATTTCTCGTGCATGTATACGAGACAAACTTGTCTTCTTCTTATGAGCTCTAATTGTGTACTCAATAACATAATTAAACAAGTGACATTTATTCTCATGGCGATGAAATACTTCTTTCCTATCATACAAATAAGGACTTCCCAATACAAAGCCTGATATCTCAAGCGGCACCACATCAACTTCAACTTCATCAAGAAAGTTTGAATTGATGGCAAATATTAGTATGCACTTCCTTGTAACCTACAAGTTTGAATTATAGCATATCCATCCTAAAGGATAAGGCCTTGGATGTCTAACGGTTTCAAGGTCTAGTTGCTTAACCAAGTCTTCAGAAATCAAGTTAGCTTGTGACCCACTATCAAAAAGTGTATCAATCTTGGTATGTTTAGAGACAACTGTAAGATGAAAAAGTTATATTATTGTAACTTCATCTTGAGTGAAATTGGAACAATTTGAAGAAATATTTCTTGCTATATGCTTACCTTTCAAACCCATGGTTGTAATCTTTGTCTCATCTCCCGAATCTGAACATAATTCATGTTCAACTATAGCAACATTTTTTCCCTTTTCTTTGGCTTTCAATTTGTTTGGCTTCAACTCTAGATGAAGTTGCAAACAATGTTCTTCATCATGGTCATTATTCAAACAATTTTTTCATGTGAGTTTTTCCTTCTCTCTTTTGACAGAGCTATTTTTTCTTTCCTCTTCCATAAAACTTGCCCTTTCCTTTACCCTCACCATCAATTTTCTCATCTATGTTTTGTTTCCCTCTTGCCTTTAAATGTGTGGCTTGAACACAAACCTCATCTATGTTTATGGGATTAAACATGAGAATAGTGTGCCTAAGGTAACTGTGCAAACCCCCAATGTACTTTAACGAAGTTTCTCGAGAATACAAATTAATACCCAAAATAAGAGCTCTTCTCCTAAATTCATGAGTATAATCTTGCACACTTTGCCCTTTCAATTGTCTAAAATTTTTCCAATACATAATGGCCTTTTTCATGTAAGCTAAGGGGTATAATTTCCTTTTAATGCAATCAATAAAACTTGACCAAGACATAGAGATCTTACCGTAGTTTTTAATCTCTTCTTGAGTCCTTGCTTCCCACCATACAAGTGCAGATCCTTCCATCCTCAAAGAAGCCAATTGAATCTTTGTGTCATCTTCATGAAGGTTTTGAATTCTACAATACACCTCCATTTGATGTATCCAATTGTCCAATATTTCTGCATTTACCTCGCCATTATACATTGGAAGCTCAAATTTGACATCAAGTTTGAGTAAGGGTGTTTTTCCTCTTGTGGTATTTGAGTGAGTATGGGTAGTTTTTGTGGTGGAAGTGGAAGATGATGCTGATGGTGATGATGAGGATGATGAAGATGGTGGAGATGGAGATTGATTTTCTCCACTACCCTTTGAAATATTCTCTTCATCCTTCTTATCATATGAAATTCCTTCTCCATGTGGAGGCTTATAACCTTCTCCTGCCATCCCAGTAGTAAATGCATCAAACATAATTTTAATCATCCTCTTTATGTCATTGAAGTATCTCTTGACATCATCCTCTTTTGAATGACCTTCATTTTCTCCAACACTTGACATGATGGCTATGGATTCAAGCTCGGGTTCTGGTGCATGTACTTCTTCAATCAACTTAGCTACTAGTGCAACTTGTAACTCCTCAATCTAAACTTCTTGAGATAAAAATTGAGGTGATTCAAGTGCAGTTGTGAGTGAAATTTTTAGTGGAGATGGTGCTCTTATAGCTCTCCTTCTTCTGGTCCTAATCTCAGGACTTGTAACCAACAATTTCCCTTCACCTCTCTACAACTTTAACCTTGTAAGAATCACATATTTTCAACCATTAAACATGCACAAAAATCAAGCAAGTATCAAGAAAATAACCTTTCCTTTCAATCAAGCTCTGATACCAACTTGATCTGAATTTGAATGTTAGTTTTGCTATGCTAATTTCATCTTCAGATTTAAAATTTATTTGCTGATATTATGCTTAATGTACATAGGTTTACTTGTTGTTTATGTGTGTCAAACATGTATATTAACTGAGTTTTATGAGTGAATTCAAGAGCATAAAGCATGAATCTCAAATATAACAAACCATCACAATTGATCCATCAACAGAGAGTTTTGATGAAGGAGTTCACCCCTCCTAGGCTACATCTTCTTGGTCCAGCTTCCATGGCTCGGGCCTATGTATTAGGTAAAAAGTGAAAAAATTGATGTTTACATTCACCTACAGCTCCTAAAACATACTCCAATGAGTTCATAATGCTCAAATCTATCACAAATGACTCTTCATTCTCTCAATTTGGTCTTCAGCTGATCTAGGCATGGCCTTCCCTCCTGGTGGCCTTGGGCTTCCTTTTTCTTCAAAGTGACAAAAAAAACTTTAGAATTACTCCTCTGCCTTTGCGACCTATACCACTGGATTCAGAGCATGCCAATATGATAGGAATGACTCTTCCTGAGAAATTGGTCGAAAATTTCTCCAGATATGCTTCATTTAATTTTCCTAGGAAATCTCCTCCAAATCTGGAGAAGACTGCAGTTAGCCTTGCCAAAGTTGGAGAAATCGCCAAACTTGGAAGACTCCACCGAATTCACCACTAGTTTAACTATTTTTTAATTAAATTTTAAGTGGAGATTAGCATGGTGATAAGCGCGGATTAATGCGCATAAGCGCGTTTATAACTGATCTTGTATTAGCGCATTAAACCAAGGTTTAAACCCACTCTTAATACATAATCCCGTGCTTAATAATCCGCCCGTGCCGTTGGTTGTATGGCTTGGTCTCATGGGGAGGGGGCTGAACCCCTCCATACCCCCGCTATCAAATATGTTTGTAAAAAATATATGTTGCGGGCTATCATTGTTAAGTACTTCGACAGTGGTGTGTTGGTAGTAGTGGAGAGTGGTGTGGGGGAGGTCGCAGGGTCGAGCCTCGACCTCTGCCCATCCGATATATATTTTGGCACTGGTTATACCATATGTTTAGCACCCAACTTTTGAACTCTGGATAACTTAAATTGTTTAAGACTTTGGTTAATTTCTAATATGCGTTGATATATATATATATATATATATATATATATATATATATATATATATATATATATATATAATACTTGGACTTTGGAAATAATTCACCATAATATATATAGTTCCACTTTGGAATATGTAATGCACCCAAAATATAAATATTTCTCCACCATCATAACCTTCGACCATGCGAACTTTTGCATTACAAATTAATATGCCACCACCATGTAATATAAAATGCAGATTTACACCATAGTTAAAAAGTCAATTCGACCTTGGATAGGGTCCACCAAAGGGGGCACGTGGCGGCCCCTGGCTGCACCACGTGTCAGCCTCTGGTTTGGTTTTCCATCCACATAAAAAAAATTCAACTTCAACCTTAGGAGCCAAATCCATAAAAAAAATTCACCTTCAAATTCACTGGCGAATCCTATTATGACACTTGTCACAGTGCCACTGGGAAAAACTGAAGAATATTCCTCGCATTCTGACTGCGCTGCCATGTCATAAACCTATCACTGATTAATGTTTTAGCTATTTAGGAAAATGAACAATAGGCTCTATCTCCTTCATCTGGACTTTGCTTTCGACGAAAAGAATTGCACCGGATTCCTGGTGACAAGCTCTTCGTTTTCGTTCAGTTTCCAATCAATTACGAGCAATTTAATTTTTGAGATTTTATACTAAGCACCTGATCACCCTGGTAGTGTGCAACACAATGGTTCCACCCAATGAAGGGAATCAGGAACCCACTGCCAAATCAGATGAACAAGTAAAGAAAACTCCAAAATTTCATTTACCAGGAATCCAAGGGCTAAATCTCTACCCAAAGTTGTCAAGGGACTTGAAAGAATGCCATCTGTACTCTCCAACCCCCTGAATTATCCTGATATTTACCCTCACCTGAAGGAGATTTCCTTCTATACTCAAGTTGATCAACCGAAGGTAGGATAACCTCCTAAGAGGGGTGAAAATAAGCCAATTTCTTCCACAACGCATGTAAATATCGTTTCTTGCTATGACAGGCCCAAACACACCCTTCTACTCTTTCTTGCAAAACAATAGACACTTCTCTGCGCCTTGTGTCTGATATGCCTTTGATACACAGTTGTGAACATGTCAAGTCTCACCAATGAGCCTCTTTGGTGTCCTCTTGTGTTACTGAGCCTCAAAATCGCAAGATGATAGGCATACATTGTTCCTCTTTTTTGTAGAGTTCTTCCCCTACACTCTCGGGTTTTTCTTTCTTCCCCAGATAAATTTTCTCATATTTATTCCATTCCTCTTTCTATGCACATATGCCTCCTCCGTGTTGTCTAACTCTTCTATTTTTGTGTGGGCCTTCACTCCGCAATTCTGACTGCGAGTTGATTGTCCCCCGCCATCCCTCTTAAATTGTCTTCCTTTCGCTATCCCTTGGCTGTTTGATTTTGTGAGGGTGTGCTTGCCACTCTCTTCTGCACTTTCCCCTTGGGCAGCACAACCCATTTCCATTAAAGGTCTCCTCTTTTTTTCCTTGCAAGCTTCTCCAATAGGTACGACCTCTTATCCTTCTTTTCTACCAGCATCAAATCTCATAAATGTGTCTTGTTTAGACACATCAAGGCACCCGAGTTAGCCCATGACTAGAATTAAAACCACTTTGTAACATCCCAAGAAACCTCCTTCCTCAAGCATAGGAATTCATGTCCCAATCTCAGGCCTTTTAATCTACCAGCTTGGATCCATATTAACCCCGAATCTATCTAGCACCAAGAGGGATCAAATCTATCAAGGTGTAAACCTATTTTTTGAGTGAAAAACTTGAGGAAAGGTTTGCACCTCGGGATATTTTATACCTCTCAATGCTTGATAGATCTAGGGTTAAGATGGATCTAGGCCGGTTATATAATACTATATAATCTCTATATTTGTATATGTGTCTCTTTCTTATTCCCTCGCTCTATCTCACCCCCTAAATATATACATTGTCTCTCCATATCTATCTATCTCTCTCCCCTCCCTCTTCCTCCCCCTCTCTCTCTTCCCATTCTCTCCCCCTCTCCCTCTCCTTGTCCCTATCTTCCATCCCACTCTCTTCTATCCCTCACTCTCTCAATCTCTCCCTTGTCACTCCCTCCCTCTCTCTCTCCTTTTATCTCTCTTCAATTCCACTCTCTTCTCTCCCTGACTCGCTCCAACTCTCCCTTGCCACTCCCTCTCTCCCTCTCCTCTCTCTCTCTTCCCTCACTCTCTCCATCTCTCTCTTTTCACTCCATCTCTCTCTCTCCACCATTCTCCCTCTATATATTTCTTCTTCCCTCCCTCTCTCTCTCCTTCGAACTCAATCTCCCTCTCTCCTTCTCTCTCTCTCTCCTCTCTCTCTCTCTCTCTCTCTTCATTCCTCTTCTCCCTTTCTCTCTAACCTCCCTCTGTCTCTCTTCCCCATCTCTCCCTCTCTCTCTCTCTCTCTCTTCCCTCCAACTCTATCAGTACCTCCCTCCCTCTCTTCTTTTCTCTCTCCCATCCATCTCTGTGTCCTCTCTCTCTCCCTCTTCCCCTTCTCTCCCTATCTCGCACCTCTCGTGTTCTCTCTCTTCCATCCTCTCATCTCTCCCTCACTCTCTCTCCATCTCTCCCTTGTCACTCGCTCTCTCTCTCTCTCTCTCTCTCCACCTCTATCTCTCTATGTCTTTGTTCTTTCCCCCCTCTCTCTCTATAATTAAAAAAAGTCAATATATGGGAGAAAGTTTGTCAACAGTTTTACATGTCAATATGTTGAAGTAAAGGATTGGTGAACATTTACATGTCCGTGGTTACAAGTAATATAGAGCCAAATATAGGGGAGATGTTGTACTTTCACTAAAAAGTAGTAAAAAATAAAATTCAATTTATTACATTGTAATTTTGTTTTTATTAATAAAATTAATAATAAGTTTTTAGATAAAAGAAAAACATAATATACATATTACATTAAAAAATATGTAACATATAAGTAACAACAATAGATTAAGATCCATTTGACCTTATAAATTAGAATGATGGTTCAGTAACCAAATTTAAATTTAATTAATAAGCACATAAAAACTGGAATACTTACAATATAACAATATGTTTAACCATGTATTAAATTTAATTAATAAGCACATAAAAACTCGAATACTTACAATATAACAGTATGTTTAACCATGGATATATATGTCTACTTTGTAATAGATATTATTAACTTGTAAATAGGATTTGTTACAATACCATGGGCCAATACCATGACATTAAAATATATTAGATATAAATAGTAGCTATAAATTAAGATCTATTTTACTATATATATTAAAATAATAATTTGGTTACCATATTTAAATTTAATCAATAAACACGTAAAAACTTAATACTTACAATATAACAACATTTTTAATCATGGATATTCACCCCCACTTTACCATCGATATTATTAACCATACCATACCATGGGCCAATACAATGGATCATCAATACCACATGCTCAAAAACCAAAAACCATCTCTTGTTTCACTATCAAGATAATACTTACAATATAACAAGATTTTTAACCATAGATGGTCAACCCACTTTAACATGGATATTATTAACCATAACATACCATGGCTCATCAATACCACATGCCCAAAAATGACCTCTCATTTCACAATCAAAATATTTTATGAACATTTTTTTTTTAATTTTTTTTAATTATATTTTTGGGTCGAGAGAACATTTTTTTTTAATTTATTTTTATTACATTTTTGGGCAGAGAGACACTCTCCATTCGAGTATTTCTCTCTATTCCAATATGGGACAGGCGTTATAATTTCTTGTTATATTATGTTATCTAAACATTTTGAGTGGTCAAATTACATGAAAATATAAAATAAAATTATTAATTAAAAAAATTGACTGAGTGAAATTACATAAAAATAGAAATTAAACTAAAAAAAATAATAATTCAACAAGCCTAGATACAATTTAATCCTAATCTATCAAGCTCCAAGTGGGATCAAATCCGTGGAGGTGCAAACCTTTCAAGAGATCAAATCTATTCCGAGGTATGGCAATCTATTTTGATAGTCACTGAGGACAAAGGGTTTAAATATATGCCAAAAGTAATTATAACATTTTTCCTTTTAGATTTAACTCTTTTCTTTTCTTTTCTTTTTTAAATTAAATTAAAATAAAATATTTATAAAAGATTTTGATTTTGAAATAAGTTATGCTTTTTGGGCATGTGGTATTGATAGACCATGTTATTGGGAACAAAGTCTATTTACAAGTTAATAATATCCATGGTAAAGTGGGAGTGAATATCCATGGTTAAGAATCTTCTCATATTGTTAAACAATATTTTGATTGTATATAGGTTATGATTTTTGGGCATGTGGTATTGATAAGCCATGGTATTGGACCATGGTATTGTAATAAAACTTATTCATAAGTTCATAATATCAATGGAAATGTGGAGGTGAATATTCATGGTTAAGAATTTTGTCATATTGTTATAAAATATTTTGATTGTGAAATAAATTATGGTTTTTGGGCATGTGGTATTGATAAGCCATGGTAGTGACCCATGGTATTGTAATAAAAGCTATTTACAAGTTAATAATATCCATGGTAAAGTGGGGGTGAATATCCATGGTTAAAAATCTTGTCATATTGTAATAAAAATATTTTGATTTTGAATTAAGTTATGTTTTTTTGGGCATGTGGGATTGATAAGCCATGGTATTGGCACATGGTATTGTAACAAAGTATATTTACAAGTTAATAATATCGACCGTAAAGTGGGGGTGAATATCCATGGTTAAGAATTTTGTCATATTTATATAAAATATTTTGATTGTGAAATAAGTTATGGTTTTTGAGCATGTGGTATTGATAAGCCATGGTAATGGCTAATAACATTATAACAAAGCCTATTCACAAGTTTATAGCAAAATGAAATTATAACCAATTGAATTTTATTGCTTTTATTACTTTAACTTTTTATTATTAATTAAGCCAACATTTAAATGTTTACACTCATCCCACTTTAACTTTGTAATTTTTTAATTGAGCCCAAATTTAAATTTGTTTACATACTTACATTGCATCTACTTATCTACCCTATAGTGAGATGTAGAAATCCTATCAACACAATAATTTAGAGTACATGAACTTATTACGTTAAAGGGAGTTCGAACCTTGGGCTATAGGAAGCTTTAGAAACTCTCATTTAGATAATCCTGATAACACAACATTGTGGCAACAAAGTTCGAAATAGGTTGGGTCTAGAGGATGTTTATCATGAAGCATGGAAACAATATATAGAAGCTCTTTTTCAAGGACATATCAGATTGGTGGACATGGTGGAGGAGCATGTTTGGGATTCCTCACTATTTAGGGAGTACACTCCTAAACTAGGATACATTCATCTCGGCCAAAATAAATGGTGGTGGAAATCGATTTGGCACTCAAAATGTATGGCCAAGGCACACATCTTCATGTGGTGCATTCTTGAATCTAAATTTATGAAATTTATGACTTAAGATATTCGTCAAAGGAAATTCATGATTGGCCGTGATTGGTGCCCTCTATGCAAGGCTCACAAGGAATCGATATTGCATTTTTTCCAAAAAATGCCCTTTTCCCTCTCAGGTTTGGTTTTCTTGTAAATCAGTTATGGGACATCATTATTAATAGATTGGTGCCACGGTCAAGGAATCCTGGGATTCCTATTTTTTATCACCTCATACAAGAATGTTTTGTTGAGGGTCTAGATTGCACGAAAGAAAGCTATATTTCAGGATTTACTCTCATTCCATGAGCATGTTGTTGCTGAAGGCTTGGAAATATGGGCACATTTTCCGCAAACAAAAGACTCCCCCCCTCTTCATTGTGTTATTGAAATATCCCCTGATGTCTCACACCCTTGGGGTTATTTTGATGGTTCATGCCAAATATATGTGGCGGTGGAATTATCCTTCATCTTTTCGAATCTCACTCCTTTCTCATAAAAATGGGAATTGGCAAGGGCACAAATAATCAAGTCAAACTTTTGTCTTGCAAAAACATGCTTGTCTTTGTAAAGGAATAATGAGTCACACACTTACAAATTTTTAGTGATTCAATACTTGTAATAAATTGTATCAAAAAAGTTCTGCAGTTGACTGGCTTAATGAATACTATATTAGAGGAGTTATTCTGGCAAAGTATTTCATACTTTCATATTTACAGGGAGATCTCTCAACATAAAGAGGAAATACAGTTTGAGTACCATAGAGCCTTTCTAGAGAAACAAGGGCCACAGTGAATCTTTATGTTCAATTGGCCTTATCTTAATCATCTCTTTCTTTCATCTTTAATTCTTACTTTTGAATCCTTATAATTTTTTCTATAATATTTTTTTTTTTTTTTTGAAATTTGATCAACACTTGGTTGGTTGGTTTAATTATTAATTTTAAATCTCAACCATCCACTTTATTAATTCATATTTGAATTCTTACTTTTCGTTCTTAGTTAAATTAATTCATATTTTATCTACTAATCCCTTGTTTTCGTCATTAAATTTTAACTAAATTTTATTATTTAATTCTCAAATTCGGTCAAACAATGTCTCACTATTATTTTCATGTTATCTTATTAATTATATTTTTTTAACTGTTAACCCAACAGATACATTTTTCAACACTTGTTTACTCACGAAGCTCTCTGGTCCCTAATTCATTATGGTTATTAACTTGAGACATATAAGAGTCCCATCACATGCATATTTTACTTTTCCTACTAAGGTGATATAAATAATTTTTTTTTTTAAATTTAGTAGTACCTTATTATTTTCTATTTATCAAAAAAAGAAGAAGCAGGTTGCAACATATAAAAACTCGATGTCTTCAACCTGCCCGAAGGAAACCAGGTCTGTTAGGCACCTTAGAGAGTTAAATGCCATCAAGTATTGAAAAAGTTTCATCTATCCACTAGCCGCTATGTCAACCGCAAAATACATTAGAAACCAACATGGTTATAGATGAAATAGGTAACTGAACTGGTACCTACCTTTTTGGGTAGAAAAAAAGCACCCGATTTTGAAAAGGGGTGATGCAGAATCACCCGATTTTTGAAAAGTGGTGATCCAGAATCACCCATTTTTTTTGTGTGCATATTTTTGACACTTTAATACTTTTATTTATGAACCATGAATATTTTTTTTTAAATGTTAGTGAGTGATTTTCATGTTGGTAATAAAACATAAAAATAAAATAAGAAAAACATGACAAACAAAACTCAGATAAAAAAATATATATATCAAAACAATAAAAAAAACCAATGAAAATGTAAAAAAAACAAAATTAACTTGTAAAAATAAAAAAGTTAAACAAAAATAAATAAATAAAAAAAATATTCTAAAATTATATTAAAAATAAAATAAATAAAAAATTTAAAGAAAAAAAATAAAAAATTGAATAAATAAATAAATAAATAAAAACATCAAAAAACATTTTTTTCTAAATTATTAAAAAAAACCATATAATTAAAAAAAAAAAATAGAAAATTTCAAAATAATTAAAATTACAAAATTAAATTTAAAATAAAGAACAAAAAATAATTTGAAGTTAAAAATTTAAATTAATAATAATAATAATAATAATAATTTAAAAAAATAAAAATAAAAACAAAATTTAAAATTGAAAATTGAAAAAGAAAATTAAAATAAAAAATAAAAAACTATAAGTAAAAAACAAAAATAATGAAAAAAAACATTTGCAAATAATTAAACTAGCATTTGCACATAACAGTGCAAAAGAACGCCGAAAGTGAAAGTGAAGTACCATTTACAGAGCTTTGTGGAAATTTATTTAAGAACTTACAAATTGTTAATAAAAATAGAGGAAATGCTAAAGAAAATCTAAAGCTAAACGAAATTGAAAGAATATAAATCTTGTCAAAACCCGTGGAGGAGAAATTAGAGGGTAAAAACTTGTTTTACTCACATAGATGGAGAATGATTTAGTTAAAATATTTTTGAAGTGTGAGTCCCCATCCAAACCAACAACATAGAGAGAATAAATGTCGGATTGGAAGAAAATGACAAGGACCAATTAAAGTATAAATTAACGGAAAAGAAATATGATATCAATAAATATACTACAGTAAACCAAATTTGGATGTTGGGAATCAAAATTTTAAGTATAACTAAAATACAACAACACCAAATTCTAAATGGAAGTCGTATAGTATGCTTACAAGGGCGAAATTATAACAGATTGTCAGTCAAACTATGAATAATAATATCATTAGAAATACCTAATATTTAAATTGAAATTGACGCAGAGAAATAAGGCGGAAAAAGAAGTTACGGAAAACTATTGTAGAAACAAATTGGCACGGACTTCAAAAATAACCTTCGTAGCTTTTGCAAATTAAGAACAATATATATTTTGCGTGAAAAAGTTAATTAAATAATTTCTGGAATATTACGCACACAAAACGGGAAGGTTGAGGTAGTCTATGTTTTCATGAAGAATAGAAAAACATAAAGGTTTGTATCCCACATAAAACAAAATAACGATTAAGGAAAAAGGATTTTTTTGGGTATAAAAAATTTACTTGAAGTGTGGCTAACAACGGGAGGCTGAAGAAGAACAATAACCCAGTTCTTGTGACAGGAGAAATTCCTGCAAATTTAAAAAAAAAAAATTTAAACAATGAGAAAGATGTAAGAATTTCAAATTTAAAACAAAAAATAAGTTACTAAATTGAACAACGATACCTCATAGTCCTTGTCACACGCTGAAATGCAATGAGTGGATTTTCCAACAATGCGTAGAAGGAATGAGGAGGTATTGGAGCCATCGCAAAGTTTTCTGTGTGAGCTTTCGAATAATTTCAGAGATTTTGGTTGCAAAATCTCCAAAAAAATTCAATACACCGAAATGAAGGCGCAGAGCCATATGCCAAATGAATTGCAAATAGAAAAGATTTGAGATAAGATCGTAGGGGTTAATAGTAATAATGTCAACAATAATGTCATCTGACTAAAGGACGAGTCATGCGATCCCACAATGTAGTTTACAGATATAAAGTTGAATAGAAAAATATCAAAACTATGGTGATAAGATACGACAATAGCAACCTATAATCACAGTATAAATTAGCAATTGCATCGGGGGTGCAAGGGAACGCCGGATGGAGGAGATACCTTGACCATACTGAAAAAAATATATATATAATTAAATTTGACTTTAATGAAAACATAAACCTGCCAGTATTACCAAAACCCAGAAATCTTTTCTGAAGCGCTTAAATTTCATTTGGAAACAATTAGAAAGAGGCAAAATGCATGAAACCCTCAAATCCCAGAACCCAGAAACCGGATTCATGCAAAGATGAATCAATCGTACGCTACTGCTGGCGTCTCCAGCGTGCGGGCCAGTTCATCACATACTGTCACTTTTCCTTCTAAAAATCACCAAGCAATTCCATCGCACACTGTACCAGAGACAAGATGGAGAGGCGATGCCTACTCACACCTACACTACCAGAGAATGTACTATAACTCTCCATTTCTGACGTCGTCTCCATAACTCCCTCCAAAGTCTCCTTCAACTCTTCTCTCATTTCCATGGTCAAATTGCTTAATACAACAACCCTGTCTATCTCCATAACACTGATCAGAAGCTCGATGCTAAATCGTCTAATACTTGGAACCTCGTTCGACGGCCGTGGGTGCTTCTTGATAACCTTTACAAGTTCTGAAATCAACGAACTTTTTGTTACACCGCTCGATTCTTCGAACACACGATCGAACTCTGGTTATAAACTTGAAGATCTACGCAGCAAGTCCTATCGCTGCTTCCTGATGCTCGCTTCGTTGCTCCATCACAAACTTCAAACCCTGGCATAAAATATCACAAGAAATTAATCAATTGGATGAAATATTTGTGAGATCGAATTGTGAACTCACAAGACTGTAATTTTAAAACGAAATACTATTAATTGAATAAACTCTACCTGCGCTACTGTTGCACTAATTTTCCTCAATTCAACATAATCTGCCTCTGCATATGCGCACATATTCCGAAGAATTCTGGCTACATGAAAACCCTGAATTGGGTCGTCTAACACAGAGGTCAGTCTCGTGATCAAATTTGGGTGATCCCGTAGCTTAATGCTCATCATTCTTCGGCAGTTTTGTTTGTTCTCGAGTGAAAGCAGAGCCAGGGCTTCTCCTGCCTTGGTCACGAGGTCCTTTGTTTCATCCTCGCCTGATCCACTTATTATATTATTATTAATCCTCTCCATGAAAAACACACAGAGAAGACTACGAAAAACTCCCCCAGTGCTGCCGATGATCTCTCGGCCCTCTTCTTCGAGAGCCAGACTCGTCAATATGTCGATGGCGAGGATTTGCAGACGATGCGTCGTTACTTCTCTGTAATGAATAACGTCCCTTAGATTGCTTGTGGCGAAGACTATCTCCGAGATCCCTTTCCTCAGGGCCTTCCCTGTCGAGCCTTTACTGCCTGCCAACATTCCCATGAGCATAGTTACCAAATTTGAATTCGAATTCGGATTCGAATTCGATACGATACGATAAAAATTCGGATAAGATTTTTTCAATTCGGAAAAAATTCGATAGTATACATCTTTAATATTTAGCTATATATATATTTTTTCTTTTAATATGAGATATTCTGACCATTTTCATTCAAATTCATTTTCAATTTTGAATAATTTCTAATAACTCTTGAAAATATAAAAATATTAGAAACACATTCAACTAAAATTTTAAAAAACTACATTTCTTTTTCCTTCCAAAACTTAAATCTTACATAGCTTTTTGATTTCAAAACTTATTTTTTCAAAATTCTTATCTAATAAAAAAATAAAAAAATCATGGTTCTAAACTTATTAATTTAAAACTTGTCAAAAAAATAAAAATACAATTGAAATATAAGAATTTTCCAATTTTCCAATTGTTTCTGTTTCTTTTAAAAATATTTCTAAACAAAAACAAAAATAAAAACAATAATAAAAATAAAAATTAGAAATTTTCCAATTTGACAAATGTTTATATTTCATTTCTTTAATTTTTAATTTTTAAATATACACAAATATCTATATATTCCAGCCTAAAACATTTTATACCCACGAATCTCGAATAAAGCCATTCCTTTCCCAAAGCTAAAGAGTACCTTATCGTTTCAAACGGGCTCTCAAGCAGTCTTAACGTTTAACGTTCGGACGAGTAGCCAGTGTTCCTTTAATTTACAAGTACAATATTATGCAGAACACTCCAGTTCCGAGTGTTACTTTGCTTGACGAGGTTCCGTAATGGGAAAAACCGTAAACCTCGAAGAATTGAATCGAACCGTATCGAATTTCACCGAACACTTCGCCATTCGAATCGAACTCGCGAATTTCCGAATTTTTTATACCAATTCGGACGAATTTGGTAACTATGCTTATCGTTATATATTGTCAGCATCTACTCACAATGTGTAACTCATGAGTCCAATAGTAACGCAATTATAAGTTATATGGTGTGTTTGAATGTTCAAATCATGTGTGCTTTCAGGGATGCGATGGGTCTGTTCTGATAGACTCCACTGCCAACAACACTGTCGAGAAAGATAGCCCTGTTAACAATCCGAGCCTTCACGGATATGACGTGATTGACAGAGCGAAATCGAGATTAGAGACCATCTGCCCGAACACCGTTTCTTGTGCAGATATCTTAGCATTTGCTGCTAGAGATAGCGCAAAGCTGGTAAGCATCTCACAAATCCTGTCAAAGTTGCAAATCTATGACAGAAGCCTCCACAGCCCTTTAAAGTTTTATTAATTTAATGGTTTGAACCGTTAGTGACGGGAGTGATTTAATTGTTTAAACTTTAAATGCAAGCATGTTGAATGAAGAATCTTATAAGCTATTTCAATTTTCTTTCCTCAAATGGTTTAAATAACGTTATGAAAAAATACAAATGACTTTGGAAGTTACTCATTGTATGATACTAAGGCAGGCGACATTGTGTATTCTAATTCAACTCTGAAACAGATTTATTTACTGTTATTGACAAAAAAATGTTGAACAACCAATAATTATTTTATAATTGATCATAGGCATCGCCATATAAACTTACTCTCGCCTTGGATGTTCCGGCTGGACGAAGGGATGGAATTATTTCAGTGGCTTCAGAAGTCGCGACAAATATACCTACCCCTACCTTCAACGTAAGCCAATTGACACAAAGGTTTGCAGCCAAAGGTCTATCCCAGGAGGACATGGTTATACTCTCAGGTGCATACAATTTTTTCTGAATGTATTGATGTTGTTATATTTATAGTTGTGAAGTAAGTTCTTGCATTGCAATAAGATCAGATACACTAGAGTAAAACATTAATCATATATTATAATAAAGATATTTGAATGGATAATAAAAATATTGCAATTTGAATGTTCATGATTGTAATTTGTAATGTTGATCCATGATGGGGTGTATTTATGCAGGAGCACACTCAATTGGCGTCTATCACTGCTCTTCATTCGTGAGCAGGCTCTACAACTTCAGCAACACTATTCCGACCGACCCATCTCTTGATCCTAACTATGCTGCTCTACTCAAGGAGAATTGTCCTCAGGGCAGTCCCAATAACAACATAACCACGGTGTTCATGGATATTGTTACGCCTGAAACTCTGGACAATCTCTACTACGATGGCCTTCAAATGAAACGAGGTTTGTTTACCTCCGATGGAGCACTGCTTACAGATACAAACACCGCAACTGTGGTCAACGCAAGAGCTGGGAGCTATAACTTCCGAACGTGGCAGCAAAACTTTGCTGCTGCCACATGGTTAATATGGGAATGATTATCGAACTCACAGGCAACGAGAGAGAAATTCGTAGTAAATGCAGTGTCATGATATGAGCTGAAAAGCGAGCTTTGCCGTCTTGATTTGGGATTCGGGCGCGTTGGGATTTAATTCTGTGAGCCCTATAATTTTGGGAAGTAGCCCTCTGCTGCTTCCTATCTTAGCACAGTTGTCGTGCTCGTTGGCCAAGTTTTTCAATATCTTCAACCCCAGAAGACTGAAAACAGAGTAATCGTATGCATTCTCGTACTGCCTCGAATGGATTTCAATCTGTTTGCTGTCGTAAAGCAAAGATGCTATAGATTCCATGGACCCAGCAATGGCCGTCACTCGAATGCGATTCTGGTTTTTCTTGACCAATTTCGAAATGATCTCTCTAGCCGCTCTTCGAATCTCCTGCTCGTGATAGTTCCTCCAATTCAGTATCTTGATCAGCCTTTCCACCACGTCTCGCATGGTTTCGATCGCCCGCAAAGTCTCTTCTGCAAACTGATCTTTATTCACAAGCGCCGACAGAACTCGAGCCCCACCAATAACGCGACCTCACCCAATACTATTTCGCAACATGTCAAAATATTACCGGATAAAAGGACGATAAAAAACGTTTTTATTGGCTGGGGTGAACAGTGTTTGCTCACCCCAAGCCCGCAAAGAAAACGCCTCCAGCGTAACCAATACAGCTCACAATTCTCCATAAACTTGTCCCTTTACACCTGTTCATATTTTGTTAGGAAGACGAATCTGAACAATGTCCTGAACAAAAACTCCAGAATAGAACGCCTTATGCGTAAAAACAAATATATATAATAATTATTATTATTATTATTTTTTAATTAAAAAAAATATTAAAATTTTTGGAAAAATAAATAAAATCAAAATTAAAATTAAAAAAACTAATATTAAATTTAATAATCAAAATACAAATTAAACAAATTAAAATACAATATTAAATTAAATTTAAAAAAATGCGAAATTTAAAAGAAAATAAAAAATAAAAAATAAATAAAATTATTTCCTTATTGGAAAAGGTGGCGGCAGAGGCTGGCCGCTGGGCAGGCGAGGAGTTGCGCAGCTCCCCGCCCGCCTAGCGGCCAGTCTCTGTGGCCACCTGAGCGGTGCCACCTTTACCAATATATATATATATATATATATATATATATATATATATATATATATATATATATATTTTAAATTTTTTTTTAAATTTTTTTTTTTTTTTCTTTAATTTTGTATTTAAATTTTTTTTTTCTTTACTATTAAATTTTATATTAAGCTTTTAAATTTAATTTTATCAAATTCAATAAATTTTTAAGTTCTTTTTTCTTTTTTAAATTTAATATTTTTATTTATTTATTTTTTAATAAATTACATAAAATTTTATATTGTTTCTTTGAATTAACTTGTGTTTTTTAAATTAAGTTTGTTTGTTTGTTTGTTTTTTTTTTTAAACTTCAGCTTATTTTTCTAAATTAATTTGTTTTATAATTTTTTTAATTATATATATATATATATATATGTTTTTTTTTTTAAATTGATTTTTAAACTTTTTAAATTTTCTAAATTAATTTGTTTTATAATTTTTTTAATTATATATATATATATATATATATATATATATATATATTTTTTTTTAAATTGATTTTTAAACTTTTTAAAATTTTCATGTTAACGATGTTTTTACTTTTATTTTGTTTTATATTTTAAATTTCTTTTTATTTCAAAATCTATTTGTTTATCCATTTATTTATTAAAATTTAATATTTTTATTTTTAAATTTAATTTGTCATATATATATATATATATATATAATTTAAATTATTTGTTTTTTAATATTTTTTTTTTATTTTAAATTTAATATTTTTATTGTATTTTATTTTCTTTTTTATTTTTAATTAATTTTTTTTTTTTAATTATAATTTAAATAAATTTTTTTTATTTTTTTAAGTTTTAAATTTATTAAAATTTAATATATTTTTTTTAATTTAATATTTTAGTTTAATTTTTTTTTTTTAAAATCTAATAAATATTTTCTTTTATTTCTAAGTTTAGTTTGTATATTTTATTTTTTATAATTTTTTTTTT
Organism: Pinus albicaulis; assembly: GCA_034641835.2. NCBI lineage: Eukaryota > Viridiplantae > Streptophyta > Pinopsida > Pinales > Pinaceae > Pinus > Pinus albicaulis. The sequence continues at coordinate 20,261,042 of MU968411.1, forward strand.
AAACTTGTTTTTTTTTTAAATTTAATATTTTTATTTTTTTATTTTTATATATTTTTAAATTTTAATCTTTAAAATGTTTTTTATTTTTAAATTTCTTTTTTTTTCTTAAATTTTAGGTATTTTTTTAATGTTTGAATTTGATTTTTCTTTTTTTTTAATTAAAAAAAATTATAATAAAGTTTTTTGTTTTTGTAATTATTTTATTTATATTTTTTTAATTCTAAACTTTTTGTTTAACCATTTTTTATTTTCGGGGTGGTTTTTGCACAAAATTTTTGCACACAAAAAATTGGCTTCTACTTGTATTTTTCAAAATGTCGAAAATTTACTCCAAAAAAAACCTAGCTTATTCCACAACACAATTTTTCATTTTCAATGTGTTTTTTGCACCCAAAAAATTGGCATTTACTTGCATTTTTTACAAATGTTGAAAATTTGCCCCGAAAAAAAGAAGAAGAAGGTTTTTCCAGAATACAACTTTTCATTTTCGAGTTGTTTTTTCATGGTTTTTTGATGTTTTTTTTGTTAGAGTTCCCGTTTTGAGGTAATAGTTCCTGTTTCATCGGTAACTGTGTTAACCAAGGAAATAGTTCCCGTTTCATCGGTAACTGTGTTAACCAAGGAAATCATTAGTTAATCATCTGAAGATTCAATGGGTGTCGGGTCTTTAACATTAGAGCCCAACATGTCTACTTGTTGCATGGTTTGAATCCACTGCTCAATTCTTCCAAGATGAGTTGTAGCATAATGTTGAGACACTCGAATCTCCTGAATCTCCCTTTTTATTTCTTGCAGAACTGAAACCACTTGGGGGTTTCCTTCCATTTCCTGTAAACTCATAATGGCCTTGGCCAACACACATTGGAGTGTCCAGTAAGTATGACTGGACTGATGAAAAAGGGATAGTCTCCCTCTTATATTCCCAGGGTCCTTTATGAATTCCACGATGTCCTCTTGTTGTTCTATTTCCTCTTCTTTGTTGTTGCAATCTCTCTCCCAGCCCTGAATAAGGTTGCGGACCTATGGAGGGTTTCTTGTTGAGTAAATATCAAAGAGGTTTTCCATAACCTCTTTTTTTTTTTTTTGCCTCGCTTGCTAGATCCAGCTGTGGACTTTGGAAGTTTTTGCTTCCCTTTTTCCTTTACCTGATGTTTGGTAGGTTGTCCTTTTACCATGTTTGTATTCGGAAGTACAAACACTTGATTATTCTGTTTCAATTCCCTCTAACAGAGACTGGGCAACACTTGCGGTAATTTTAGAAAGGCCTATATATGGCAAGAAAAAAACAATAACGGTTTGCATGGAAAAACAAATAGGGCCCACAACTGTCTCTGAGACAATCGTTACCAAATAGCAGATAACCTTGCTATTCCTGTTGTAGGTGGTAGATTTATATAAGTTAAGCTTAGACAGAGATAAGGATGGAGACGAACAATGCAAATCCATGGCCCATAACCCATGAAGACATAGGTGTTGGCTAACAAAACAGAGGCTCCTTTTTCCCTCCCGAGTAATTGAAAAACCAGACTCATAATTAAAAACATATATTACTGACTTACAAACACATACATAAACCCATAGGCCCTACAGAGGGCCTGTACCTTAACCAAAGAAATTAGGATGAATAGAATAAAGGCTAGAGACAAGGTCTTGCATTGCCATGCATGCAATCTCATAGGCTTGAGACATCAGAGCCCGCAAATTATCCTTACAGACCAGTAACGGAGCCCAGTTTTGTTAGAAGGCAACCTGACAGGGAGTTCTAAAGCAAGGATCAACAACACGGGCCGGAAAAACCAGAAACAACAGGGTATCAAACAAATGACTTAAAGAAAATTGGAAATAACCTTCGAATGAGGCCATACTATCATAAAAAGCAAACTGTAATTTATACCAGAAGCCATATTTAGGCACCTAAAATGGAAGAACCACATGCAAACCCATTATTTTTTTGTTGCCTTTGTTATGATTAAGACAGTGAGAAGGAGCAGACAAATTAGCAGTGTTACTAACCAGGCACATCACGTACTAAGTAACCAGTAGAAGTCGTAGACCAGCAATCTTCGTTCTCACTACTCCTCCTTCAAAATTCTGCCCGAGAACAATGCTCTTCTTCCACACCACAACATGCATTAACCCATTCTGCCAACACTGATGCTTCTCAGGTTGGTCTAACAACCTTAGTTGGCGTCCAAAATTTCCATCGGTAGTCATTATGTAGCGACGTGCGAGCATACCTGCTACCAGCGAGCTGCGAGCCTTACACTTGAATGATAGTGTGGTGCGCGCCGCCACGTGACACCACCCGTCTTCCATCAATCTCCACTTGGCACCCCAATCAAAGAAAGGTGATATAAATATTGCTATAATATTTTTTTTAAAATAATTTAAAGAAAATAATCTAGGTTATGAGATGATGCTAAATGCATTTTCAAAATTATATGAATCAACAAAATCTTGAAAAATACATTATTAAAATATACATATGTATAATGTAATTTCTCATCACTTACTAATAAAAATAAATAACAATTTCCAAAAAAAAAAAAAACGGATAGACTTTTTAAAATTGTTCAGGTGCAAATGGGCGCATTGTCCATCAACTTTAAAATTGCCCGCTTTAATTCAAGTGGAAGTGAGATTTGATGGCCTTTTTTTGAGAGTATTTCATTTTACCATTCTTTAAATCTCCAGTCAAAGCTGACCCAACGAATCTTTCTCCGTCCTTCACTTTTGTCGATGCGGAGTGAGCCTTTGTCTTTCTCCGTCCTTCACTTTTGTTGATGCGGAGTGAGCCTTTGTTGGAAAAAGTCAACAATATCGATCTAGTTTTTTTAAATTAGAGAATAATACGATATTATTAATCATATTGCGACTAAAGTCAACAATATCGGTCTTTTTTTTTTTAAAATTAGAGAATAATACGATATTATTAATCATATTGCGACTAAAGTCAACAATATCGGTCTTTTTTTTTTTAAATTAGAGAATAATACGATATTATTAATCATATTGCGACTAAATCAATATTTTACTTTATGTTGTGGCATTATTATAGTGAAAAGGACAAAAAGTAGAGAATAATATGATATTATTTATTTATGATGTGGCATTATTACCGTGGAAAACATAGCACAAATTTTTTTTGAACTTTTTGCTAATTAATGGGACAGAAAATAATACAATTCGTACAACTGAGCGAAGGCTGGAGGATGCTGGTTGAAAAGCAAATGTCCTCTGATTTGTGGGAGTCGATTATTCGGCCATCTCTGTCTAGCTTTTCTAGGGAATCGGATACATAGAATTTTTTGATTCTCTAGTTGCTTTATGATTGGAGCGTCCAAAATCTGAGCACGTGAGAATGAAACTAAATGGGGAGAGGATATTTTTTCACAAAGTGGAATTAGATCATCTTCTGGAATTAGGTCCTAAAACTTTTGAATTGCAAACTCCTCTAACAAACCCTACCAGTTCTTTTGAGTTCTGGAGTTTTTGTCCCACAAATTTGGTTATAGACAAAATCTTTTTCAATGACTTTTTAAGGAGAAATCTTGGTGCCAAAGTAATCAATTAATCTTTTATTTTCTAAATATTCACATCTTTTTTTATAACTAATCCACTACCCATTGAGGGTTGATGTAACTCATTTACAAGATTGTAGCTTATGCATCACAAATGAATCAATGATTTTGCAGTCCAATGGAGTGGGAAAATTATTGTTTTATGTAAAATCTCCTTTTAACTTGTGCAAATGTTATCTAGGTGTTATTTAGTGTATCACAATAAACATTTCCAAAACTTATCTCCAAAGACAAATTCCACAATCCTATTAGTAGATAAAATTATTCATGACAGTTTAATGCCAATGAGACTTAACCCCCTTTGATCCATGAAAAATACACATATTTCCCAAAGAACTAGTGGAAAGATTCTAGCACCTTCAATTTTAGACTAAAGGAACTCCCTTAATAATTTATCCAATCATGCAAAATGAAAAAAAAGAAGGGAAAGAAAACATAGTAAAGATGAAGATCCTATGCAATCTTAGTAAGAACATACCATTGGCTTTGTACTTAAATCGTTTGCATATTTTGAAGACACCATTCTCACATGCTTGACAAAGAAAGATTTGCAGTAATAAAATGCCCAAATAACACATAGTATATTCATCTATTATGTGTCATCAAAAAAAATTTAACTATAAAAGTTTATCCTCAACTCCAATAAGCCAAAAAATTAGTATCACCATCACTAATGATCACCCAAGAAAAAATACAAAAAACTTTAAAATAATCCAATGATTTTACATAAGTCCTTGGGAAATTTGGATAAAAAACAAGGAGTCACCTATAACGCAGGTATTGATCACCTCACTTCATTTGGAATACCTATACATAGACCCTAGAGTGTGACAACTTCATAATGTAACATAGGGTGTCCATATCAAGAACATAAAGATGGTGCTAAGGGGCATCATTTTTTAATTAATTTTTCCATCAACTGAGACAAGATTTGAGGCACTAAACAAATTTAAGAGTCTTAACCACAAACAAACAACAACTCAAACCCCAATTGGGAGAGAAAACAAGTTATGAAGAACTAATCCACCTTGTCATAAACCTTATTGAAGTTAATTTTAACAATTGACTTAACGAACCCTTTTTCCCATCCTATGAATGTTGTATCTAGGATATATTTTCCCTAAATAAACCTATTCGCCAAGACCTATCTCTTTTGATTTTAAGTGCAAGGACCCTAGCTATAATCTTCTAATGAATATTAAGGAAGGGACAACTTATTGGCATATGTGTCTCATTGTCACAACATCATAAATTAAAGGATACCTAAAAAAACATTTTGAAATGCTAACTTGGATATCTATTTAATCTCTACTAAGTTCTCCATTATAACTCCTTCTAGTTACCTCAATCCCATTATTTCTTTTAAAGACAACTTTTCACTTTAGAACATTTAAAGTAAACTTTAAAGGGCTCATCTCCTTCTTTGATCCATTGCAAATGGTCTCAAAATTTTGCTCTCCATGTTAGAAAATTATATATTACAGAGCAATGGAACACATAAAATATGTGGAAACACAAACATAGAAAACATATAAAACAAGAAAGATACAGATATACGTGATTCACCCAATTCGGGCTACGTCCACTCTGAACAACCAGTCCTTCCTTTATAATATCCAGCAAGATGAAGAGACACAACCTACAATAGATCTATTATAATATCCTCTACTCTCTCTCATCGTCGCCCTTCCTATTTCTCGCTCATAATACACATACCATACATAGCCGCAATAAAATCCCTCATACAAAATGAAGGATTTCCTTCTAGGGAAAAAAACCCTAAATTAAACATAACTTCTATTGTCAGATCATCGCCTAATGAACGGCCCAGATTGACTACGAAATTACAATATTTTACAAGACAAATTTACATCTATTTTTAGCTTCGGGGGTGTTGCCCCCAAAACCCCTCGCCAGGGGGGGGGGGGGCTCCAAAAATTCACCGTTGCCCCCTCCTGGACCCCCCTGGCAGTGATTAAATGACGGGCGATGTTGTCACCCCGTTAAGAACAGGGGTCCAATGAGGCGATACATCTAAATAAAGAAGATAATCAAGCTCCACACCCAACACTCCACATTAAATATTCCTCCAAACACCTAAGTAATTGTTCTTCTTTGGCCATCTATTTCTATCAAGAAACATTGACATGTATTTTTCCAAAAATGTATGTATCTCTATTGTCCTTTCCATAACTCCTTCTCTCTCTCATGCCTAGAGTAAGCAATCATGTTACCCCAACATATAAGAAACTAAAGAGTTCTTCTAATAACTACCCCCCACCAAAATGTCCAACCAATATCGCCCTGGGTCTAGACTATAAGTTCTGATGCAGGAGCATCCAGATTTAGCCAGCAATGTGATTGTGTGTTCACATGTTATGACTAACAAGAGGTGGAAAAACATTGTTTTCTTATATTTTATTTAGTTTGTGTGAGAAGTTAGCTGTTTTTATTTCCTAACTTAAATACGAATAAAATAGAAAATTGGTTCTCCCTGCGAGGAGATTAAGCCAAGTAGGATAGAGCTTTTAGATAGGATAGAAATTGTTTGTTAGAGTGGTTTAGTAGGAAGCTAATAACAGACAAATTGAACCGATTTCAGGTGTGTGTGTGTGTGTGTATATATATATATATATATATATATAAGCATGAATAGGTGTGAGAAGGAGAGTGGAATAGGTGCGAGAGAAGAGTAAGAGAGGTGTGACAGACGAGTGGACAGAGAGAAAAAGAAATGTAAAATTCAACCATTAAAGGGCTCGACTCTGTATATTTGCATTATTTTAATTCCAAGTATATTTTTAATGTTATTCGGCTATCTGTGTTAAACAATAATTTTTGTATTCCTCTGTTGAGTCAGAATTCACATCGCGCACAACGAGGTTTTCATTCAATAAGTTTAGGTGAAGTTAGACTCAAATTCGTGAAGCTACAAATCCAACATTCATAACTGTTTTGCTTTGATAGCACAGTGCATCCGGAGAAGGGTGATTGGCAGAGCGAACAAGCAAAGACAAGTGTGGACCGTCAGATCTAACAAAGACCAACGGTGGAGATTAAATCTCACCTAGAGTGATTTCGCAAATCAGAGGTTTTCGTGTTTAGCATTAAGACATCGCAATGGTAAGTTATTTTTACTGCAATGCAGATTGCATAGGTTAGGGTGGAACTGTTATGTTAAGTTATAAATTGTGCGAAGTGTGAAATCGCAGATTCGCAAGTATTGTGAAATCGTTAAATCGGTAAAGTTGTGAAGAGGTAAAATAATAAAGTTGTGAAGTGCGATTCGCTTTCGATTGGTCATCGTGTTGTGGGACCCTAGAAAAAAAATTTCGCGTGTAGTATGATATTTTTTCAACTTGTCTACATCATTTGGTATTAGAGAAGAAATTGAGTTATGTTCTCAAAGATTGTAGCAAATATGCCACCCAGGAGAGGAGTCGGCATAGGTCAGGGAAGACCAGAAGCCAATGCAGTTTTGCTAGAGGAGATTTGACACCTTCGTACAAGGATGGAGACTGTGGAGACTGCTTAAAGGAGAGCACCTGATGAAGGAGACATCATCGCAATAGAGGAAACTTCTGAGGAAGAAGAAGCGGAAGAAGACAAGGTAGCTAAAGTTTTCAAGATATTAGCAAAGGTTAGTGGGAAACCAAGAATGGATATTCCTTCATATGAGGGGAACCTTAATGTGGACGAGCTGATGGATTGGATCAGTTTAGTGGATAATTATTTCAACTTGGAAGAGGTCGAATATAAGAAGAAGGTAAAGTATGCAGCTACCAAGTTGAAGGGCCATGCATCTATCTGGTGGGATGAACTACAGACATCCAGGGTTAGAAAGGGAAATCCTAAGATCAAGCAATGGGATAAAATGATAAGAAAGTTGAAGAATAAGTTTATGCCAAAGGACTATCAATTGAATATTTTGAAAAAATTGTAGAAATTGAGGCAAAAAGGAATTATTGTCAAGGAGTATACAAAGTATTTTTACAAGTTGAGCATTAGAGTAGGACATCCTAAAGATAATATGGAAAAAGTAGCTAGATACATCAATGGTTTAAGGTATGACATACAGGATGAAATCAGTTTGTTGAGTCTGAATACAATTGAGGATGCCTACCAAGTAGCTTTGAAGGCAGAAGAGAAAATGTTGAGGAAACAAAGTCATAGGAATAGAGGTAAAAGTCCAGCAAGAGGAAGAGGAACTTTCAGATCAAGATTTCAACACTCTCAGAATGAAGCAGGAGATTCGAGTAGCTGACCACCGCAGAGAGAAGACTTTGGTAGAGGGATATTTTCACCCAGAGGCAGAGGCTAAGGAGGAGAAATTCGGTGTTACACATGTGGAGAATGGGGACACGGATCATGGGATTGTCCTCATAACAAACCAACAAATCAACATAATGTGAATGTAGCTGAGGCAAAGGAAGAAAATCCTCAGGTCACAGGAAAATAAGAACCACCTGAAGCAGGGGAGTCTTTATTGCTCAAAAGAGTATTTCTTAAGGCAGAGAAGGAAGAAAATGAGCCCGCACAAAGGAAACGTTTATTTAGGATAGTATGAAAGTGTAAAGAAAAGTGATGCAAAGTCGTGATTGACAATGGAAGCACTGATAATATTATTTCCAAGGAGATGGTTGAGAAATTGGGGTTGAGTAAGATAGTACACCCTACTCCCTACAGAGTGTCATGGCTACAAAAGGGACATTAGATTTTGGTGACAGAATAGTGCAAAGTAGAGATACAGATCGGTACATATAAGGATGTCATACTGTGTGATGTGATGCCAATGGATGTGTGCCATGTATTGTTCGGAAGGCCTTGTAAATTTGACAGGAAATCCATTTATTTTGGCAAAAGGAATACCTACACCATAGAGAAGGATGGAAAGAAGCACACATTGCTACCTTTAAAGAATGAAGCATATAAAGGAGCAACTAGGAATAATGTTATGATGATTAGTGGAAAGGAATTTCTGCAAGAAATCAAGAAGGAGAAAGAAATGCATTTTGTTGTTGTGGGTAAACCCAAGGCAATTATGACTTCTACTAATTTATACAATTTTCTCGTGGAAATAAAAAAATTGTTAGATGATTATGCTGATATAGTTGTTGATGAATTATCAAGTAAATTTCCACCAATCAGAAGTATTAGTCATCACATAGATTTAATACCTGGTGCAAGTTTACCAAGCAAAGCAACATATAGAATTACCCCTTGGGAGAATGAAGAAGTTGGATGATAGGTACAAAATATGTTAGATAAAGGACTAATCAAAGAAAGTCTTAATCCATGTGCAGTACTAGCCGTGCTTAGTCCAAAGAAAGGCAGTGAATGGTGCATGTGTACTGATTCCAGAGCCATAAACAAGATCACTATCAGGTATAGATTTCCATTGCCACACAAGGATGATTTTATGGATTGTTTAAGTGGGTCAAAGTATTTTACTAAAATATATCTGAAGAGTGGATACCATCAAATAAGGATTAGAGAAGGAGATGAATTGAAGACTGCATTTAAGACCAACAATGGATTGTATGAGTGGTTAGTGATGCCTTTTGGGCTCACTAATGAACCAAGCACATTTATGAGACTAATGAAAGAGGTCTTGAAAGAGTATGCAGGTAAATTTGCGATAGTCTATCTTGATGACATTCTAATTTTAAGTCAGAATAAGGAAGAAGATTTGGAGCATGTCAAGCTGGTGTTAAATACTTTGCAAAAGGAGAAGCTGCTTATAAATTTCAAGAAGTGTAGTTTCATGAAGAAGGAACTCATTTACTTGGGATTTATAGTTTCAGAAGAAGGCTTGAAGATGGACCCATAAACGATCCAAGTAATACTAGATTGGCCAACTCCGAGAAGTGTATTTGAGGTAAGGAGATTTCATGGTCTTGCAAGTTTTGAAAAAAAGTTTATAAGAGGTTTTAGTCAAATCTGTGCACCAATAATTGAAACAATAAAGGAGAGAAACTAGCCATTTAAGTGGAAAAAAGCAGCAGATCGGAATTCGATGTTTTTGAAAAAGAATATCACTGAAAGACCTGTTTTGGCCTTGCCAAATTTTGATAAAATATTCCAAGTTGAGACGGATGCTAGTGGGATAGAAATTCGAGTTGTCTTGAGTCAAGATTAGAGGCCGATAGCTTATTTCATTGAAAATTTAAATGAGGCCAAAAGGAAGTATTCATCCTATGATAAGGAGTTCTATGCTATTGTGCAAGCTTTGAATAAATGGTGGCATTATTTGTTGCCCAAATAATTTGTGTTGTATTCAGATAACCATGCACTGCAGTTCATAAATAATCAGCTGAAGTTGAACCAAAAGCATGCTAAGTGGGTGGAGTTGTTGCAGATTTTTACCTTTGTAATCAAACACACAAGTGGTAAGTCAAACAAAGTTGTTGATGCTTTGAGTAGAGTAAATCTAGTTATGCAGGAATTGAAGATTGGCATTTTGGGTTTTGAAAAAATGATTGATATGTATGAGGAAGACATATATTTCAAAGAAATATATACAGATGTTAAGAATCCAGTGATTCATAATAGAAGCCAGTGGTTGGACTACCTGATTCAAGGAGGATTGTTGTTCAAGAATAATAAATTGTGTATACCTAAGTGCTCCATGAGGGAAAATCTGATTAAGGAAAAACACAGTGGAGGATTGTTTGGAAACTTTGGACATGATAAAACATTTGGTCAAGTAAGTGTTTTTTATTATTGGCAAAAAATACGAACTGATATCAAGAAGTTTTTTGAGAAGTGAAGGATTTGTCAACATGCCAAAGGAAGAAGCAAAAACATTGGATTATATCAGCCATTTCCAATACCCAATAGATCTTGGGATGATGTAAGCATGGATTTTGTTTTAGGTTTTCCGAAGAATCAAAGAGGACATGATTCTATCTATGTTGTTGTAGATAGGTTTTCTAAAATGGCTCATTTTATTGCTTGTAAGAAAACTAGTGATACAACTCACATTGCTAATTTTTTTTCTTTGAAGTTATAAGATTGCATGGACTGCCTGTGAGTACTGTTTCATATAGGGATACAAAGTTCATAGGACACTTCTGGAGGACTCTATGGAAGAAGCTAGGTACAAACCTCAGTTTCATTTCAGCCTATCATCCTCAGACAGATGGACAAACTAAAGTGGTGAGCAGGAGCTTGGGAAACATATTAAGGAGTTTGGTTTACAAAAATCCAAAGCAATGGGACTTAGCACTTGCTCAAGTCGAATTTTCCTATAATGATACTCCTAATCGGAGTACTGGAATGAGTCCATTTCAGACTTTTTTTGGGATGCATCTAAGATGGGTGTATGAAATTAGAGATTTGAGCAAACAAGAGACAAGGAGTGAAAAAGTTGAAGAATTTGCAGAACAGATACATAAGTTGCAGGAAGATGTTAAGCATAGCTTACATAAAAACACCCAAAAGTATAAACAAAGAACTGATATGAAGAGGACTGAAAGAGATTTTCAAGAAGATGATTTAGTCATGGTTTATCTAAGGAAGGAAAGGTTTCCAATCAGGACTTATAACAAAATGAAAATGAAAAAGATAGGGCCATGTAGAATTTTGAGGAAGTTTTCCAAAAATGCATATGATATTGAGTTACCAGCAGGAATTGGGATATCACCCATATTTAATGTTGCAGATTTGTACCCATACAAAGGAACGAAGGAAGAACTACAAGAAGAATCTACAGAAGAGGAGGACCAGACTTTGAATTGGAAGGAACATATGCCAAAGACAACAAAGAAAGAAGTGGAAGCCATTATGGGAAAAGAGCAGCAAAGAAGACCAGAGGACAGACCTATTATCAATATCTAGTCAAATGGAAAGGACACCCAATGGAAGATGGTAGTTGGATGACAGCAGCAGAGTTACATAAGTTTAATGTAGATCTTGAAACATTTATGGATCAATCTTTTCTTCCCCGGGAGTCTGATGCAAGAGCATCCGGATTTAGCCATCAATGTGATCGCGTGTTCACATGTTGTGAATAACAAGAGGTGGAAAAACATTGATTATTGATATTTTATTTAGTTTTTGTGAGAAGTTAGTTGTTTTGATTTCCTAACTTGAATATGAATAAAATAGAAAATTGGTTCTCCCTGTGAGGAGATTAAGCCAAGTAGGATATATATTTTAGATAGGATAGAAATTGTTTGTTAGAGTGGTTCGACAGGAAGCTAATAAAAGACAAATCAAACCGATTTCAGGTAGATATAAATATAAACATGAATAGGTGTGAGAAGGAGAGTGGAATAGGTGTGAGAGAAGAGTGAGAGAGGTGTGATAGACAAGTGGACAGAGAGAAAAATAAATGTAAAATTCAACCATTAAAGGGCCCGACTCTGTATATTTGCATTATTTTAATTCCAAGTATATTTATAATTTTATTCGGTTGTCTATGTTAAATTTTCAGTTTTGTATTCCTCTGTTGATTCAGAATTCACATCGCGCAAAATGAGGTTTTCATTCAATAAGTTTAGGTGAAGTTATACTCAAATTTGCGAAGCTACAAATCCAACATTCATAACTGTTTTTCTTTGATAGCATAGTGCATCCGGAGAAGGGTTATTGGGGGAGCGAACAAGAAAAGACAAGTGTGGACCGTCAGCTCTAACAAAGACCAATGATGGAGATTAAATCGCACCTAGAGTGATTTTGAAAATCAGAGGTTTTCGTGTTTAGCATTAAGACATCGCAACGGTAAGTTATTTTTACTGCGATACGATGTGACCGCAGATCGAATAGGTTAGGGTGGAACCGTTATGTTAAGTTATAAACTGTGCAAAGTGTGAAATCGTTAAATTGGTAAAGTTGCGAAGAGGTAAAAATAATAAATTTGCGAAGTGCGATTCGCTTTCGATTGGTCAGCGTGTTGTGGGACCCTAGAACCACAGTTTCGCGTGTATTTTGATAATTTTGCAGCCTATCTACATCAAGTTCCAATCCTTGGGAATAATTCACAATTCTCTTTTAAATCAAGGTTAGACACATTTTATTTGAAAGGCACTAAAGTAGAAACAAATAAGGAATCTCCAATTTTGAAAGTCACTACTAAAGGAAGATTCTCTAAAGCCGAATATTGTAAAAGCATACTCAATGCGCACCCACTACTATAGGATCAAGACAAACCTTCCATATGAGCATTTTTTTAAACCTATCATGTATCTTGTTAGCAGCTTTTCTTGTTGGACTAAGTAAACCACCCTTCATAGTTGAAGTGATTGTGTGTCCAAATCACACAAAAACTTTGGAATCTAGACTTACATTTCATCCAAGCATCTTTCTCTAGACTTGAAAACATTAAGGTCACTTTTCTTCTATGATATTCTCATTCCACTGTGTTAAAATCTAAAAGAAGAACCCAATTTGCATAATGTAAAGAGCTACCAGGTCAATCCCACAAATTATTGATGTCAAGTAAAAACACATAGTGCATACATTTTGTAGAAACTAACCAATTTTCCTATAAACACACCAATAATGAAGATCCAATATGGAAGAAACAATGGAAAAATCTAAAATGGACAATAGCAAAACCTCCTTCAGCTAATTCGCTCCAAAATTATCCTTTCAAACAAGCATTCATCCTCATCCACAAATCCAAACCCAAATCATCAACTTCACGAAAATAGAACAAATAAACTCTTTGAATTATTACCATATCTCTTATTCAAAAAATTTAAAGACAAGGACTACCCTCGTATTCAAAAAAGTTAAAGACAAGGACTACCTTCTTATTAAAAGAAGTTAAAGACAATGACTATCCACTAGGACTTTATGAAGTATTCAATTAAGGTATTTTTCTCTAATGAGGCATTACACCTATTGGACTCGAATCCTTTTGATTCCATTTTTATCGAAGTCCATTCTATCTAAGTGTGATTGCTTATGAGAGATTCTTGAAAAGACATTGTCTACCGAGGTCACAATTTTGCCCGTAAAACCATTTTTTGCTGGAATCCAGTTTTGTTGTTTTTTTTTTCAAAAATTTCGACCAAAGAAGTGCTTGAATCATTTTTTTTAATGGTATAAACGGATTAAGTACCATCAAAAACCCTTATGGCACCAAAAATGCTAAAGCTTGACAACTACAACTCAAATTTCCTATAATTTATGCCAGATTTTGTCAAAATCTTATTAAAATTTCCACTATTTTCCAGACAAAAATATAACCTTGTTAAACTTCTCTCGATAAATTTCACTTCAGTATAATCATATCAATTTCCTATACAATTGACTAATATGATAAAACATAAAGAAATCTCTTATTAAATAGATTTTGTGAAATTCATTTATTTTTAAATTACGTCGCTTATGTGTTCTTCTAACTTATATGTACTCTTTCCTTTCTATTGGAAGAAAAATGTGTACTACTCATGAATGGAGTCGAATTATACTTAATCTCAAAACCTTAGTCATGAAACAATATTACGTGTAAGGCTAATGCGAAACGCACGTGGATGTCATCAAATTTCACCCACCACATTATGAAAATTTTATGTCATAATCTTTTTGCGAAGGTAGTTTATGTAAAAATAAAAATAAAAATATATGATTTATATAGTTGGAAAAAATGTTGTACAAGATACTTCCACTAAATTGAGTAATGACCACAGAAGATGTGTGAAAGATTCATGGGACGGAAATAGATTCCTCCACGTGAACTGTCCAATATTGTATGATTATAAAGTGATTCCCCACACTATCATCTAATATTGTGACCATAAGTCAGAGTAACCATAAGTCGGAGTAACGATGATTATTATTTGATGGATGGTTGCACAAATTGATTTTTTCTATATATATAAATATCACAATCATATTAATAAATAGTTGATGTAAAATCATATTAATAAATATTTGATTTACATCAGTATTAATTACATTATCAATGACATGCAACATGAGTGGGCCTAATGGTTAAGAGTATGTGTTTCCTTTTAAGAGGTCATAGGTTCAAAATATGATGAGGTAGAGTATGTATGTCTTTGTAGACTTAGTAGTCAAATCGTTATGCGTAGGTGAGTCCCTTGTCCTATAAACAAGGAGGTCTTATACACCAAATACCAATTTGGTGTCTGGCTTTGTTGTGACCTTAAAATTAGATGATTATGCTGATGATGATCATTAAATGTGGTTAATATTATTGATAGGGTCAATGGTTATAGATTTAATATTAATATTGATATTGATATTAATAATCATATATATATAATAATAATAATACAAATTGATAGATGGGTGCACCAATACAAATTGACTTTTTCTTTAACTAGCATACTTATATTAGTAAATGTCGCTGATATACGCCTTAGGCATATATCAACCACATTAATTAAATATTAAATATTGTAAATTAAATATTTTTAATTAATATTGTATATTATTAAATATTAAATCTTAGACTTTTTTCTAAGATGAACCACATTAGATGGTTCGAAACGTCGACCAAATATCAATAATGTGATTAATCCGAAAGAGAATTTCATTATTAATATAAATATTGTTTATAAAATAAATAAATATCAATATAAATATTATTAATAATATTGTTAAGTATTAAATATAAACATTTATTAATACAAATATTCATAATTAATTAAATAATTCACATTGCAGTGTTGGACCATGGTTGACCATGATTGATATTACAAACCCAATGGAATAATAAATCCGATAGATAAAAACTAAAAATCCAAGGAATTATAAACCGAAGGAAATAATATTAAACCCTAGGAATATGAACCCTTAGATTAATAAACCCAATGGATAAACATTATAAACCTAAGGTATATAAACCCTAAGATAAATATTATAAACCCTAAAATAAACATGGTTGACCATGGTTGATTTTTGTATTGGGACAATCCTTGTCACAATGTGACATTGAACCATGGTTGACCATGATTGATTTTCATATCGAGACAATCTTTGTCACAATGCGACATTGGAACATGGTTGACCATGGTTGATTTTCGTATTGAGACAATCATTGTTACAATGCAACATTCAACCATGGTTGACCATGATTGATATTATAAAACCAAGGGAATAATAAACCCAAGGGATTAATACTATAAACCCAAAGGAATACTAAACCTTACAAATAAATACTAAAAACCCAAGGGATTATAAACCTAAGGGAATAATATTAAACCCTAGGAATATGAACCCTTAGATTAATAAACCTAAGGGATTGATATTATAAACTCAAGGGATAAAAATTATAAACCCAAGGTATATAATCCCTAAGGTAAATATTATAAACCATAAAATAAACATGGTTGACCATGGTTGATTTCCATATTGAAACAATCCTTGTCACAATGCGGCGTTGGACCATGATTGACCATGATTGATTTTCATATGGAGACAACCTTTGTGACAATGCGATGTTGGACTATGGTTTATTTTCATACTGAGATAATAATTGTCACAATGTGACATTTGACCATGGTTGACCATGGTTGGCTATGATTGGCCATGATTGATATTATAAACCTAAGGGAATAATAAACACAGGGGATCGATATTATAAACCCAAGGGAATAATAATCCCAATGGATTAATACTAAAATACCAAGGGATTACGAACCCAAGGGAATAATATAAAACACAAGGGACTATTATTATAAACCCAAGGTATATAAGCCCTAAGATAAATGTTATAAACATTAAAATAAGCATGGTTTACCATGGTTTATTTTCATATTGAGACAATCCTTGTTACAATGCGGCATTGGACCATGGTTGACCATACTTAACATTTTCATATCAACACAATATTTGTGATAATGCGACATTCGACCATAGTTGACCACGATTGACCATGGAAGACCATGTTCGATTTTTTGAAACATGGTTGACCAATTTTGACCATGGCTTACCATGGTTGACCATGATTATCATATTGAGACAATATTTGTCATAATGCGACGTTGGACCATGGTTGAGACAATGTTTGATTTTCATATTGAGATAATATTTGTCACAATGCGACATTGGACCATGTTTGAGTAATTTTAAACCCAAGGGACCAATATTATAAACCCAACATATATAAACCCTACGATAAATATTATAAACACTAAAGTAAACATGGTTGGCCATTTTTTATTTTCATATTGAGACAATTCTCCTGAACTATCTTCTTGGTAGGAGGTTTGTCCTGATGTGTGATCACAATGGATTGAGATATTTGTTTGACCTACTAAATTTGAATGTCAGGCAAGATAGATGGTTGGCCACGATCAGTGAGTTTTAATTTGAGATCAGGTACATCAAAAGAAAATAGAATAGGGTTGCAGATGCTCTTAGCAGGTAGATACATGTAAATCACATTGCAGGTATGAGCTCTTATGAGACAGACTTACACGATCAGATCTTATAGGAAGGACAACAGGATAAAAGGTATAGAGAGCTTAGGCACAAGTTACATCATAGTAGAGGTATAGGTAGTGGTACAGGTACATGTACAGGTACAAGTAGTGGTATTGGTATAGGTACAGGTACATGTACAAGTGCAGGTATAGGTGCACAAGATGTGGACTATCATATCTCAGCAGATGGCTTGATCAAATTTAGGGACAAGATATATGTGCCAGATAGTAGTGAGTTCAAGAATATTGTCTTGAGAGAGTTTGATCTGAAACCATATTTAGGTC
The DNA here is from genome assembly GCA_034641835.2 of Pinus albicaulis. NCBI lineage: Eukaryota > Viridiplantae > Streptophyta > Pinopsida > Pinales > Pinaceae > Pinus > Pinus albicaulis. The sequence goes on from MU968411.1 coordinate 20,278,311, forward strand.
ACCTAGGATACCAAAAGACAAATTGATAACAGTGAAGAAATTTTACTATTGGTCGAATTTGAAAAAGGATGTGGCAGAGTTTGTGCCTAGATGTTTGGACTGTTATCAGGAAAAGGGAGAGTGTAAACATCTAGGTGGATTACTACAGCTGATTCTGATTCCAAAGTGGAAATGGGAGGTCATTTCCTTGGATTTCATTACAGGTTTGTTGAGGACATCTAGAAAACATGATTCCATCATGGTTGTGGTGGACAGGTTGACTAAGGTAGCACACTTCATTCCAGTTAACACTACATATTCAGTTAGTGATGTGGCATAGGTATTCATCAGAGATATGGTAAGATTACATGGTGCTCTGAAGAAGATTGTGTCATACATGGATGCAAAGTTCACTTAAAAATCTTGGAAGGAGTTTTTTGCAGGTTTAGGTACAAAGTTGGCCTTCAATACATCCTAGCATCCAAAGACAGATGGAAAGACTGAGAGGGTCAATAGGATATTGGGACATGTTGAGGATATATGTGATTCATTAGCAGAGGAGATGGGAGGAGTACCTTCCGTTGGTTGAGTTCGCTTACAACAATGGTTACCAGGAGTCACTGAGGATGAGTACATTTGAGGCATTGTATGGGAAAAGTTACAATACTCCCATCACTTGGAGTGATCTAGTGAACAGGGTATTGATTGGACTAGACATGTTAGAAAAAATGGAACAAAAAATGAAGGTAATTAAGAAGAATCTAAAGGCAACACAGAACAAGAAGAAAATATATGCAGATCAGAACATGTTTTTTAATAAGTTTCAGGTTGGGGAACATGTGTACTTGTGCATCAAGCAAAAGAAGAGCTCCTTGCGGATTGGATCATGTGCCAAGCTAGCACCTCGGTTTTGTATACCTTTCAGGATTCTTTAAAGGATTGGTTCAATAGCCTATCGACTTTCACTTCCTCCAACAGTGAAAGTCCATGATGTTTCCCATGTATCATTGCTTAAGAAGTATGTTAAATATGCTAATCATGTAATTGATTAGTCTGTATTGCAAGTGGAGCTAGATGGAGAATTATAACCGAAACCTCAGTGTATATTGCAGAGAAATGTGGTCATGCTTCGGAACCAAGAAATAAAGCAGGTCAAAGTGTAGTGGAAGAACTTTGGGCTCGATAAAGCTACATGGGAGATGACGGATTAGATGCGGGCTATGTATCCTTCTCTATTCACTGGTTGAGCGAATGTCCTTGATATATGTTTTGATGTGATGTTTTGGTATATGTACATATGTATATGGATGTAAATACTGCCATGACATGTGTTATAAATCTCTAATAAGCGGTATGGGTGTCATGTCATTATGAGTGTCATGTTATTATGTCGTCATGTCGGTTTGATTCTCATTAGGTTGATCATTGTAAATACTACAACAAGCTAAGTTATAAAGCTCCATGGGAAGTATGCTTTGCTTCCAGTAGTCCTGTTAGATATAGGTTTCATTGAACACCAAGGACAAGGTTCCCCCAAGGGAGAGGTTTTTGTAACAGCCCTGGTGAAAATTCCATGTAATAAAAGTTAATAAGGGAAAAATAATAACCACAGTTATGGGACACTTATTCCAAGATGAATGTTGGGAAAAACATCTTAGTGTGGGTGTTAGTTTTGGCTATTATGGCTAAGGAAATTGGCAAAGGTAATGGAAAAGTATTTGGAAAGGAAAAATAGCATTTTTGGCAATTTATTTATGAAAATAATGGAAATTAGGAGAAAATGACAGTGAAAGGTCGCAGGTTGCGTATGAGGAGGAAAATGATGGAAAAATAATGGAAAATTGAAGAAAATAGAGGCCTCATTAATAAAAAGGCTTATGAGGATCAATTCGTGGCTTTTTGTCACTTCAGGTTTGGAGCTCTCTCTATATTCTCTATCTCTCACTCACACTCTTGGACACATATTTTTCTTGGATCACTTTAGCATTGGATCAAGAAATATAAAGAAATCAAAGAGGAAGAACAGATCAAGCAAGGAAGAGCATAATCAAGAAACTACAACGCATTTACTTGCAAGTATCGATTTTCATGTGTGATTTCCTTGCTAGATTTGGCATGCATGGTTATGCATGTGTGTTCATGGTTCACTTGCTATAATTGGCATGGGATTTTCCAGGTGTGACATTGTTCCTAAACCTTTCCTTTCCATGTCCAGATAGCCATGGTGTGATGGGGTTCTCATGTTTTGGTTGAGTTGGATTGTTGAATGAATTTGAAACTGAGTGAGGTGGATCTTTAAATGGAAGAACACATGGCCTAGTGATACTTGAACTGGACTTTGGATTGTGGTAATGCCACTAGATTAGTGACCCCTGAACCAGACTGTGGGTTGCGATAAACCTAGGTATTGTGTGCCTTGGTGGGCATAGGAATCCTCGATCGAGGAATGACAGGATATACGGTAAATCCTAGAGGTGGTTTCCCTTGATCAGGCCTAGGAATTATTTCCAATGAATGGTGGGATATACGGTAAATCTTGGAGGGTGGTGTCTCGATCATGGCCTAGTGATCCCTGGATCAGAATGTGGATTATGGTAAAGCCTAGCTACTGGGAGACAGGAAATTTTCTCACAGTGTAGGTGGAGGAATTTGGTGGTGTCCATGCTTGTTTATGGCCTAGTGATCCAATGAGGATTGCGGTAAAGCATGGTTGTAATGATGAGGGTGAGGTGGTTTAGCCTTCGAAAACCTTGTTTTATTTGTTTGGTTTTGAATCCCACATTAATGTTTGGAATATGGCACGGGGGTGAATGGCTGAAGAGAGATTTGGCTCAACCAATCTATGGTCAGGTGGAACATGGTAGCCCCATACTTGGTTGGCTTTTGCATTCATTAATAAGAGTTCCTTTCCTTGATATTTGATGTGTAAATGTACTAGTTCATATGTGGCATTTATCAATATTGTGTCCTCATTATTTCTGTTTTTTATATGTTGGTTATGAAAACGTTTTATGACAGATAAAATGTATGGTTCTCATCATGTTTTGATTTGTAAATGAATGAAAAATGAATATATGACCTAATAGATGATAATGCAGCTAACGTGATAAGGCGTTGATGCTTTTTAGCGACTCTCAGATAAGTATAATACCCCTATGCTTAGATATGTTATTATGACCTGTAGAATGCATATGGGCGAATGTATGAAGGTGGGTTACACTTTCGTGAGAAACGGGTCCGAAAATTTCACTCTCCCACAAGTTTGGCCAAACTTTTCATATGTTTGGCCGAAATTTTGAAAATTACTTCGGCCGAATTTTTTTTGTCGTTAATCGAACTTACTCCACCATTTATGTTGACGACAACGGTAACCGGATTTTTGGCCGGAGGCTGAGAAACCGGCGTTAAAAGTTTGACGGAACTTTGTTTTTATAAATATAGCGGCCCTCAGGCCGCAAGAATATTTCCGTCATTTTCTAGTTTCGTGAACGTTGGGGACGCATGACCGTTGGTGGGTTTTGGTCATTTCCATCATTTTATGTTGTTTTTTCTGCTTTTTCATGCTAATTTCATTTTTGGTTTTTATAGTGTTTGCAGGGCATCCTTGGCGTGATCCTTGTGGCATCGATGTGATCGTTCAGTATGTTCATCCCTTGCTTGTCATGTCCACTCTGCGTCCGTGCTCGTCCTTGTCTCATCCGGTTTGCGTCCGTTCCAGGTATTCTTCAGAAGCCTCTGTATATATATTAAGCACTATATAAAATCAATTTTTTTATTTTTTATTTTTTATTTTTTTTCGTGCTAATTTCATTTTTGGTTTTTGCAGTGTTTGCAAGGTGTCCTCTACGTGCTCCTTGTGGCCTCGGCATGCTTGTTTGGTGTGTTCATCCCGCACTTATCTCGTCTGCTCTGCATTTATGCTTATCCTCGTCTCATCCGACCTGTGTCCGTTCTAGGTATTCTTCGGAAGCCTCTATATATATTAGGCACTATATAAAAAGTGAATGATTGGTTTATTGATTTTTCATTTTGTATTTTTTTTAGATTAAAAAAAAAAAATGCTTCATTCTTTTCATATATAAGTTTGTAATATAAATATTAATTTAAAATACACGTTCAATCACCAAGTCTGTAATATTAAGTCAAAAATATTACAATTTTTGATTCCCGAACTCTGCTAATTCAACTTGAATGCCTTCTCTAAGTCACTGGTTATATTGAATTAATAAGAATTGGATGCGCATTTGACATCCTCACATATATTTATTTCTTTCCATATGGTTACAACGTCATTTTTCCCAATTCTTTTTCTTGATTTTTATAATCCGCCGTTTTGGTTGTGTCATTTATCAAAAGGAGAAGACTCTGTTATATACTAGGTAGGAACGTAGAAGACCTGTGTTTGTCAGATTGTTCCATGTTCTCCCAGCAACCCCGCTCCACCTGTTAGCTATTAAAGCAAATTTTTCCATTTTTCATATAGGACTACTACTCTCAGGTAGCTATTAAACACATTCTAGAGTAAAGCAGCTCAGTCGATCCTTGATTTTAGACTTATGGCCCTCGTGGAAACTACTGGTATCATTTTTAATCAATACTCAAAAAAATCAATCAAAATTCCACAAAGTTATGGAGATGAAAATAGAAATTAAGATGCTCCATCGATATTAATATCACGTTTTAGGATTGGATCACGAAAATTTATGAAATGATGTATTTTGTATTGTACCTATGGCTCGTTTCGGCAGTGCATACATTAAACTTACATTTTATTCATACCATAGGTGTAGTGGGATTGAAATCAATACTATTAAGACCATTTTATTTATGAGATCATGGATAAATTCGTTGTTCCATATAATGTTAACAAAAGGTAAAGGTATCTCATTTCATGAGCCGCTCAGGTTTTGAATTAGGTTATTGTTGTTTTCGCATGAGTGTACGAGGGTGAACAAAGGTAAAACTCATGGGCATAGATTTCCAGTCCATAGAGATTTAATGTGTATTTTCTATTCCACTTACCAAAAAAAAAAATTGCACAGGAATTTGCATTTTCAATTCCACTTTGTTGGAAAAAATTACATTTCCTACCATGCTATGTCATGTAATATACCCTATTTTTAATAAATGAGTGAGCACAGGCAAAATTAAAAGATTAAAATACATGCTATCACACAAAACTACAAAATCCATAGATAAACACAATATAAATGCCACGCAAAAGACCTGTGTCTATCAGATTGTTCCATTTTCACCCAACAACCTTGCCCTATTACGAGAATTTTATTTGAATAGCATTGATAAACTACCATTGAAAAAAATTCATTGAAAAAGAACTTACGAGATTCTTTTCCAATCCCTCTTCATTGAAAAAGAACTTACTGGATTATTTTTCAATCCCTCTTCATTGAAGAAGAACTTACTAGATTCTTTTCCAATTCATTTTTTTTACTATATAGAAATGATATGTATTCAATGAATTGAATAAGTTTAAGTCATTATAATAGTATAAAGAGGGCACACATAAATACAAAAAGGAGCTAACTAACTATATTTGCACACCACTGTATAGATTTAATAAATATATTAGTAAATATACACAAAATTTCATTAATAATATTGTCATATAATTAATAACAAAAATAAGTACATTTTAAATATATATATTTTTATCAAATATATAACAACAATCTCTAAGTTTGTTAATCAATTTCCATAAATAACACTGAGTAATCAATAAAACTGTATATACATCCAATTTTAAATAATGTCTCGAATAGAGTAATGAATATTATTAAACTAGTTAATTTCAATATGAGTCAACAATATTATCCACCTCCAACTAAATATTCTTCTTCAACCTTTCACTATGAGTCAATAGTATGGTGCTCTATAGGGACTAGATTGCTTTCTTATGCTCTTCCTGAATTTTTGATTCACAATGTAACCATTGCTGTTATGAGTAACTTTCTCTTCATGATTTGCTACGAAGTTGTTTCTAATAGGGCTAAACCTACATTCTAGAGAACACATAAGCATGTTTGGTTTAAGAGGCCTTCTCTTTCAATTAACACAATGCCCTTCACAACTCCCATGATAGAGCTCTGCATGGAACTCATTCTTCTTGGGCCTTGACAGAAACACAATAGTAGAATTATTGATGATGTAACATTGTATTTTAGATATGTCAATAACCTGAAATTTATATCAGAAAATTTTATAGCATGAAAATGGGATTCCTTCCTAATATAAAACGTTATGTGGCCATCATGCTCAGAAATCAATCCATCTGGACAAATTGGACCTTCATTGCACTCAATACATAAACTATTTTTCCACTTTCCAGAGGTGTGAGTCATACAAGGACTGAAATAATTGCATACTAAAAACTTATTCAACCATCTGTGCACTTCTTTGAAACACATCTCTGTATTACTCATTGCTTCAGCCCTTTATTCCCAAATTATTTTGACAAATTGTTACTGCAAATAATCTATTACAATGGTCAATTTATGACAAGACACAATATAAATAATCTTCCAATAATCCTCAAAATATATTTTTGAATCTACACAACTCTCTATACCCAGTCACGAAGTAGACTTTAGCTCATAATATGTAGTTGAATCAATTCACTCATTGGAATATTTTATTTTTTGGTTCAACAATCCATCCAACAATATTCAACTCCCTCTCACAAACTATTTGTCCTCATCCAACGTTTTAATGCTACTAAAATGTGCATTTAAAACCGTTGTGCTTTTCTATTACACCAATGTATAGATTTAATAATTATATTAGTAAATATACACAAGATTTCATTAATAATATTGTCATATAATTAATAACAAAAATAATTACATTTTAAATATATATATTTTTGTCAAATATATAACAACAATCTCTGAATTTGTTAATCAATTTCCATAAATACCACTGAGTAATCAATAAAAAAGTATACATCCAATTTTAAATAATGTCTCAAATAGAGTAATGAATATTAATCAACTAAGTAATGAATATTAATCAACTAATTAATTTCATTATGAGTCAACAGTATTATCCACCTCCAACTGAATATTCTTCTTCAACCTTTCACTATGAGTCAATATTATGGTGCTCTACAGGGATTGGATTGCTTTCTTCTGCTCTTCCTGAATTTCTGGTTCATAATGTAACCATTTTTGTTATGAGTAATTTTCTATTCATGATTTTCTATGAAGTTGTTTCTAATAGGGATGAACCTGCATTCTAGAGAACACACAAGCATGCATGGTTTAAGAAGCCTTCTCTTGCAATTTACAAAACACCCTTCGCCACTGCCACGATGGAGCTCTGCATGGAACTCATTCTTCTTGGGCCTTGACAGAAACACAATAGAAAAATTATTGATGTTGTAACATTGTATTTTAGATATGTCAATAACCTGAACTTTATATCAGAAACTTTTATAGCATGACGATGGGTGGCCTTCCTAATCTGCAACGTTCTGTGGCCATCATGCTCAGAAATAAATCCATCTGGACAAATTGGGCCTTCATTACACTCAATACATAAACTATTTTTCCACTTTCTAGAGTTTTGAGTCATACAATGACTGAAATAATTGCATACTAAAAACTTATCCAACCATCTGTGCACTTCTTTGAAGCACATCTCTATGTTACTCATTGCTTCAACCATTTATTCCCAAATTATTTTGACAAACTGTTACTACAAATAATCTATTACAATGGTCAATTTATGACAAGACACAATATAAATAATCTTCCAATAATCCTTAGAAAATAATTTTGAATCTACACTACTCTATGCCCAGTCATGAAGTAGACTTTAGCTCATAATCTGTAGCTGAATCAATTCACTCACTGGAATATTTTATTTTTTGGTTCAACAATCCATCCAGAAATATTCAAATCCCTCTCACAAACCATTTTTCCTCATCCAACATTTTAATGCTACTAAAATGTGCATTTAAAACCGTTGTGCTTTTCTACTACACCAATGTATAGATTTAATAAATATAATAGTAAATATACACAAAATTTCATTAATAATTTTTTCATATAAGTAATAAAAAAAATAATTACATTTTAAATATATATATATTTTTATCAAATATATAACAACAATCTCTAAATTTGTTAATCAATTTCCATAAATAACACTGAGTAATCAATAAAACTGTATACATCCAATTTTAAATAATGTCTCAAATATATTAATGAATATTAATCAACTAATTAATTTCACTATGAGTCAATAGTATTATCCACCTCCAACTGAATATTCTTCTTCAACCTTTCACTATGAGTCAATATTATGGTGCTCTATAGGGATTGGATTTCTTTCTTCTGCTCTTCCTGAAATTTTGGTTCACAATCTAACCACTGCTGTTATGAGTAATTTTTTCTTCATGATTTTCTACAAAGCCGTTTCTAATAGGGCTGAACCTGCATTCTAGTGAACACATAAGCATCTCTGGTTTAAGAAGCCTTCTCTTTAAATTAACACAACGCTCTTTGCCACTCCCACAATGGAGTTCTACATGGAACTCATTCTTCTCGGGCCTTGAAAGAAACACAATAACAAAATTGTTAATTGTTGATTTTGTAACATTGTATTTTAGATATGTCAATAACCTGAACTCTATATTATAAATTTTTATAGCATGATGATGGGATTCCTTCCTAATCTGCAACGTTTTGTGGCCATCATGCTTAGAACTAAATCCATATGGACAAATTGGGCCTTCATTGCACTCAATACAAAAATTATTTTGCCACTTTCCAGAGTTGTGAGTCATACAAGGACTGAAATAATTGCGTACTAAAAACTTATCCAACCATCTATGCACTAATCTTAAACACATCTTTGTATTACTAATTGCATCAACCCTTTATTCCCAAATTATTTTGACAAACTGTTACTACAAATAATCTATTACAATGGTTAGTTTATGACAAGACACAATATAAATAGTCTTCTAATAATCCTCAAAAAATATTTTTGAATCTACACAATTCTCTATACCTAGTCATGAAGTAGAATTTAGCTCATAATCTGCAGTTGAATCAATTCACTCACTGGAATATTTTATTTTTTGGTTCAACAATCCATCCAACAATATTCAACTCTGTGTCACAAACTATTTGTCCTCATCCACCGTTTCAATGCTATTGAAATGTGCATTTAAAACCATTGTGATTTTCTATTACGTGCATAAATAAGTTAACTTGCAGTTCTGTTTTCAAAAATAGCTGCTATGTTTTACTATTAGAAGTTAACTTGCAGTTCTCTTTTCAAAAATAGATGTTATAAGTTAAATTATAGTTCTCTTTTCAAACATATGCGCTAATAATCATTTATACACAATCTATTTGTCCTCATCCAATGTTTCAATGCTACTGAAACATGCATTTAAAACCATTGTGCTTTTCTATTACGGGCATAAATAATTTTTTTGAAGAGCTTCCCGGATTATCCACAGTATCAAGGAACATTTTTTGACGTTTCGAATCCCATCGGGGATCCATCTTCAAGACAATTGAATGAAGAATTGGAAGAAGGGTTTTTTAGGCCATTAATAGTGAAGAAGGAATGAAATTCTTTAAGAAATTATAGGTTTGCTGCCCTTCTTTCAATCTTCATTCTGGTTCTCTCGAGATAACAAATATCTTCCCAAGAATCCCCTCCGTGCAGGGACAAAATTTTTGTTTTTAAGTTCCCGTGGTTATCATTTTTTGAAGAGCTTCCCGGATTATCCACAGTATCAAGGAAAATTTGTCGATGTTTCGAATCTCAACGGGGATCCATCTTTAGGGCAATTGAATGAAGAATTGGAAGAATGATTTTTTAGGCCATTAATAGTGAAGAAGGAACAACACTCTTTAAGAAATTTTAGGTCTGTTGCCCTTCTTTCAATCTTCATTCTGGTTCTCTCGAGATAACAAATCTCTTCCCAATAATCCCCTCTGTGCAAGGACAAAATTTTGGTTTTTAAGTTCCCGTGGTTATCATAAATAAGCTAACTTGCAGTTCTCTTTTCAAAAATAGATGTTACGTTTTACTATTAGAAGTTAACTTGTAGTTCTCTTTTCAAAAATATATGTTATAAGTTAACTTGTAGTTCTATTTTAAAAAATAGATATTATAAGTTAACTTGTAGTTCTCTTTTCAAATATATGCGCTAATACTCATTTATACACAATCAAACTTTTCACATAAGCATAGTATACTTCATGCACATTCATACTTCTTTCACATTCACCACACTCGCTCACTACACCCTTTCACGACATTGAATACCATACCATACCATCCTAGGCTTCCTTTCTTTACCATACCCCTACCTAGTTATCAATTCACATATATGCATTCATATCTCATCGCATACATATCAATTGAGATATTGAGATGTAATTTCCAATAGACCTTGTTGTTTTTAACATCAAGGATGCTTTCAAAATCAAATGTGTTATGCTAGTCTATTTTTCCTTGCTCTAAGGCAGCAAGATCTTCATCGCACTAAGGAGACTCAGCTGAAAAATCTTGGTGGTTCCCCCACTTCTTGTGTTATACTTTTTATGAGTGCTTCAATAATGTCAAAAAATTCTAGCAAGTTATAATCAATAAAATACCAGGTTTCTTTCTATCACCTCATAGGGGTCCACTATCACCTCACCAACCATAATGGTTAGGAAGTGTTGTTACTCATTCTCATTGGCAGTAAAGTGTTATAAAACTTTTCCCTAAATGCAGGGACGGTCCTAGTGTTTTTGGAAACCATGTACATGTCATTTCTCCCATAAAATTTAAGGCATTTGCAATAAATGTTCATTTAATATATTTTATTGAATTTGCTTTTTTTCAGGGATAAAAAACCCCACTAAACATGGTTGCAAAATGGAAATTATGTATAGATGTTTTTTGTTATCCCGATCGAGGGAAAACAATGATTACATATGTGCTATGAAATATTGCAACTAACAAAGTCTTCTAAAGGAAAATGAATATACCTGGAAGAACAAAACACAATGAAGCATATTATATTGCATTGATAGAAGGCTTGGGAACAACTAGGAAGTATGGATCAAATGGAACTGTAGTTTTCACCAATTCTGAACTTGTGTGCAACCACATGAAAGACATGTACTAAGTTAAGAAGGAGAGGCTAAAACAACTGCATGGAAAAGCAAACAATATTGTTAGATAATTTCAATCATTTAGTATAAGACATTGTGGAAATGTTAATAAGATCTCTGGTGATTTATTGTATGGGGCAATGCAAATTCAAGATTCATTTGTCAAAGATGAACTAGTATTGTACGGGGAAATGTCAATTCAAGATTCATCTGTCAAAGATGAATTAGTGTTGATATGCTCTCCTTCAAAATTTATTAATGGAAATTGTTACATATCTTTGATATGTGTGTGATTTTTACTTATAAATGCATCATTTTTAATGACCATGTGTTTTTTTCAATTATATACCAAGTGCGCTCCCACCATGTAAGCACAACTTGGTGAACTTCATGTTTTAAAAAATTTTGTATTTAATTTTCAAAATGTGCACCCACAATGTAAGCATGACACAACTTGGCGAACTTTATGTTTTAGAAAATTTTGTATTTAATTTTTAAAATGTGTAGGACTTCAACAAATTTTTGTTTAAAGTGATTTTTAAACATCGATTTTTGCTTTGAAAGTTTTGTGTTTTACATAATTTGTGTTTGTGCTCCAACATTTGTGTAAATTACATAAATTTTTTGAATTCTTTTGAAAAAAATTTAAATAGTAATTTTAAAAATAATTGTAAATGCACAAGGTAACTTTTTAAACATCATGTATCTATGTATTTGTAGATAGATCCATATATATCATGGATTATTATTTTCCACGGGATTCTTCGAGGCTTTAAACATTATGTGTATCTATGTAACTTTAGATATCCACACACACATACACACACACACACACACACATATATATATATCATGGAGGATGATCATTTGGCACATGATTCTTCGAGGCAAACATCAATAGAGTCCCATGCCCCTACGAGAGAGAGGGATCATGGATCGGGGGATGTTAATGGTATTTATATTAAATGTGCATGTTTTTAAATGACATTTGAATATATAATCTTATCCCATACATACATGTATACATATGGAAATGATTTTTTATCGAATATATATTTTTACCCCATACATACATGTATAACTATGGAATTGATTTTTTTATTAATTTTGTGAGTTAAATTAATTTTTAATAAATTTAATTTTTTAAGAGTTCGAAGGAAAATAGTATCTACTCAATCAATGGAGTCTGGCCATGGTTCACACAATCGTAGTATGGTTCATGCAATCTACTCTTGATCATATGTATGTATTTATATGTATGTATGTATATTTGAATTGATTAGAAATTCATATTTTTTTATGAAGCTTCCCTTACGTCGCGTGAGAGTGATGGTGGTACACATTCCCCTGGTGGCTAATCAATAGGTGGTGGCCAATCACGTGAGGGTGGTGGTACACATTCCGCCGGTGGCCAATCATTGGTGGTAATGTTGGTTCTCAACCAATGGGTAGTGGTCAATCAATGGGTGGCCATGCTGGTTCTCAACCGTATCAAGATGCGCATGATGGTACTCAGTCATCTTGAGGTGTCCATCAATATGAATATTATTTTCATTCAATTATTAATTTTTAAAATTATTCATATAATTTTTTATGGTTAAAAAACAAATTTGTACAAATTTGTTCACATGTTTTTTTATTTCTACATAATTTTATATATTGATGCAGAGGGTGAAAATGTTGCTTGAAATAAACATAGGCCAAATCACGTTATTAAAAAATAAAGTTGTATACCAACCACAACTTATCCTTTTGAAATTCCCAATTATTTACCTTGGGAAACAAACATTCAACAATGCACATTATAAAGGTGTGAACATATTTATTCAAAATTGAAGAAAGATATTGTGTCTTTGAAACTCCTTGTTGAGAGTTGAGAAATAATAGAAATAGTTACACACTCTTTAAACAAACTTGTAGATGTTCACAAAAATATTGGGCCAACCACTGATACTTTTGTAGAAGTGATGAGGAAAATAAATGAAACAATAATGGGTCTCGATACATGGGGTGATGTTAAAAACAGAGTTACAAAAGAAATGGAAAAATCTATGTTTACTTTCAAAGAAGGGTTGAAAAGAAAGATGCTAAAGGTGCAATATTTCAAGCACCCTAATACAGCCGGCCATTTGTATGATAGACACCTTGCAGCTTATGGAAGACTACCATGGAATGACGAAGTTCCTGTTTATTTTGAAAAATTGTTTTATGCAGATTTTTTTTTTGGGAATGAAACCCAATTATAATGACATTCTTTCTGAATTTTTTGGTCATGGGAAGGTCGATTTTGTGAGCGTAGGGGAACTAAGCGTGATGCTGAGTTGCCTCACCCCGAGCCACCATTGGTAAGACGACCTCCTCGTGTGGAAAATTTGTAGTCAGAGGTGGATGCAACTTCTCAAATTAGTCGAGAAGCAAGGGATGCCATCATAGACAATGGTCAAACTAGACTTGGTGGAATTGATATTGGTCTGAATCAACAAAGAGCATGAGAGAATGCATGTGCTAATTTTTTGTATAGTATGGATGACGAGATAGACAACATGAGTATCGAAGAGCTTAGAATATTTGAAAAACATCGCCACAATGGTTGGCAACACTTAATTCTTCATGTGGAAGAGGGCATAGATCGATATGTGTTAATGGTTAGGGTAAATATTTTAATGTAATTTGTAATTTACATATACATATTTATTTGTATATGTTAATTTAACAAAAATGTATCATATGTTCACCATTTGCAGTTAACAAGCTTCTTGAACAAATTTTTTGATAATATCACGGTCCAAGGTTCAGGTTCTGGCAATCAAGATGATATTTTGGGAAATGTTAGTGTTTTTTAAGAGTTCAAAATGTTGATGTACAATTAAATTATTCTATTATTATATAAGTATCATGATGACATATTTTTAAAAGAAATAATTGTATATACATGTATATAATTAAATGTTAACAGATTTTGATTCTGTTTTATGTTTTCACAATGGAGCCACCCTCTTCTTCCCTGTTAGGAGATGTGCCAAATCCACCGTCACAAGTATTCAATTTTTCACTTATGTTTCAAGTTATAAATTGAAGTAAAAGTTTCATTAAAAAAAGAGATATAGATCTTGAGTTATTTTATAGTTTTAAATTTTTTGAATTTTAGGTTTGTGGAGATGATTTCCATTCTCCAAGGACTTTATCAACAGAGTGTATGATGAAGATAGGAACATCCAAACAATTTGAACAAGAAGTTGTCTGACATTTTTTTTAATATTATTGCATTAGTTTATGCATTTTAATTTTAATTTTTTTAATATATATATATATATATATATATATATATATATATATATATATATATATATATATACTTGTACATGTATATTGTATAGTTTACTGTGGAGGATGTATTGATGCAGGGCTAACACGAGACAATGGAGGGGGAACTACATGAGGTATTGCATGAAATTTTCATATATTTTTTTTTCATTTAGTTTGTTTTATTGAAGTTCTACATTCTCATTCAATTTTAAAACATTAAATTTTAATTTTAAGATATGTAATATAAATTTCTTATACATGTGTACATATCTATGTATATGCAATTAGGGCCAACACGGGACAATGGAGGGGGAACTACATGAGGGTTTGTATGATTTTTTTCTTTTCATTTTTTCATTTTTAATTTTTTTTTTTTATGAAGTTCTACATTCTATTCAATTTTAAAACAATAAATTTTAATGTTTGCACGTTGTGTAGGTTCTTCATTTTCCAGATGATAGCATAAGGAGGCTGCTGGAAAATACATTGCAACCAAATTCTCTATTTGATTGATGCACATACAACATTTTAGTTGATCTAGTCTTTTTATAACTTAAACATTTGTCATATTTACTTTTCGATATAACTTGAAACTTGTAACACTAGATACATTGTTATATTTACTTTTATTGTTCATGATATAAATTTTGGACATATTTTACATTTTGGATAGTTGAAGGTTCTACATTTACTTTTATTGAATGATTTTAAATTTTGGATAGTTGTTACATTTTGGTATGTGATGACATGTTGTTATATAATGTTAAATTAGATGATCTTAGATTAAATGTTTTGTTTTTAAAACTTGTTGTTTTGTCACTTGCTATTTAAAATGAATCTAGATTGAAATTGCAAATTACAAAACACACGTGGTACATGTTAGCATTTGAACATGTGTGAATGTTATATAATTAGGTGTAATTTTCTATTAAAGGTGATATTTAGGTACATTTTGCATGATCATGTGTCATTTAAGACAATCATATCTATGGTTTTACATATTTAAGTTCATGAATATATGTAACAATTATTGAAGTACATTTGCATTTAGTTGTTACATTTTGCATACATGATGACATGTTGTTATAATGTTAACTTAGATTAAATGTTTTGTTTTTAAAGCTCAAGTTGTTTTTTCATTTGTTATTTAAAATGAATCTAGTTTGAAATTGCAAATTACAAAACACGTGTTACATGTTAAATGCATTTGAACATGTATGAATGTTATATAATTATGACATATATATTAAAAGTGATATTTAGGTGTACATTTTGCACACATGATCATGTGTCATTTAAAACAATTATAGATGGTTTTGCATATTTAAATTCATGAATATGTAACAATGATTGAAGTATATTTTCATTTAGTTACATTACATTTTGCATGCATGAAGACTTGTTGCTATAATGTTAACTTAGATTTAATCTTAGATTAAATGTTTTGTCTTTAAAGCTCAAGTTGTTTTGTCATTTGTTATTTAAATTGAATCTAGATTGAAATTGCAAATTCTAAAACACATGTGATACATGTTAAATTCATTTGAACATGTATGAATGTTATATAATTAGGACATGTTTATTGAAAGTGATATTTAGGTGTACATTTTTTCACATGATCATGTGTCATTTAGAACAATTATAGATGGTTAAATACATATTTAAGTTCATGAATCTGTAACAATGATTGAAGTACATAAATGCATTTAGTTACATTACATTTGGCATACATGATGACTTCTTGTTATAATGTTAACTTAGATTTAATATTAGATTAAATATTTTGTTTTTAAAGCTTAAGTTGTTTTTTCATTTGTTATTTAAAATGAATCTAGATTGAAATTGCAAATTACAAAACACATGTGGTACATGTTAAATGCATTTGAACATGTAAGAATGTTATATAATTAGTAAATACATATATTAAAAGTGATATTTAGATATATTTTACGCATGATCATGTGTCATTTAAAACAATCATAGATGGTTTTACATATTACAGGGTAAATACATATATATTTAAGTTCATGAATATGTGGCAATGAAAACAAATTTGCATTTAATTCTTACATTTTGCATTCAAGAATGAGTATTATAATTTGCTTTAGATGTCTAAAAGAAGATCATAACG
Organism: Pinus albicaulis; assembly: GCA_034641835.2. Lineage (NCBI taxonomy): Eukaryota > Viridiplantae > Streptophyta > Pinopsida > Pinales > Pinaceae > Pinus > Pinus albicaulis. The sequence continues at coordinate 20,294,871 of MU968411.1, forward strand.
TAAAATTTGCATGATATCAAATATGCTAGATACATACATTTTTCAATAATGACATAAAATTAACTAGCTTATACCAGAGAAAGTATGAAATCGTTTAAGACTAGAGAATATAAATGTATGTGTACATGTATAGATTACTTGTTGTGTGCATGTGCAAAAACAATATACATGTGCAAACACTTGCACATAACATAAAATATACATATAATAATGTAAAACTTAAGAATGCACAAAAAAATGCTAACAATTTATACTTGAGTTCTATAAGTTTTCAAAGATGAATCCAAGGAGAAGAAATTGTTGGGCATTTCAATCAAAAAATTCGAATGGAATTCTATCCTCAATGATCCATTCATGATAAAATTTTTACATTTTCCATTTCTTAATTTTCAATTTTTTCTTTGATTGAACTTCTATCAACTTTATGTGTGCTGCACACACCAAGTGACTATATTGACAAATTATGACATCAAGTTCATCGTCTTGAAAGTAAGCAAAATTCTGATTTTGATGAGTTTTTTGGAAAAAATAACCTTTCAGTATAATAGACCCCATGGCATATATAAACCAGTTATCATAATAGTTTTCCAATAATTTCATCTTTCATTTAGTTCAACACATAAAATAATACTTGACATTTTCTATGTTTTTAGTAGGTGCAACTCCTACACAATAAAACAAGTACATAAATATAGATCATAATTAACATGAAAAATATTTAAAATTAACATGTGTACTTAATTTTATTATCTATTTCTAGATGTCTATCATTTCAAAGCAATTGAAATGTTACCTTCTCTAACAAGATCAAAAACTCGATCACCTTCAAATGATACTATAGTCTCCTCTGATTGCATCTTTTCAAAGTTTGCAACAGACATTTTCCCCTTTGAATTTAGTTATGTATGTTGCCAATCTTTTACATACATTTTGTTTTCACAAACATCATTAGATTCTGTGTCGTCTATGCAAACATGACAAAAATAAGAATATTTTCTTTTATCAAATGCAAACACATTTTGGTACTCCTTTGTTTTAATTGAATGCAATTTTCGAGTCCCTTTTATTATTTCAACGTCATTTCCAATTGATCTATCTACATCTTGGACCCCAATATGACAAAAAAACCTATATGGAAAATTCAAACAAGAATATCAATATGTTATTTAAAATACAATCAAAGATAATCATTGAGATAAATAATGTTTAAAATTAAAAAATGAATACAAATTAGAGCATGTATATTAAAGTTCTACATCTATATATATGCAAGTAAATGTGTATATATGTACATGTACCTTCGTACTTCCCTTGACCGGTTAGTCTCATGGATTAGTTTAACGATGCACCATTGAACAACTTGTTTTCCATGACCAATTTCAAAGAAATTTCAAAAATGTTTAATGCGGGTTTTCATGTGAAAATGACACAACTAAAAGAATGATCGTGAAGATTTGAATTGCCCTGCACATCCATGTGACCATATTTAATATTCATTGAATTTTATTCCACGACCTTTCAATGAGTCATAAATTTTATCAAAAAAATGTTGTACAAAATGTGAATCATGTGTACGGTCGTCACTGATATAAAAATAATATTCTTTAATAAAATGTCGATTTTCACTGGTGTTTTCTATATGATCAAAATTTTGTTCAACGTGTCTATATAGAATATGGACAAGCATAGAGACTTGGTTAGAATGATAGTATTCACTTTGTATTTAATTTTGTGGAACAAGTGTGTAATTCTCTGAAAATCAACTATTGACAAAATGGTCCATGGTGGAAACAATTAACGAGATTTTTTAAATTGCAAGTCTTGCCATAGAGCTCTCTATGGGAATGCTTAGTGTATTTATAAATTTCCGCTTCAAACTTTCTCAAAAACTCTATCAAAAAAAATTATTCTTCTTGTAAATCAATCCTTTTAGCACTTATAGTACTACTTGAACCAATCGATATATGAATATATTCATATCTCTTCCATTTCACTTTTATGTTGAACAATGATTGACCATTTATATCAATAGGATATTTGTTGTGAAATAAAGTCAAATTTCCATAATGATTGCATTTTTTACCACCAACACATTTATTTTGGTAAAATACTTCATGGATTTCCATTGCACATAGAATTTGGGATACGAAATCATGGATAGTGGAAGGAGGAGGTGATTTTTTCCAAAATGTTTTACCAAAATTAAGGAATGTGTCATATAACTGAAATTCCACATGATAATGACAACAACAAGTGTTGCGTACAATTATAGGTTTAACATACCATGGTTTTTGTTGCACAAAAGCACTGATTGAGACATTAATTTCATGATTCTCTTCTATGAAATTTTTGAACAACTCTATCTGAGTGGTGTCCAATATATGTTTTGCATGTTTTTCGTACTGATTTCGTGCTATTCTTCGTCGCATCACATCCCTTGATTTTGGTGAAACATGTGAATTTTTCATCCAATATTCATATATTATTTTTTTAACATCTTCTCCAAGTCTATATTTGTATGGTTTCCTACAAATAAATGTCCAGCAAGCGAGTCCATCATTTACATCTATTTGGAATCGAAATTTTCAATGTTTATGCAATGTTTTTCATGAGTTCCTTAATGCTTGCTCCATAGATTTTACCAAACGATTCTCTTTAGTATTTGATGAAACCACTGCCATTTGTATTGCTCTACGTGCATCTAAATCACTTTTCTTTCTAAATCTTCTAATTGACTTTATAGCACTATTTATATTTTGTATCACATTTTCCTTCATTTTTTATCTTTCGTTGATTTTCGAATACCCAATAGAGTTGTAGCTTCCTTTAATTTCTTTTATTTTAAGAGAATTCTCAAAATTTGGGCTTGAACTGCCACATTTTCATCTTTGAATAACATATCAATAATGCACTTAACACGTTAGCGTATAACATGGTCAAATTTTTTTATCTCCATATGTGTCAGTGTTAACATTTTCTAACATCTCATCATCGATATTGATTTCATCTGTACATATGAGAATTAAATGTAAAAAATGAGTTTAAATATTCAATAAATAATTAATTTTTAATAAATATGTATAATTTTAATAATACACATTCAACATATATATACATACCTGATGATTCAATTTCTTCACTTGAATTTCTTTAAAAAAAATTTAGCATCTTCAATCATTGGTTCAATATCTCTTTCAATTTTTCTTTCAAAATTTTCTATCTCATCATTAATGTTATGAGGAATATCTCTCTCAGTTTACAATGCAAAATATTTTTCAAATTAGTTCATCAGATAAAAATTAAGTTTCACAATACACTAGGTAAATTTTAAATATCATTTATAATATTTACATTTACATACATGCTTCAACTTCTAGTTGAGGTTGATTTTCCCTTTCAATATTTGAGAGTTCTTTTCTTTTTTTTTGCGATATTCTCTCACGTATTCTCTACGAGCCTCAGGGTCTCTTGTTCAATCATATTTTCTATTGCAATTTCTTTGATTTGCCATGATAATTTAGTATGAAGCTCAAAACATTTCCTTCAAAATATTGCAAAAAAAACTCACTATCAAAATTTAGACAAAAAATCACTTCAAAAAATCATCTCAAAAGATTTAATTTAAAAAAAAATCACTTTAGAAATTTTGCACGAAAGACATACTTCAACCCAAAACACTTAATTTAAAAATTCCACCAAAAAATGTCTTTTAAAAATGAAGCTAAAAATATTTCCTTCAAAGTCCTGCAAAAAAATCTCACGTTAAAAATTTAGACAAAAACTCACTTTAAAAAATCATTATAAAAGATTTACTTCAACCCAAAACACTTACTCTAAAAAAATGTCACTTTAAAAAATACCCCCAAAAAATTTCCTTTGCAAATTCATCCCAAATGAAGAAATGTGTGAAAATAATGTTTCCGTTTTCGGCCATATATAAAGTTGCAATTTTTTTTTTGGAGGGGCTTTATCGAATTTTTTTCAGCCGACAAAATTTGCGAGAAAATTTTCGGTCAAACTTTTACGAAAATTTCGGCTAAACTTTTTTGTTGTTAAAATTAACAGGATAGAGTGGAAAAAAAAGTTCGGTCGAACTGCTACAAAAGTTTGGCCGAACTAAAATGTCTACAATTACGCTGCAGCTCAGCTTTGAACACATTTATTCAACTTTCGAATGTTTAAACTTCATCAAATTTTATGAATTAACTTTCAGAACCAAGACTAGCATTTGCAGAATTCAATATACTTTTAGGAGATATAAATTTTATGGAATTCCATAGATATTTACTAATTTTAATTAATTTTCTAATAAAATGGGTGCAAAATTTTCTGAATTTTATTATGATTCAGTGAAATCAAAATTATGTATCTCCCAAAATACAATGTAAAAAATATTGAAAAATTTATGGTGCATTACATTGGTTCGTCGTCTGTAATGGGTAGTTTTTAGATATTTAGTTTATAGCTAATATGTTGAGAAACTTGACGCGAACAGAAATATATTCAAAATATTCATTTTTTTCTTATTGGTTCAGTTCAAAAAATTCTAGTAATTATGATATGCATGAGCTGGTTTCCTAAATATAACGATACCGAAGTAGAATTTGTCTAGATTGTTATAACAAACTTTTTTTTCTCAAAAACACCAAGTTTTCAAAGAATACACCAACGCGTCTCAACATGAATTTTTATGAATCCCTTGATTGTTAAAGAACACACACTCAAAGAATTGTTAAGTTGACATATCAAATGTGAATAAAAAAATTTCAAAACATAAGTAATAGAAAACTAATAGAATTTCTAAGAAGTTTGATTTTTATCGTAAAATGAAATTCTAAATAGAAAAATTGTTTTAGCTTGCAGAAAGTTGAAGAACTTCTAAAAATGATATTGTTTTCTCAAAAAAGGGCATGGCTTGTAGGGTTTCAGTCAAGTCTTTGTTCAAGAATTTGCATTGGCATCGTTGTATCTGTGTTACTTTTCATTTTTGTAAAATCCATGAAGTTCTGGGCAGTGACTGGGTCCTAGCTGTGAAATTTAGCCTTAAATATCTCAGTCGCTAGCATAACACTGTTAGAAAAAAGATACATTCGCACTCAAATAGGCTCATGGGAGCGACTGGGGCTCTCAATCGCATGGAGGCCTTGGAAAAGGAATGACTGGGGGTTTAATTCCTTCAAGTGTTCAGTTCCCTCAGGGATTGGGCACCTGGAAGGGTGGGTTAGCACCTAGAGACTCTGTAGGATGCGTAGAAGGTCAGATTGGTTGTGTTGTGTTGGTTCCACTTCCTTAATTGTACATGGGGAGTTGAATCAGATCATAGTAGCCTCTCTTCACATGTTTACCCCGGTTAGTCAGTTACTTAGGTAGATGTGGGAGGAGGTGTTACAATTAAAGAATTAATTTTATGCCTATTTTCCTTCCTTATGTTCTTGAAATTCCAAAATATTTCTAAATTTCTAAATATTTTCAAAATATAGATCCAAGTTAAATTTAGCTAAGTAAATGTCAAAGTGAGATATAAATCTCACTTGTGTTAAAAAGGGTTTTTAAAAAATGAGTGAAACTTTAAATTTGACACGAATTTAAAATTAAATTTCATAATGAGTGTATATACGCAACAAATTTTAAGTATTGTTATGCCTAGGGATAGAATTTGAAGGACATATAGTTGGCCATGACTAATTTTCTCCACTTGTCAACATTCTTTGATGATTAATGACCGGAGGCATACCTAGGGGAGAATCTCACTGTTTCATCACTCAATCAGAACATATTGGCTAGTAAAATGCTTGCTAGTTAAGGCCATAACGTCAATCCAAGTAGCAGGAGGGGAGCCCAAGGTAGTCTCCACCCTGGCAGAGATTAATAGAAACATCTAGGAAGTCAGCCTGCGTCAACTGCATCAGTGTGCTCGTCTTGGCAGAATGGAGAAGGACATAAAGGCTATGCAACAAGTTGATATGCCAAGTTCCAGTGTTAAAGATCCGGCCCCAGTGGAGTTAGATGATGACTAGAGCAGCTAGTTCTAGTTTTTTAGCGGGTAGCTTTACTTATGCATTATGTAAATGTTAATATTAGTAGACTCTGATATTAGTTACCTAAAGACTCTTTATAAGAATTTAAGGAAGTACATGTTTTGGATGGCGTACAATGCACTCAGATGGCCAACAGACCTGGTTTCCTTTAGACAAGTTGAGATCTAATTTTTGTATCTATTTTGTCCTCTTTTTATATTAATAGAAAATAGTAAAGAACTACTAAACTTACAAAAAAAACATTCTTTGTTAAAATAATTACGATTCACATTAGATTTGCAAAAATAATAAATTTAACAAATATTTTAGATTTGAAATTCTTGCCCGAATTATGTCTACATATGTATACATATTAAATTAGACCAAACCCAAAATAACTATTATTTTAAAATTTCACGAAATAAAATTAATTCACATGAAAAATCTAGGAAATATGAAAATTTTAAAATGACAACGCCAAAATAATTATGATTTTAAAATTTTACGGAATGGAATCGATTAGCCTAATAAGAAAATTTAAAATTCTAAAAGATAAGAACATTCTAAAATGAAAATTTTATTAATTAAAAAATACCAGATGTTAAGTAACTATACTATACCAAATTTAAAAACCTCGATTCTAATAGGAAAGGAAGAGCAAGAACCAATTCAAGATTGCTTCGTCACTAGTTTAAGCACATCATTATAGAGAAGATTAATATGAAGCACGCGAAGTTGGAATTTGACATGAGGAAATGGCACAAATAAAGGTTTGGATACATGCATATATTCAAACTGGTCACCATATCAAAAGGTAATACTTTAAAAGTTTAAACATGTGGGAATGCAGTGGGACTTTTACACCTTATTATCACTTGAGAATTTTAAGATTTAAAGATTAATGATGTGGGGATGCAATGGGACTTTTACACCTTATTATCACTTGAGAATTTTAAGATTTAAAGATTTATGTCAAGCACGTGCACGTGAAGTTGGAATTTGATATGAGGAATTGGCATAAATAAAGGTTTGGATACCTGCGTATATTCAAAATGGTCACCCTATCAAAAGGTAATACTTTAAAAGATGTGGGAATGCAATGGGATTTTTAAGAGTTTTTAAGCATGATATTGGATTGAAGTAAAAGTCCCGCCGCCATATTATGGATCGTGTTTTTACCGGGAGCTTTGAGACTCCGATACGCTGAAAACGAGGGCATAAATATTTCTATGTGAAAGAAATATGATCGAGCTTATACGTGTCAATCTTCTTCATTGAACACATTTGATAGGAATTGATACGAATAGCAGTGGTTTAAAACCTCATAAGACAATTTAGAACTTTTGACAAGAATATGAAAAGTTTTGGTAATTTTTTTTGAAAATCTATTGTTAAATTTTAAGATTTTGAGTGTTTTAGGAGTTTTGGTGCTACTGAATCTATTTCCACCATTAAAAAGAAACATTCTAGCTATCTAATTTTTTGAATTTTTTTTATTGAATTCCAAAAAAAAATACCATCCAAACTATCATGTGAATCTGTAAACAACTCCTATAAGAATATATCAAAAATTTATTTGAGAAATAGATGATCTAGGCTAGCATTATTGGTGGAGATGGAACGTACCCCACAAATGTGAGTGGTATCAATTGATCAAGTCCTTCGTCTACGAACCTTTTAAGTATTAAAAGGTTGGTAATAAAGAATTTTATGATTACCATTGTTATTTTAACAACCATGGTGTGTTATAATGCAATGTCAACATAAAGTAATTTTTGGACAATGTGATAAAATATTTTTAGCATTTTCCTAAGAAAACAGGAAACTTACAATTTCCTACGGTAACAAGAAACTTTACATACGACTGGTTTTGTTCTTAATTAGATTATTTACATCTTAAGAGATTTTTTATAATATGTAAAGTATATTTCTTCTTTTCAAATAAGTTTCTTTCATTTCGTTATTCAATGTCTTCTTTAAAATCTTTTATATTTATATTTACAGTAGTTGTTTGAGAATCACAAGATTTGGATATCTCCAACTCCTTGGATGAAAGTGTATTTTCTTATCAATGGAGGATATATATCAAAGTATAAGATCAGTCAAAATTTTCTTTAAAAGTCGAAGTCGGTTACAATAAACTTGTTTTATATTTACAGTGGTTTATATAGTTGTTTAAGAATCGCAAGATTTGGATATCTCCCAATCCTATGGATGAAAGTGTATTTTCTTATCAATGGAGGATATATATCAAAATATAAGATTGTTCAAACATATTAAAAATCAAAGTTGATAAAAATATAAAAAAAATATCAAGTGGAAAAACTTTGTAATGAATTTTATTGAGTAAAAATAAATAAAAAATTAGAGGAATCTACATATGCAATTTTTAAAAACGATTTTGCCTTGCCTAACAGTGAGTGAGTTTGATGTAGACATTCACTGGTAAATTTGTAAATCAAAAGCCAACCTCTCGACTATTACTATTTTTGCTTGGTTTCTCTTTTACGAAATAGTAGAGAAGGCACGATTCGTATAATTTAGAGTAATCTTATAGATGAGGCAAAATAATTATTTTCATTGTAAATTTTATAATTAGTTAAATTAAAATAAAAGAAAAAAAATAATAATTAATTTGCATAATTTATATTCACAATTTATATAACTTGTCATGTTAATAAATTATTATTTAATTTTAAGGTCACAGTCAAGCTAGACACTAAATTGGTGTATAAGACTCTCTTGTTTATGGGACAAGGGACCTATCTCCGCTTATTTGACGGTTAAGTTTACGAAGACATACATACTCTACCCTCTCTTGTTTTGAACCTGTGACTTTTTAGGAGGAAACACATGCTCTTAACCATTAGGCCCACTCAAGTTGTATCAACTATACTAGGTTCGATATGCACCTCAAATGTAGTATAGTTCAAGAATGTATATTATTAAAAGTATTAGAATTCTTGCTTCTGTGATCCATAGTAATTATTCAGAATGTATCCTTCAGTTGTCATCAAATTAGATAGAAAATTATCAACGCGTTTCAAATCAACCAGTGTAGTTCATCATCAAGACGAGATGAGAGATCAGATCCAGTTATTAAGCTTATATAGATGTAGAGAAAGCAAAATAGCTATTGGAAAAATAGCTAGTTTGACTAGGATGAATTTTTTTTATGATTAAAAAAATTATTTTAATTTAATAAATCAATTTAAAATATTATTATGTTATAATTAAAGAATTTAATAATGAGAAGAAAGTCAAACTAGTTGTTAGAATAATAGTTAGTTTGAATACCAAGATAAACATAGTAATGTTATTTAATTTTTACTAAATTTTATTATGTTGTAACTAGGGTTAGTTAAAAATTTATTACTATTTTTATATAATAAATGGCCAAAACAAATTTTAATAAAAATAATAAAGATAGGGAAATAAAGAAAAATCTAGAAAAAGGAAGGGGGATGACAAGATCTAGGAATATAGGGCAAGGATCCAACATCTGCTAATATTCCAACAGTTGTCTCTGTTGAGATTGATAAGTCTTTTTTCAATCTCTAAAGCCTCTGTTAATTTACGGAGATGAAAATGGTCAATCTGAGCAATAACCTTCGCTTCTTCGATGCATATGTGATGGTTATTCCTTTTAGCATGTTCAACAAAGGCTGAGGAGTGGGATCTCCCCTGCCTAATGTCAGCAGCATGCTCACAAATGCTGTGATTTATTGATCGATCGATTTCACTAATGTATGGCATTCCATATGAGCATGGAATAATGTAGACACATTTTCCATCCCTGGGATTCACAAGATCTTTAACCAATCTGAGAGAGTTGTGAATGGTGTTAAGGGGTTTTAAAGTAGAATAAATATTATGCTTCTTAAGGATTCTGGCGATCTTATCAGTGGTTCCTTGAATAAAGGGAAGGTGCACTCTAGAAGACCATTCGATAAGAACTCTTTTATTAAAATTAGGACCTTTTCCTGCTTTAAGAAAAGCTCTAATTCCTTGGGATTTACTATAACCATTCCTACTAAAGACATTGAGGAGATGGGTTTTTTCTTCTTCAAGGTGAGATTCGTCAGATATTCTCAATGCTCTAGTGGCTAAGGTGTTGAGGATGCCTAACTTATGAGCAGGGAAATGATGCGAATTAGCGTGAAGATATTGCTCATTGTGGGTTTTCTTCTGAAAAACTTGATGGGAGAAAGAACCATCTTCCTTTCTTGAAATAATAACATCGATGAAAGGAATGCTACCATCAACTTCATATTCCATCGTGAACTTAATAGAAGAGGATTGACTATTAAGACGAAGGAAAAATAGATCTAATTTTTCTTTGCCATGAGGCCAAACAATGCAAGTGTCATCTACAAACCTTTTCCAGAGTTTAGGTAGGAATAGAGTAAAAGAGAGGGCCTTGGATTCGGATTCCTCCATGAAAATATTAACTACAATAGGGGATAGGGGGGAACCCATGGCCACACCACAGGTCTACTCAAAGAATTCACCTTTGAAACTAAATAACGACGAAGTGAGACAAATTTCAACTAAATGGGTAGTATCAGGATCATTAATTTGATTTATGACATCAATAGCCTCATTAATGGGGATATTGGTGTATAAAGAAACCACATCGAAGCTTACCAACCTATCATCTAGATCCATTTTTACGCCCTTAAGCTCATTAAAAAAAGAAGACGAATCCTTGACAATGGATTCGGTGTGACCTACGAGGGGTTTAAGCTTATTAGCTAAAAATTTAGCTAGGAGATATGTCAGACCACCTATGGCACTAACAATGGGCTAATGAAGACTTTAGAGATTAAAAAAAGACCTGTCAATCTTAAGAGAGACGACAGTTGGAATATTAGTAGATGTTGGATCCCTATGCTATATTTCTAGATCTTGTCATCCCACTTCCTTTTTCACGAATTTTCTTTATTTCCCTATTTTTGTTATTTTTATTAAATTAGCCCTTTATTATATAAAAATAGTAATAAATTATTAATCAACCCTAGTTACAACATAATAAAAATTAATAAAATTAAATGACATTAATATGTTTATCTTTGTAGTCAAACTAACTGTTATTCTAATGGCTAGTTTGACTTTCTTCTCATTATTAAATTATTTAATTATAACATAATAATATTTTAAATTGATTTATTAAATTAAAATAATTTGTCTAATCATAAATATTTTTTACTAGTCAAACAAGTTGCTTTTCCAACAACTATTTGGCCTTCTCTACACCTATATAAGCTTAATGACTGGATCTGATCTCTCATCTAGTCCTGATGATGAACCACACTAGTTGGTTCGAAATGCATCAACAATTTTCTGTCTAATGTGATGACAACTGAAAGATACATTTGAAAAATTAAAAGTAAATAAAAAATCGAATGAAAAAACATTTTTATTGAAATAATCTTAAAAAAAAATTAACCTTATGTCTATGGGATTTTGGATAAACGGTGATCGCGTGCTCTGTTAAGGTATTCTTTGATGTGAAGTCACTGATTTAATTTCCCACCCCGATTAAAATGATATATTAGATATGATGAAAATATAATCCTCCTATATTTCAAAAAAAAATTAACCTTATAAATTTAAATAATAAATTCATAATAAGAATAAAGAACAAAATTTTACACATTAATATATTTTACAATATTGGATAAAATAATAAACATGGAAAAGTAGCATTGCTTTGCATACACTATATCTAGGAAAAAATAATCCTCCATTTCTTTTTAATTCAATATTATAAAATATTTCATTTTTTTTCAAAGTGATATTGATTTATTTGTTGTGGAGATTTCTGTTTTACGAAAGCATGCCCATAAATGTATATTTTTTTAAATGTGGTCTAACAAATTTATGCTGAGATGATCGTCGGAGTATTATTGGTTTTATACTATAATGATTATTTTTATGAGAATAGGAATTGTAACATTTTTTTAATATATTTATTTTATTATTGCTTTATAAGTGAGGTTTGAATGTTTAATCATGAAATATTTATTTATTTTTAGCACTGGGAACCATAATTTATTTTCAAAATATCTCTTCCATAAATAATGTAATTTTCTCAAGATATATTATAGTTCAATGTTGTGTTTAACTATGTTGTGTTACGAAGATTCTTATCACTATAAGTAGTGATGGTTTATTTAGCTACATTGTTGGATGTTTCTTAAGAAGTTAGAAAAATACAGGTGGTGGCCAAAGAATAAATTAAAATAATTTTATATATTCTTTGTCTTTATCCTTTTCCAACATTATAATAAATCCCTATCTCTCTCAGCTTTTGACAAACCACAAGTTGATTTAGTAAGAAGTTGTTAAATGCCAACACCTCAAAATTTGCTATAATTGTGGTGAGAGGTGTTTTAAAGGGAATAAATGTAAATAACAAAAAATATTTCAAATTCCATGTCCCATCGAGACTTTCATAAATAAATTTCCACAAAAGACACTACCAAGTTTGATTTAGCCAAAAACCACCACTACTCTTGAGAAAAAAGTAATCCTAGACTCTCCTTGGGAGGAACCCTAGATTTCCTAGTTGAGTAGATAGGTAGACAATGCCACTTTGGACCAGTAATGATTTTACAACAATTTCTAAATATCCAAGCTTGAGCATAACATTGGTGTTGAAGGGAGAGGACATGTCAGGACCCTACCCTAACCTCTCTACTTTGGGGTTACCTATGAGTTAGTTATTAATCTATGAGGCCATATTCTTTGAATAAGGCCATCTAATAGTTAGTTGGTAATTAATTAATGTAACTGTTGACACCTAATCCTAAGGGATTGGGAAAAATTGTACATTAGTGTAAAATAGGAAATAAGGAAGTCTCAAATATATTGGGAAATGAATCTCAACAGTCTCACCTCCATGTATATATTTATGAGCACCCTCAATCAAATCTCACTGTTCATTTTGTGGAGTTACCTCCTGGCTTGACATGGTATTAGAGCCAACTCTTTTTTCGGCTTCCATGCCCTTGTAACTCCCTTCATTTTGCAAAACTGTCTCTGTTCAGCATTTTTTTGCAGACTGACACCTCTGTCATATCCCTGCAAACTCCTGTGCATTGTTTTGTTGCATTCAAAAATTGTTTTCGGCCCTCCTAGCCTAAATTGTTTGAAAGTTTGTTTTGTTGTGTTAAAAAACATTTTCGGCTCTCCTCCCTCACGTTGCTTGCCTCTCCTGCTCTCTCTCGCGGCTCGGCAGTGCCTATGGGCTCCCACAACACTCCTCCCTCCCGTTTCTACTCCCTCCCGTAGCTTTGCAGCGCCTACGGGCTCCCAGCACAGGCTCCCTCCTGTCGCTGCTCCTTGCCACAACTCCCCAGCTTGTCGCAGTGCTCTCCTCCGCGCTCCCCTCCTGTTGCTGCTCCTTGCCACAACTCCCCAGCTTGTCGCAGTGCTCTCCTCCGTGCTCCCCTCCTCCATTCACTCCCTTCTCCCGTCACATTGCCCTCTTTCGCGCTACCCTCCTCCCTCCTCCCTCTACTCCCTTCTCATGTCGCAATGCCCTCCTCCGCGCTACCCTCCTTCCCTCCTCCCTCCACTCCCTTCTCTCATCGCAACGCTCTCCTCTGCGCTCCCCCTGCTCCCTCCGTCATCACCTCCCTCTGTTCCACCTCCCCTTATTCGACCTCCCCAAGTCCGACCTCCCCGAGGTCCCACCTCCCCCAGGAATGACCTCCCCCAGATAAAACCTCCGTACTGAAGAAGAAGAAGAAGAAGAAGAAGAAGAAAAAGAAGAAGAAGAAAGAAAGAAAGAAAGAAAAAGAAAAAGAAAAAGAAAGAAAGACTTTTACACCGGATTTGGTTTTTTGCAGCAGAATACATTTTTGTTACACCAGAATTGAGTCTTTTTCCAAAAGACTACATTTTTTTATAGTACATATTTACAATGGATTCTCTCATATCTATTGTGAGAGTAGTTCTTTATGGCAAGGAGAACTATCATGAGTGGTCTTGGAAAATCAAGCACACTCTCATTTTTAATGAGTTTTGGAGAGGAATTTTTGAAGGATAAGGAGACAATGCACCAACAAATCCCACCTCATACAAGGAGATCGCTATTTGGGAAAACAAGAATTGCAAGGCCTATGCCTTGATTGCAGCTTCTGTAAATGAAGAGGTGAGTCGCCATATTAAACCATTTTCAAATTCCTATGAAGCCTTGAGGAAATTAAAAGAACTCTATGACTCACATTCAGAACTTGAAATTGTTCAATTAATGATTAAGCTATTCAACCTTGAATTGAAAAACAATGACCCTCTTTCTTTAGCATTAGAATTAAGATATATCATGCATGATATTAAAAATACTAGTGTAGAAGTTGACATACCTCTCATAGCTTATGTTAAGGCATTGTATCCCACTTACTCACACTACCTTGAGTCATTGCAAGCAAGTGGAAACCTCGTGAAGATCACTTTTGATTCCCTTGAGAAAAAGTTTGCAGAAAGAGAGAAGGCTTTTGGAAAGAAGAAAACCCCTCTGTCTTCTAAAGAAGTTGTATGTTCCGCACATAGAGAGAATAATCATGCTCAAGATTCTTCCAGAGGAAGATTTGGTTGAAGAGGAAGAGGAAGAAGAAATTTCAAAGGAAAGGGGGGCATACAAGCTCAAAGTGAAAAATTTGATCTTATTGCGTACGCTGCAATAAAGATTGACATGATGCATCTAAATGTAAGTTTCCTTGGGACAAAATTGAGCAGAAAAGAAATCAAGAAAAAGGTAAATTGCATGACAGAGACAAAGGTAAAGCACTTGAATCTGCTCATTATGTTGTAGCACATTGTAACATTGGAGTAATTGAAGACTTTTTTAATGCTTCACTTACTTCTTGGAGAAATGATTGGTTGCCAAATTCAGGAGCAACATGTCACATGAATTTTAGAAAATATTTTTTTGAAGAATTTACTTAATTCTAACGGGCTATCGTGTGCACCAAATAGAGATTTTATTCCAAATTTACAACCCTAGGAAGTTGACGTTCCAACTAACCCCATCGAGGCCCATACCATTTGGAACTTCATCTCCTAGGGTTAGATTTTTGGATGTTTAGGGTTTCTCATTGTTTCTTCATGATTAAAAGGCCTCTAGGCCTCACTGTAACACAATTTAGAAGGAATGTAGCCATCACATATCTTCTCAGGGATAAGCTACCATTACCCAATCTAGTTTTATTTCATTATGCACATAAAAATTTTCCAACATTTTCTATTTATTAATTGAAGTTTGGTTTCATTGTATATCTGTGTTTTCATTTTAATCTTTATTTCATTCCGTTCCTTCATAAATTTGAATTAGATAACAAGGTTACATTTAGATAAGATAATGATTGTAAAAATCACAAAGATTCTCACAAATACCTACATAGTTTGTTCTTGCAAGAGAAGTATACAATCATAGTTCCTTATCTCAAATATGAAATTAATCAATTATAAGAAAAAAAACAGAAATTTAATGCTACAAAACAACCCTGATAGAACATGATGGAAAACATATTATTGAACTCAAGGAGAAGTCACAATTGGCTGATAAACAAGTTGTGATTAAATATTTTGTCTCTTAATGTGATAATTACTTTTGATCTACACAATTTTACCACTTCCAAATGACTAATGTTCAAGTCAATGTTTTTATATTTTCATATAATTTGGAAGGTACGAATCATTGCTTGTTAGTTTGTTAATTTCAATAATAGTAGCTACATAATCACATATTTTGTAGCCACTATTCAAATAGATAATTATGTGTTGATTTTGTCTATCTTTTATCCTACAGGTAATCAATGTAGCTCCATGGTCAAATTTGATTTTCCTCATTCAATATTTTCGGTTGTTGTCTCCTACTGACATGGTATATTAGTTGTGATGCTTGTTTACTTTTGAACTATTGTTGATATGACCAATGAAGGTCAAATATGTGGGGTGAACATTGATACCTAGATTTTGGGAAACCATCATCTTTTATTCTTGACTTGTAATATTTTTGTCTGGGATTTTTTATTATAAATATGTGATCAAACATTGAGGAGGAGGGTGGAATAGATTAATTTGTACATGTGGTGACATTGAAACATTATGTTATTTGTTGTAAGTTTATATTGAATTTATTTAATATAAAAATCAATTATGTTATTTAAAATTTCTTTTTTACCTGTCGAGAGTTTCAATATTTTCCTTGACTTTGATTTAGGAAGTTTTGAAATTTAAACAACACCAGTCACTCAAGTTTTCTTTAGAGAGTTGGTGTTAACAAATATTATTTGTCTATTCCTCTCAATTGGTTCTCTTCGCTTGGATTCCAAAATCAAGTTGTTTTCTTACAATTTTCATCTATAGTATTAAAATTGGTTTATATACCATATGCTCTTTTTGATTAATGAAATTTCTTTCATTAATTAAAAATTGTTATATATATGTTTATTTATGCAAAGAGAATCATCCACCAACTATTTTACTTTCTTCATCTATTTTCTGTTTTTCATCTACTATGAATGAATTTCTCTAAGTGATATCAAATGAATGATTATTTAACAAGAAGGTAGAACATATATGTTATTAATTGACAATGAAAAATATATAATAATAATAATAATAATTCTATATTTTATTTTTATGATTTTTAATGTAAAATTCATTAAATAAAACCTGAATTTCTTTTAGTTTGTTTAATAAACAATGATTATAGCTTTGTACTTTTTCATTGTTCTTTAACTACTATTGCATCAAAATTCATTTTTATTGGTTTATAAATATTTTTTTATATATAATTTAAATCATTCTTTAACTATTTTATCACCTCACACTAGTTAGAGTTTCTCTTATGGTGATCATATTAGTTGCATATTTTTACATTACCATTAACCCCTAACCAATGTAAAAATTCACATATGATACCTATAAGGAATTTAATGATTGCTTTCTTGAAAGAGAAGGGAATATTTAAGTAACATAGTTTTAAAAATTGTCATGAACAACCACACCAAACGACTTAGGTTATTAAAGAACCTCAATCTGGGCTATCTCCTCCTATTGAAGAGTGGTCATTTCTATCCTTCAATAGAAGTTGGAAAGTTGGATAAGGCATGAAGAAGATTAAATACACAGACATAGATTAAATACGATCAACTAACGTCCATGACCCAGATTGCACTTCAAAAAACCGATTCCATAGCCCATATTTCTTATTGGTAATCCATGTCCACATTCTCGGGCATGGAAAACAACACGGGGTCCAAAATCCATGCCTTTCTTTAGTTGGTTTCTCCTCATAATGGTTTCTTCGTCTTATGTTGGCTCATGTTATCATCAAAAGTTACCTTGGTTTTTTCTCATGGTATTCCAATGGTTCAACTTGATTTATTCTTTATGCGACTTGTATAAATTACCACATTGTGCATCAAATGAGGATCAATCAGAGTGATTAAGTGTTATTTTTAACCTAGTGTTTGTGGATTGATCTATAGTTTCTTACTATTTTGTTACAGGGTTGCAATGTCTCCTATTCCTCAGAGTTGATATGTGAAAGAGAGAAATAAAGTGTGTTGTGGTATGTTGCGCATAAAGTACTGATTAGGAATGCATTTTGGCGTGAAGGATCAATTTTATCTATAAAATAATATTGCATGTTTAGTGACTAATTGTTGCAAGTGTTGTGTTCTGGTATCACATATGGTGAATAATGTGTGAATACATGATGCTTCAATCCAGTGTGTAAAGGGTCTATCTGCACCGACCAATGAATCGAATACCAATATGTTAAGGTGTGATGAAGGCATGCTTAGATGTGAGTTTATCCAAATTTCATATGTTTTGATCTGGTGCACAAATGCATTGATCTGGTGATTTTTATAGTTTTATATGAGCATTGCTTCTTTTGCTTTGTTCTCGTACGACAATTATTTTGGTTTATTTTGGTATAGAGTAATTTTGGGTTTGTTCAGGTACAATGTTTTTGTTGATGTGTTCTGACACAATGCTCTATGGGTTTGATATGGCATAAGATTCCCTTGTCACTATCCTGGAGTGATCACAAGTGTAGTCAAAGGGAGGTGTGTGCTCAAGGATTCGATCTAGTTTGTTTGGGGACGATTAGTGGTATCTTCGATCTAGTGAATGTGTGATCTAGTCAAGTAATATAGCATCCATTAATCCAAGGCAATTACTGAGTGTGTATAATATGATCCATTCTAGCTAGATCTGGTGTGTTGATGAATCTGGGTGCAATACTAGATTGTTTCTTCTACCTGGTGATCCATATACAAATATATTCTATGGATTTGGTGTTTTTCTCATATGTATGCATTCTGAAGTTATTTTATGAATACTGTATAGATGTATGAGCGCAGATCAATGTTAAAGTGCTATATGTAGTTGTTTGCTTGAGGGATACATTTTTCTGTGGTGTCTATTATTTATTGTTGAAGCAAGTCAAGGATTCCCTTGTCGTTTATTATTGTAGTATGTGTAAGGTACTATTGGTTCATGTATGTTGCAGTAGTGACTGAAGCATGTAAGGGGAGTTGTAAATTTTGATTGGTCAAAGAGATAAGTGTATGCATGAGACTATTGATGCAATGCTTGGGTATCTAAAGTTACGTTGCGGGAAATCTATGAAGGTGTTTTTGCAGTGACCAATGTTCTGCTGATGATAGAGTGTATGTTGATGATTAATATGCTCAAAAATATTTCACAGGGGCACTATGGTTGAGATAAATTTTGGAGTTGTCTACTACTGGAGTTGATTATGTGATTTTTTGTATGTTGACAATAGCTGATGCTATTGAAAATCATAATTTATTAACAAAGAGTATGTTATTAAAGTTCTAATACCAGACTCTGTTTGTTGATCTAAATGAATAACAATGAATATGTGTTGTTGAAGTGTTGTTGATGACAGGTATTGGTCATAGTGACTTGGTGATAGGGTTGATGACATAATGATTGTTTTTTTGTATTGAATCTTTTATAATATTTCTATTGTAAGGCTAATTAATTTTGGTTGTTGAACAATGAAAAAAATTATATTGATTTTTGATATTTGTGCTAAATTTTGTGGAACCAGTATGAAAATGGATGAAAGGGTGGTCCACATTGAGTAAGGGGGTCGATGCCTCTATCCAGTTGGTTCCAGCAAATTAATCCAAGTGAGTGGGTGCTTCCTGCTGGTGGGTTCTCGTGTGTTATAGAAGGGAGTGGGTGCTTCCTATTGGTGGGTTCCAGTGAAACAAAGAAGGGAGTAGGTGCTTCATGTTGGTGGGTGCCAACAAATCTATGAAAGGGAGTGTGTTCTTCTTGTTGGTGGGTTCCAATAAACTTATGTAAAGAATAATTGAGAAGATAAGAAGAAGAATGTGCTATTTAATTCATGCATAGTATTGATGTTGATTTATTGAGTATTTATTTTCAAAGAAGTGATTTTTTTTAGAAAGTAGCTTTATATTAAATCACCCCCCTCAGTATAAAAAAAATTGTATGTCCTAAAAGTCTACAAGTGACTAGTTTCACACCTTTGAGTAATGTGAATTGATATTGCATGCAGTCCACACGTGATTAGTGTGAATTGATATGGTTTACACTCAATATCATGGTGGTCAACAAGTTTGATAGGTCAACTTGTAAGAGCCATAACTTCTGCATATAAGCTCCAATTAAGGTTACCTTCAGACCAATGACAAATTTTCAATGTAAAGAGAAATATTGAGTGGTAATTTTGACCCCAAAAGTGGCCACTTAAGGCCTCAAATAGGCTCTAGAAGTTATGGACCCAAAATCACCAAAGAAAGCCCTACTCCTAAAATGGCCATTATAAGTTAATAACTCCAATTTTTTCCACCCAAAAGTAACAAAATAGATGTTAAATTATATAATGATCATGCCTCCATATTTAGGGATGCTTTTGGTACCTATAAAATTTTACTAAAGGATGTCAAGGAATTGTTCCTTTACCTTCTCCCTAGAGTACCTTATGGCACTTCTCGGGAGTTTTCCTTTCAACCGAAGCTACTAGAATTCATGCTTCCCCCATCAAATAGTTCTAGGCTTCTTCTATAAATTATATATTTTTTTAAACTTTTTTGAGTTTTTTTGTGCTAATTACTCTTTGCTAAATATTTTTTTTCTTATTTGTGTCTTGGCCCAATGTGGAAAACTCATGAAGTTTCAGATTTTCCACATTAACTACTTAGTAAATGCACATATATGGGTAGATTGGATTGTTTGGGATTATCACCTACCTCCTCCAACACTTCATAAGGACCATAATAGATAACTTGATCTTCTTCCCATGACATTGTATCCTTTGTTTGGCTAGATGCAACTGAACTGTATCTCCCTTATTGAATGCCTTCTCAATAAATTTGTGATTATATGACTTGTACTTTCCTTATTAATTCTTAACTGTATCCTATACTTGTAAATATATATGTCTTCTTATCAATGCATTTTTCATATTTCAATGTTTCTCTTATTGTGTCTTCCATCAATCTTTGTCCATATATAATATCTTTGAGTGAAGCAGATGAATACCAAAAGGAAGTTTCACAAAGGGATTTATTGGTAAAAGTGTGGATTTATCTATTATAAGATTTTTAAATATGAATTAAAGTTTCATCTCAAATATTGATTCTTTTTATTATAACCCTTCAAAAGATAAACCATTATCATATTCACTACTCTTATTTTCCCATCTACTTGTGGATGGAATGTTGCGGACTCTTCAACTTGGTGGCCAAATTTTCCCAAATTGTAGTCCAAAAGGTACAAAGAAATGTAGTGTCTCTATATAAGATAACGCTACTTAACATCCCAAAGTGCATCCAAACCTATATGAAACAATTTCCTCTATCACATTGATTTTATAAGGAGCATCCAACACCCCCTTCTATTGTTTATCTTCTTTATGGCCCATGTCTTTATATATGCATTGCTTTATGAAAACTCGATATAAAAAGGGTCGCGTAAACATTTTTTATATTTTTATTTCTTCCTTTAACTCCACATTACTGTATTGGTTTATGAATGTCACATTATCTTAATTGTAAAAGCAATGGCAATACATCCTAATATAAACAAAAATTTCCCGAAAAAAAATGAATTTAAAAGGGATGTAAAAGATATCACCATGGCAAGTCATCCTTGTTGATACAAAATATCACCAAGAACTTAATGAATTATAAGGTGATGTAAAACGTATTGTTGTTGCAAGACATATATGTGGGCACAAATAGTGTTAGGAACTTAATAAATTTAGAGGAGATCTAAGAGATATCATAGTCTTTTTTTTCACAAAAAGATACTAGAGAGGCAAGCAAGGACATCATGGAGTTGGGGTAAAATTACTTTCAAACAATGGATAATCGATCAAGGTCACTCGTGTTTTTCTAGATATCGTTTTTGGGAAACTATTCACTTATTGAGGGGGGGCTTACTCTATAGCCACAGTCCTCATTAGGTAAGTCTAGGATGAGCCGATAAATTTTTTCACTGCAATAGTCACATGGAGATCAGTGATCTCTTGGATTATGAGTCAGAAGAGCCTATGGCTAATCACATATGGCTTTCCACTCCAGAGTTCAAGGAGAAAGTTTTCGGTCTTTGGAAAGATGATATCATGGGCTCAAGCCTCCTCCCTCATGAATTTTTGAATCCTCCACAATGCCAAAGGCTCAGGGACCACTTGTCATGACGACGAAAATGCATCACCCTGTTTTGGCCCCTTTTAGGGTTTTTTTCCTTGAGTTGCACTATCGTTCCGAGGAAATTAAGTTATTGGTTTTCAAAATTCTCATGGAGTTTATCAACGGACCCTTAGCCTTCAATTTCAAAATATTTACTTACATGCACTAGTTATGGTTCAGTTGGACAAGAACCATAAGGATTTTAAGTATCCTCTAGATACTTGGGTGAAATATTCTTGAAGGGGCCTCTAGAACAAAGCTTATTTACCAATTTAACCCCCTTTCAGATGATGTCCTATTTTCTTTCACTTGAGGAAGTTATTCAACCAACCACCTGAAATTTCATTAACAAATTTCTAGCAATGAAAGGGATGGAAGGGATAAATTTATTTGGAAGTGATAGGAGGGCCTCAGATGAAGAAGGACTTAAAAATTTGGTGAAGGGTTCTCAAGGTTTGTCTATCAGACCCCTGAATACCAAGCATAAAAATAATCGTTTTCTAAAGAAAAATTATACTCATCCAAAACTTAGTCTAGTTCTTGGTGATGATTTTTTTTTGAAGAAAGTGGTAATTATGGCCAAATTGACCCTAGTGGGTTGGGCTCACAAGAGAAATTTTAAATACTCGACTATCAGAGCTTGGAATGAAAAGGAGTTAAGTATGTATGTTAAATATTTTCCACAGATTGATTTTATAGTGAAGGCTATATTCAACCAAAATTATCGGGTTCTGATGAGGCGAAAAGGGTTGCACAAAAGGCGAGGAAAATTGATTCCACCCTGATTATTTTCAAACTTTGGACCCCCCTATTCAACACAAAAAAGGAAAGAATGGGCATTGTGTCCATATGGGTTTGATTTCTAAGTATTGTAACTCAATACTGGGATGAGAGGACTTTCAAAGGTTTGGGAAACACCTTGGGGGCCTTTTTAGATTAAGATTACTCATACAATTTTTTTGGAAACAAATCGATGGCGACAGTCCTGTTCAACATAGACCTTCATGATGATCTATCAGAAAATATGGATATTATCTATTGAGAGGAGATTATTTAGATTCTATATTATGAAGGATTTTATTCTCAATGCAGAATATTTCATGAATATGGACATCTGTCAAAATAATTCTCATTGCAGTTTCAACAGAAGCCATATAGCATTGGTCCTATCAAATCTAAGTCACAGACAAGGAATACATCTAACTATGGACTATCGATAAGCTTGGGAGAAGCAATGGAACTAAATTCAGGTGAAGGAGTGGTCCCTCCCCAATCCTCTTGGCATCAAAATTTATTCCCATAGCCTAAGCCCTCTCATGGAATCATGGAAGTGACTATGAATGTGGTTTCAAAGGAAGGTAACTCTATATCCTTATCTACCCTCTCCTATTCCATTCTATCTTTTGTTATAATGCCTTCTTCTTCTATGATGGATTCAAATATCTCATGGGGTTCAAAAAATTTCACTTCCTCCTCATTATCTTGAATTCAAACTATTCCTTCCACTCTTGTTGCAGCCACTTGCCCATGCGCTCAAGACACAAATGGTTTTTCTTCCTCGGTGGTTTCTGTGTCATAATCCCCCTCTGAATAAACTGAAGAGGGTGAAATTTTATCAATCTCTGGTCTATAACCATTTTCCTTGTCTTTGAAAGCCTTGTGGGGGGACTGGGAAAACTCCCTTTTCTACCCAATCTAGTAAAAGTTGTGGTCTTAAATATAATCTGTCAAAAGCCAAATAAAACTCCTATGAAGAAATGAAACTAGTAAATAAAAATATATTCATGGGGAACTTAGAGCGATGATATCCCTCGGTGACATTTTCCAATGAAATTCTTTCCCTCAAATACAAGGGGCTTGTGAGTCCCTCCAAAAAACACACTCTCAAAAGGATGATTGACCTTGAAAAACCTGAAATAATACTTTTACAAGAAACCTTGGGGAATGGTTTTTATCTTTCTTCCGTTTTAGAATCTATGTTTGGAGGATGGAATTTATTTGGTTTAGATGTACGACGATGATATGGGGGAATTGATATGTAATACCATTATTGATTCATAAATTCCATAAACTCAAAGCATTGAGTTTGGATTAGAGTTATATTTTTTTATTTTATTTTGTTTTATTGATTTATTATTTTATTTTTTTCAGAGGACCTGGGTACCTCTTTGAAACTCATTAATATATGTGGCCCCTATCTGAATCAGATATAATTTTTGGACATATTATTTTCCTAATCCATGAATATTTTGAACTCCCTCATCATAGGGGAAGATCTAAATTTTTCATTAGGGGTTGATCAAGTTTAGGGACCTCGATCCATTCCTAACCCTTTGGTATATTTATTTTCCCAACATTTGGAAGTAAACAAGGTAGTGGATGTTGAGCTGGAAAAAATTAAAGTGACTTGGAGGAATTGAAAAACTATGGATGATTATGTTGCTAAGAGGCTCAACCAATTTCTTATTTCGAAAGCCCTTCTATTGTTCTTTAATCCACTCAGGAAATGGACTAGTTATGGGCGGGGGGGGGGAAGTCTGACCACTCACCTCTTTGATTGGAAATCAACGGGGATGATTCCAAACCAATCAACCCTTTCAAGATGAAATATTATTAGTTAAAAGATGCAAAATTTTTGGATCTGGTAAAGAAACATTAAAAAGTATTTGATCCATCTACTGTAACTTCAACTGCTAAATTTTTTTAAAAAAAAACTTGATTCTCATCAAGCAACCTACCAAATACTGGAATTTTAGAAAAAATATAAGCCAAAGATTTGGAACTTAAAGAATTGGAGGAATAACTCCAACATATTTGACCATTGGAGGGGAAGGTTTCTCATATTATGTTTCTAGAGGACATCTACATAGTTTGGAGGTCAGAAGGAAAACATTGTTGGTGTCAATTGAAGCAACATGGATACTTAAAAGTAGATCGATATGGCTGGAAAATGGGGATGAGAATACAAATTTTTTTAAATTTTATACCAAAGGTCAAAATTTGACCAACACCATATGGATCCTTGAAGATATAGATGGTAGAGAGATATGTAGTTTTAAAGACCTAGCAGCCTTCGACAAGAGACACTTTTAGGAACTCTACAAGCAAGAGGCTAGATTAAATATAATGGAAGGTATTAAAGTTTCATAGTTATTTCCTAGTTTTGTGAAGGAGGAAGACAACTGAGCATTACTGGAAGAAGTATCAGAATATTATCTCCAAGTGTATTACATTCCTTCGAAAAAGATAAAGTCTGGGTCCCGATGGTTGGATGGTGGACTTTTTATTAAGAACTTTTTGGCATCATTTGGAAAGAATTGTTGGGAGTTTTCGAAGAATATCGCAAGGATGGATGTATCTTGCCAACGTTAAATACTACATTCATTTATCTTATTCCTAAGTAAAAAACCCTTCTTATTTTAGTGATTTCTCCCTATATCCCTTTGTAACTACACTATGTACAAGGTTATAGAAAAATTCATAGCAAGGAGATTAAAACCAATTCTATCCAAATCCATCTCTCAAGAATAGATTTGATTTCTATAAGGAAAGTAGATCCATGAAGCCATTTCGGTAGCTTAGGAAGGAATTCACAACATCAAGATTCAAAAGTTAAGAGGGTCAATCATCAAGATTGATCTCTCAAAAGCATATAATTGGGTGAGTTGGCTATATATCAAACCACTTTTGACTCGTGTTGGGTTTAGTCTAGAAGTGATCATGTGGATAATGAGTTGTCTCCAAATAGTCTCTTTTGTGGTCCTAATCAATGGCTCGGCTTCCCCCCTTTTCCATGTTGAAAGAGGATTGAGGTAATATTTTCCTATTTCACCCCTTATATTTTTACTGGTAGCAGAAGGGTTAAGCAGAATGTTGTCAGAGGCTAAAAGAAGAGGTGAGTTCCAAGTCACAATATTTGCTCAAGCATTAGTGATCACTCTCCTTTCTATGGATGGTATCTTTATTTTTACAATGGCTCTAATCATGGTGTTAATAAATTATTTTAAATCCTCTCTTTTTTTGGGAAAGCTACCGAAATGCTTATTAATTTCAGGAAGCCCTCCATTTCCTTCCATAATCTAAAGGAAGAAGCAATAAAACTCTCGATTTGTTTTTCCTTATGAAAGTAAGAACCTCGACGAAGGCTTAAAATATTTGGGATTTCACCTAAAGGAAATTTTATATGGAAAAGAGGATTGGTTATGGATAAATTCCAAGCTCAAAAAAATATTAACATGTGTGGATCCATAGATGGTTATCAAGAGCAAGCCATTTGTTTCTACTCAAATTTTTGTTAGAGGCCATTCTAGTTTATTGGATGTCTCTCACATGGATTCTGGAATGCATTCAAGAAGGATAAGAAGGATCTAATTTACACTCTTATGGACAAGGAATCAAAATAATAATTTCCCCACGTGGGTTAATTGGTAAAAAATTGCTACTCCTAAATTTCTTGAGGGTTGGGGGCTAAATTTTTTTTTCTCTTCCCAAAATCATTGGTGGCCAAGTGTGGGTGTATATTTCTCTCAACACATAGCCTTTGGACTTCATTGGCCTACCACAAATACATAGTGTCAAGCTCCCTTGAGGATTGGGTTAGAAGACCGAACAAAGCATGTTCTAACGTGATATGGAGAACCGAGAGAAATCCTTAATTAATTTGGTCTTATTAATGTGGGCCTTGCTTTGTAGATAGGAAATGACACTAAAGTTAGAATTGGCTCAGATATGTGGCTAGGAATTGGCATGAGGCACATCCTCCCTCAACCTCTAATTGATTTCCTTCGGGATGGATGTGTGACATCACCCCTTACCCATTACCATAAATAAGAGGTTGTCACTATGCTAACTCGATCTTCATGGTGCTATTGTGAAAATGGGGTCTAACAAATTTCAAAATTTTCAAACTTATTTAAACCTAGAATAACCATCACCATTATCTTCGTCTCGTCGAGACGATTCCAGTGACATAAATTTTTTCTCAATTCGGTCTAAGGGATCACAAGTTATGGCTCGTTAAAGTTTTATTTTCAAGTTCTTGAACTGCCACCTTGGCATGTCACGTGGTACCCATGTTGTGCCTGCGTGGCATGCTTCCATTCAAAGAAACATTGTGGAAAATCCACATGGACGATGCGTCAAAGTCATAGTCAGAAGTTGACCTTCAGGCTAGTTTCATTTGGCACACCTTTTTGTAGGCATACCACAAATATATAGTGTCAATCTCCCTTGAGGATTGGGTTAGAAGACCGAACAAAGAATATTCTAACATATCTGTGATATGGAGAGTAGTCCTAAATTCATTTGTTCTTATTAATGTGGGTCTCGCTTTACGGATAAGAAATGACACTAAAGTTAGAATTGGCTCAGCTTTGTGGCCAAGAAGTGGTATGAGGCACATCCTCCTTCAACCTCTAATTGATTTCCTTCGGGATGGATGTGTGGCATCACCCCTTACCCATTACCATAAATAAGAGGATATCACTATGCTAACACAATCTTCATGGTTCTATTGTGAAAATGGAGTCTAACAAATTTCAAACTTTTTCAATTCTAGAATAACCATCACCATTATCTTCGTCTCGTCGAGACGATTCCAGTGACATAAATTTTTTCCCAGTTCGGTCTAAGGGATCACAAGTTATGGCTCCTTAAAGTTTTAATTTCAAGTTCTTGAACTGCCACATTGGCATGCGACGTGGTACCCACATTGTGCTCGCATGGCATGTTCTTGTTCGAGGAAACACTGTGGAAAATCCACATGGACAACGCATCCAATTCATAGTCAGAAGTCGACCTTCGGGCTAGTTTCATTTGGCACACCTTTTTTCAGGCATGAACCCCACGCCCAAACCTGGATAGGGTCTTGAACCCTGACCCTCGACTTGGAGGTTGGCTCGACTTTCCTCCACTATGTGATTTATCTTGGGCCCAACCCCGTCTATCCCATGACATCTGAATCCCGACAAAGAGAGTCAGACCAACTAACTTCCGGTTGCATTTCCGCTTGGACCCCAACCTTGTCTGGGTTCGACCTGGAGAGTCCTACGGGCACTTTTTGGCCTGAAGCTAAAATTTTGTTCTTAAAACTTTTCAAGTTTCTCATCTTTGGATTTCCATGCAAGCCTGAACTTTGACTTATACTGAAAATCCAATGCAAATGAAGAAATCCATGGTTTGGAAGCCATATTCAGGGACTTTACTTCGACGTATTTCTAACGCAATGAACCTATCCCTTCTAAAATTTCCCATGTTGCATGAATAGACTATTCATGGAAATTACAGAATTAATTGGCCATATTCCCATTCAATCATTCCAATGAAAACAATTACAAGGTTACATTCCCTCTTGAAATTACTAAGTCTCATACTTACTCGACACATACATGAACTCAACCATTCCTTCAAAAAATGATACAGAAATCAACAGTACAACTTTACACTACTACCAATGAAATAAACATAGAAACCATCTCTTTCTCAAACTGGAAATCACAGGGATTCTAGCCTCTTAATATGCACAAGAATCAACCATTCCACAAGATTTAATATAGGGAAATTCAACCTCCCTTTTTGCAATCATGAAATCACATTTCTTATCAACAATATAGGCATATAACCCATATAATAAAAGTTTGTGCATCATTAACATGAGAAATCAATAAAGATACTTATTTTATGAACTAAGAAAACTGGAAACTGAGATTAGGACTATGCTTTTCCACCCAACTATAGAAAAACCGCAACCAAGCTCTCTTGCAGTTGTCACCCCCAAGCTAGATTCCAATGCTCGAGGAGGAATACTTAAGGGATGAACTAGAAATTCCCAGTTGAAACAGGGAATCTAGAGGTCTTCCTACCTCCACCCACCAAATACCCAGTAGTTTTTAGATAAAAGAAAAACATAATATACATATTACATATATATATATATATATATATATATATATATATATATATATATATATATATATATATATATATATATATATATATATATATATATATATATAAGTAACAACAATAAATTAAGATCCATTTTACCTTATAAATTAGAATAATGGTTGAGTAACAAATTTAAATTTAATTAATAAGCACATAAAAACTTGAATACTTACAATATAACAATATGTTTAACCATGGATATACACGTCCACTTTGTCATAGATATTATTAACTTGTAAATAGGATTTGTTACAATACCATGACTCATTAATACAACATGCCCAAAACCATCTCTCATTTCACAATCAAGATATTTTATAAAAATTTTATTTGAATTTAATTTTATAACATTTTTTTTATTAAATCTAAAAGAAAAATGATTATAATTACTTTTCAGATATATCTACACCATCTATGGCATTAAAATATATTAGATATAAATAGTAGCTATAAATTAAGATCCATTGTACTATATAAATTAAAATACTAATTTTATTACCATATTTAAATTTCATCAATAAACACGTAAAAACTTAATACTTACAATATAACAAGATTTTTAATCATGGATATTCACCCCCACCTTACCATCGATATTATTAACCATACCATATAATGGGCCAATACGATGGATCATCAAAACCACATGCTCAAAAACCAAAAACCTTCTCTTGTTTCACTATCAATATAACACTTACAATATAACAAGATTTTTAACCATAGATGCTCAACCCACTTTAACATGGATAGTATTAACCATAACATACCATGGGTCAATACCATGACTCATCAATAACACATGCCCAAAAACAACCTCTCATTTCACAATCAAAATATTTTATAATGTTGTGTAACCAGCTCCAAAAATAGAAGAAAAGAGATATCAACGCCTTAGAAATAAGGCACTTTGAGGAGGTAACCTCCAGTACATTACATAAATGAACAATTCTTGGATGATACAATTTACAAAACATCCTTTCTATATATAGAAGTCCATGGTGCCATAATGTAATCCTAGTGGGGCCACAATGTAATCCTAGATGACCTAACAATAATAATTTAACGACACAATAATAACAATATGGGGGTTACAAGGGTACAATAACAACAATAAGGGGGTTACACTAACAACAATAAGGGACTATACTAGTAATATGGGGACCTAACATGCCCCTCTCCTTCAAAAAAGTGTTGTCCTCAACGCTTGAGTAGCTCTGGGTGCTTCTGTATAAAATTCTCATCCTCCCATGTAGAATCTTCGGTGGGTAAGTTCTTCCACTTGATGAGATACTCTGAAATTGATCGATTCCGTAGCTGTCGAGTTCTTGTTTCCATGACCGCTTCAGGTTCCAATATGATTTTTCCTTCCTCATCAAGTTCTGGCAATATTGTTTGAATTGGAATATTTTCACCTATAACCTTCTTTAAGCATGAAACATGGAAAACTGGATGCACTCGCGAAGAAGCAGGAAGCTCCAATTTGTATGCCATAGTACCAATCTTTTGCAACACCTTGTAAGGACCATAGTACTTTGGAGATAATTTATTATCCTTCTGAGCTTGCTTGAGGGACATTTTTTTGTATGGTTGTAGCCGTAAAAATACCCAATCTCCTACATCAAAACTTCTCTCGCTGCGATGTTGATCCGCCTGTTGTTTCATTCGGTTTTGTGCCAAATTTAGGTTATTCTTTAAGATTTGGAGAACTTCTTCTTGATGCTCGATGTGATATTCCACTGCTTGAACCTTCGAATTTTCCCTTAAATATGATGTGATGGATGGTGGATGATATCCATAAAGTGCCATAAATGGGGTCATTTTTGCTGCAGTATGGAAGGAAGTGTTATACCACCATTCGGCAAGAGGTAACCACTTGACCCATTGTGTTTGTTTATCAGATACAAAACAACGAAGATATCCTTCCAAACATTTATTTACTATCTCGGTTTGACCATCAGATTGAGGATGATAAGATGAGCTATGAGCTAATTGAGTACCCAAACAAGAAAATAACTCCATCCAAAAATTTCCAGTAAAAATGGGATCTCTGTCGCTCCCAATAACCCTTGGGTTTCCATGTAGCTTTTGAATTGTGTCCATAAATGTAGTAGCAACTGTACTTGCTTTAAATGGATGAGATAATGCACAAAAGTGTGCATACTTAGTAATTCTATCAACTACCACCATGATGACACTCTTTCCTTCGGACTTAGGTAAACCTGTGATAAAATCCATTGAAATCTCCTCCCAACGTTGACTTGGAATGGATAAAGGTTGTAGAAGTCTCGGAGTCTTAATTGTCTCAACTTTATTCTGCTGGCAAACCAAACATTCCGCCACAAACTTTTGAATATCAGATTTAAGGCCATCCCAAAAAAATTCTTTCTTCACCCTGTGGTAAGTTTTTAAAAATCCTGAGTGTCCTCCTAAAGGAGAATTGTGCAATTCCAGAAGAATCTTTTGTTTTAGTTGGGAATTCTTACAAAGATATAAGCGATCTTTGTACCATAAGGAATCATTTTTCCAACTAAATGTATCAGATGTACTAGGATCTTGCTGCAACTTTTGAATGGGTGTCCACACTTCTTCGTCCTTCTTCCATTCATCCCTTGCTTCGGTTATCCAATCTGGTTGGATAATAGAAATGGCACAAAGCAATGCTTCCACCTCTTCATTCTTTCTTGAGTGCATCTGCAACAACATTTAGCTTCCCTTTTTTGTAGATTATTTCAAAGTCATAACCCAACATCTTTGTGACCCATTTTTGCTGCTCTTCTGAAAATAGTCTTTGTTCCAAAAAGTGTTTAAGACTATCATGATCAGTTTTTACCTTGAAGTGTCTTCCCATTAGGTAAGTTCTCCATTTCTTTAGTGCATGCAGTATTACTAACATTTCCTTCTCATAAATAGGTTTCTGTAAATACTTTCCTTTGATTGGACAACTTTCAAAAGAAATGGGTCTTCCTTCCTGCATTAAAACAACACCAATTCCATTTCCTGAGGCATCACATTCCACAATAAAGGTTTTTGTGAAGTCTGGCGTAGCTAAGATTGGTGCTCGACACATTGCCTCTTTAAGATGTTCAAAGGCCTTAGTTGCTTCAGGAGTCCATGAAAATGCATCTTTCTTCAATAATGTTGTTAGAGGTGATGCTATTCTCCCATAATTCTTAACAAAATTGTGATAATACCCTGTTAACCCGAGAAATACTCGCAACTGCTTTATGGTTGTGGGGACTTTCCATTCCTTAATGGATTTAATTTTGTTAGGGTCTATCTTAACACCCTCGTGAGATACAATATGACCATGATATTCCACCTCTTGTACTCCAAAGAAACATTTGGATGTTTTTTCATATAGTTGTTTCTCCTGCAATAGTTTGAGCACCCTGTCAACAAGTTGAACATGATCCTTCCAAGACCTGCTGTAGATTAGTATATCATCAAAAAATACTAGCACAAATTTTCTAAGGAAGGGTTTGAAAATGGAATTCATCAACCCTTGAAATGTAGAAGGTGCATTGGTAATGCCAAAAGGCATGACCAAAAATTCATAATGACCCTCATGAGTTCGAAATGATGTTTTTGGAATATCTTCAGTCTTCATTCTAATTTGATGATATCCTGAACGAAGATCCAACTTGGTAAAATAAATTGCTCCATGTAATTCATCCAATAATTCATCAATCATAGGAATGGGAAATTTATCTTTAATGGTGAGCTTATTGAGCTCCCTATAATACGGACACATTCACCATGATCCATCCTTCTTGTGTACCAATACTACAGGAGCAGAGAAAGAACTTTGACTAGGTTGAATTATACCCGCCTCTAACATTTCTACAATCATACGTTCAATTTCGCTCTTTTGAACATAAGGATATCTATAAGGCCTGATGTTTGGAGGAACACTTCCTGGAATCAAATGAATAGCATGATCATGATCACGAATAGGTGGGAGTCCTTTGGGAGTTCAAACACCTTGGAATGATTGTCCAAGACTTCTTGGAGATCTGCAGAAACAGATGATTTTGATGTCGGAACTTCTAGTGAGCATATTGTGCAATTACGCCTCGTTGTTCTTTCTTTAGAAGCTTTGTCATGACATTAGAGCTTATTATCCTTCCTGGCTTCCCTTCAATACCGCGTAATTCGACTTCCTTTCCTTCTGAAAAAAATTTCAAGAAAGTTCTTGAAAATTAAAAGCTACCGTCCCCAAAGATTGTAACCATTGTACTCCTAGTACAACATCAGCACCTCCCATAGGAATGGAAAGCATTGGACTAGTCAATACATATTCCCCCATGGTTAGCTTGATATTATGGCATTTTATAGAGCAATTTATAGTTCCTCCATTTGCAACCATCACTTGACATTCTGGTGCTGGGTATAGGAAACAATTTAATTCCTTGGCTACCTTACAATGAATAAAATGATGGGTGCTACCTGAATCAATCAACACTATTACCTTTCTCTTCTTGATTTGTCCTTTTATCTTGAGAGTTTGAGGAGTGGTAATTCCTGCCAGTGCATTACACAATATGGTTGGATTCATTTCTTCCTCTTCTGGGGTTGGTTCCTGGTGTATATCCTCTTCTTGTTCATTTTCTTCTTCCTCTTCACAATCTATGTAAAATAATTTCTTCTCAGCACACTTATGACCTTTAGTGTATTTTCTATCACAACTGTAGCAAAGCCCTTTGCTCTTTTTTCTTCCAATTGTTGTGGTGTCAACCTTGTAGGTTGTGGAAATCTAGGAGTAGCAACACTTCCCTCTTTATAGAAGTGAGTGGTAGGCTTCCTTGTCGCCATAATTTTACATTCAATTTTTCTTGCCAACCTGAATGCCTTCTCCAATGAATCAGGTTCCAAAACGCTAACTTCATGTTGGATGTTATCCTTTAAAGTGCCTATGAAAAGATCAATCCTATGTTCCTTTGGAATATCAATTACCCCTATATATTCAATTTTTGGAAGTCCTCAATGTGCTCCCCCACTAAGCCCTTTTGTTTGAGATTTATGAATTGGCTAAAGAAGGTGTTGCCCTTTGTATCCTCATTATGTGCTATCATTTCCTCCGTAAAAATTGACCAAGTGACGATTTTTTACAGGAGCAAAGCCATCGATACCATACAAATTTATTTTGTTCTAAATGTAAAGTTGCAATGCGTACCTTTTGTGTGTTTTGCATGTTATGGAGATCAAAGTATTGCTCCATTTGTAGTATCCATGTTACATGATCCTTTCCATCAAACTTCCTCATCTCCATTTTTGGAATATGGTGGTTCTTCCTGCCAACATTAGAGTTTATGAAATCACGATGAACATTTATTTTTTTCTCATCATTAGTTTCTTCTACTATCTTTTCACCATTATGAAACATTTATTGTATCAACTTTGTCAAACCTTCCATGTCTGCTTTTAGATCATTCTTCATGTTTTCCATGTTGTCTTTTATGTCATCCATCTTAGCTTCCATGCCAGCATCCATGCCATCCATCTTAGCTTCCACGCCTTTCTTCAAAACTTCCATTTCATTTTTTGTTGCTCTTTGCGAGAGCGAAATTTGGTGCACTTTCTCTTGTAATTTTGATAGATCATGTTGCAATTATTCATCTTCATGAGTCATAGTAGAGCCTTCTGAAGGCTTAATGGGTGTTGAATTATTTTTACAGGGCATATTTTAGAACCCAATACTGATATCTATTCTACAATATGCCCTTGGAATCAATTCAAATTGATTCTTCAAACAAGACTTATGCAATTCGGAAAAAAAAAAAAAATACACACCTTTTTCTTGCTTTTGAGGAGCTCGATATTGAAATTGGATTATATCTATGATTGCAGCACTTAAATATTTGAATTTTGGTACCAACGTAGCCCTATGAATTCTCTTTCGAATGCCACAGGTCTGACCTGATTTTGATTTCCCAAGACAAAGTTGTGTCCAATCTCTCACAATGACCTAATTATGGACTGGTTCAGTAGAGCGAACTTGTACGACTTGCCACGTGTCATTGTTTCATCCTTTGGCTCTGAAATTTATAGCCAAGAAACTACAGTCTGTGTACTTGCGACCAATTTTTACAGCACTCCAATCCGATGCTCAGAGAGAGAGTTATGAATCTTTTCCCACGATCACCTCTTTGAGACGAAATTCGGGAGCCTGAAAAAGCACTACCTTCCAGAGATCATATCTCCGAAAATTTTGCGAACCAAGCTCTGAAATGTTTTGACGGGTTTCCTCAAGATTTCAGATTCACACTCTAAAGATTTCAGATTCTGAACCTTCGTAGAAAAAACGTTATAGCGAAGATTCCACGATGACCTGTTTAGAGCAGTGAAACCCTAAAATCCAAAGCTTTGATACCAAATGTTGTGTAACCAACTCCAAAAATAGAAGAAAAGAGATATCAAAGCCTTAGAAATAAGACACTTTGAGGGGGAAACCTCCAATACATTACATAAATGAACAATTCTTGGATGATACAATTTAAAAAACCTCCTTTCTATATATAGGAGTCCATGGGGCCATAATGTAATCCTAGTGGGGCCACAATGTAATCCTAGCTGACCTAACAATAATAATTTAAGGGCATAATAATAACAATATGGGGGTTACAAGGGTACAATAATAACAATAAGGGGGTTACACTAACAACAATAAGGGACTATACTAGTAATATAGGGACCTAACATATAAACATTGTTTTAAAAAAAAAAAATTATTACATTTTTGGGCGGAGAGACTCTCTCCATTCAAGTATCTCTCTCCATTCCAATATGGAACAAATGTTATAATGTCATGTTATATTATGTTATCTAAACAGTTTGAGTGGTCAAATTACATGAAAATAAAAATAAAATTATTAATTAAATTTTTTTTAGTGAAATTACATAAAAATAAAAATTAAACTAAAAAAATAAAATTAATAATTAAACAAGCCTAGATCCATCTTAACTCGGGATCTATCAAGCTCCAAGAGGGATCAAATCCTTGGAGGTGCAAACCTTTCTAGAGATCAAATCTCTTCGGAGTTAAGATGGATCTAGACTAGTTTTTAATTTTATTAAAACCTTGATTTAATTTCTATGGGAATCTATTTTGGTAGTGAGGAGGTCAGAGGGTTTAAATATATGTCAAAAGTAATTATAACATTTTTCATTTTATATTTTAATCAAAAAAATGTTATAAAATTAAATTAAAATAAAATATTTTGATTGTGAAATAAGTTATGCTTTTTGGGCATGTGGTATTGATAAGCCATGTTATTGGATCAAAGTCTATTTACAAGTTAATAATATTCATGGTAAATTGTGGGTGAATATCCATGGTTAAGACTCTTGTCATATTGTTAAACCAAGTAATGATTTTTTGGCATGTGGTATTGATAAGCCATTGTATTGTAATAAAACTTATTCATAAGTTCATAATGTCACTGGCAATGTGGAGGTGAATATTCATGGTTAAGAATTTTGTCATATTGTTATAAAATATTTTGATTGTGAAATAAGTTATGGTTTTTGAGCATGTGCTACTGATAAGCCATGGTAGTGACCCATAGTATTGTAATAAAGCCTATTTACAAGTTAATAATATCCATGGTAAAGTGGGGGTGAATATGCATGGTTAAAAATCTTGTCATATTGTTATAAAATAATTTGATTTTGAAATAAGTTATGTTTTTTGGGCATGTGGTATTGATAAGCCATGGTATTGGCCCATGGTATTGTAACAAAGTATATTTACAAGTTAATAATATCGACCGTAAAGTGGGGGTGAATATCTATGGTTAATAATCTTGTCATATTGTTATAATTTTTTTTTTTTTTGTAAATTTCATAGTAACTTTCTATTTTCTATTTTTTAAAGAGCAAGTTCCTATACATATTTTACTGAATATGGTAGCCTCAACTTGCCCGAAGGAAACCAGGTCTGTTGGCCACCTCAGAGAGTTATAAGCCAACCAAAATTCGTATTGTTTTTTCCTTCTACTCACAGCTAATATCCCTTTAATATGTCCATAAAAACTACAAATAAAACATAAATTATACATACTATACTAAAAAAACATGCAAAACTAGATACTGAAAAGTGTCAACCATCTAAAGAATCCATAGGTTCTGGGTCCTTTGCAGTTGACCCTGGCATCTCTGCTTGCTGCATGTTCAGAAGCTGTTGTTCAATCCTTCCTATACACACATTTTCTTGTATCTAGGCCTTGGCCATTTCCCGCATATCCTGTTTCATCTACTGGAGTTCAAAGAGCAATGAGGAATTGGCTTCCTTTTCTTGCATACTCAACGTTGCCTTTTCTAATACACATTTAAATTTCCAGTATGTCTTAACTGATTGTTGAAATAGAGAAACTCTGCCTCTTGTATTTCCTGGGTCAAAAATAAAATCCATTCTAGCCTCTTGTTCTTTAAGATCATCATCATCATCATCACTTTTCGTCTCCCAACCCTAAATAGTTTTACGAATGTGCATTGGAGTCCCTGAATCATAAATATTTGCTATATTTTCAAGAGTCTGCTTATTACTCTTTCTACCTCTTTTACTTGGACCAGTTGCCTAAGTTGGTTTTAGCTTCTTTCTTTTACCCGTGTCTTTACGATTACCATTTTTTCCTTTTGTCATTTTGCCCTGACAGAGACTCTCTGATTTTGTGAATGACAGAGACCCTGTATATCGAAAGGGGACAATTATGTGAAACTTATATTCAATATTAAACTCCGGATGATTCTCCTTCATCTGAGCATTGAAATATTGATTGTGCAGTTCAATCTTTCGAAAATTAACAAATTGTGCCCTCTCATTTCCAACTTTCCTCCACCGTTGAATTAACAAGAGAAAGGTTTTTCCCAGAGAAAACAAAATATGCGCAGTGCCTCGGAAATTAGGACTGACCCAATGAAATTGCGACATAAGAGAAGAGTAAACCCATATTTGTATAGACCTCCCATTCCAGATGCATGAATAGTATTTGAGACGACAAGACTTCCTATTGCAGACCAAGACACTTAGGTAATTAATGAAAATCCTGGTATGGCAAGGGACATAGAAGTGCCGACAGAAAACCCTACCCTTAAGCTTCTGATACCCAATGGCCTTCTCTTTCGGGTACTTTTGAATAAAAATAAGAACCTTTACCAGACCATTCAAGACCGAGATAAAGGAATTCCAGAACATACATTCATATGCTTCCATCCTTCCACTACTATTTCTGCTGGATTTCATAAAATGGCTATTCCCCCTGCCATGCCTCTTGAATCAATTTCCATCACCTCAAAGCAGGGTTTAAATGATTGAAGAATATATTCAAGCTTTTGTCCCAGTACTTTAGTTTCTTGGATTAACATTACCTGAGGTTTCTCATTTTTCAATCTTTCCTAAAGAT
Organism: Pinus albicaulis; assembly: GCA_034641835.2. Taxonomy (NCBI): domain Eukaryota; kingdom Viridiplantae; phylum Streptophyta; class Pinopsida; order Pinales; family Pinaceae; genus Pinus; species Pinus albicaulis. The sequence goes on from MU968411.1 coordinate 20,332,950, forward strand.
ATCTTTGTTTTCCTTTGCTATTTAGGCCTATGATATTCTAGGAGATGAATTTCATTAGGTAACTTTGGGAAGTTGTTGAAATACCGTTGTTAACGATATTATCTTTCATGTATTAATCAACATCTCTCCAACTAGTTGTATGGATTCCTGCAGTGTCCTTCTTCTTCTTTTCTTTGCTCCTTTTGGCTGGGGGTTAGGGCCTTTTAAAACAGCTTGTTCTGTTTCTTGAACTTCCTTTTGCGCTTGATATGTCAAATAGTGTTCGAAAGTTTCTTCTGATTTGCAGGAATGAGCCTATCATCAAGATTCCTCCATTCGTAAAATAGACGTTTCAATACTCTTTCTTCTGCACTCAGATCCTCTTTATTCTGTTCTATATCCATTGGTGTCAGTTCCAAGATACTACTATCTTCTATCTCAATATTGTCCTGAACTGCTTTTCGTTTTGTTGAAAGAGTTTTCTAATTATGAACCCCTTGACCGAGGCCTGTGCTATATTCCTCTTCATTCGATGGTTCCCCTTCCTCCTGAAAGATTTCATAACGGTTTGCTGAGGTTTTCTGAACTTGGGGGTTTTGTAAACTTACCGATGATTTATTATTTCATTTTTTGTTTGTAACAGTGATGAATCCATCCTCTCATTGTTGGCCCTGTTCAGGATTAGAGGATTGTCGATTTGGTTGCTGCTCATTGGAAATTAAAGGGCATGACTTATAAAGATTCCCATACTCATGGCATCTCTGACATCTAAAAGGGATATGCTCGTAGTCAAGAAGTTGCTGCCAGATTTTTCCTTCATATTCTAACTCAATCGTTTCAGACAATGGCTCAGAAATATTCATATATACACAGATTCTAGCAAAATAAGTATAACGGTCACGACGAGTAGTTTCTGCTGTCTTAACAAAACTTCCTAAAGAATTTCCTATACCTTCCAGAATATCCGAATCCCAGAAATCCATTGGGAGCCCAAACAATCGAACCCATACTGGCGCTACAAGAAATTGTTCTTGGTCTAGATTGTAGCATTCTTCCCACTATCTAAGAAAGAGCCCTGCACTACTATAAAAGTATGGCCCTCCTTCAAAAATTATTTCCTTATCTAACAAGTTAGTAAAAATTACTATAAAGAAACCTCTAGCCCCAAATTTCAGATCAATGTGACCCTTGGGCTGCCATTTTATTTGTATCCATTTCAATAAATATTTTTCTGTAGGCCAAATAACAATGAAATTACATATTAGAGCATGATCCTTCATATAGCTCTTGTATTCATCCAATTTGTTTGCTGGAATTATAAATCGGGGCTTCTTCACTGCTCGTGGCAAGCATTGCCCCTTCGTTTTTGCCTGCCAATCTGCTCCCAGAACTGGATTCATCCTCTGACGGGAGCCTCCAATTTGCTATTGTCTGCTTGATTGATTGTGGCTGGTTACATTACGGTAGGAGGGGGATGGGCCCCCTCCCGATGATGCCACCATAGTCGTACCAGTCTCAACTTGAGGGTCTGCAACACAGCCCTGATCTCAAAATTTCCTAAAACCCTAACTAATCTCTTGCTTCTTGGAGCTCATCTCAATAACGCACTACCCATTATATTGTTATAAAATATTTTGATTGTGAAATGAGTTATGGTTTTTGAGCATGTGGTATTGATGAGTCATCGTATCGATCATGACATTGTAACAAATCCTATTCACAAGTTTATAAAAAAATGAAAATATAAACAATTGAATTTTATTATTTTTATTACTCTAAATTTTTATTATTAATTGAGCCAACATTTAAATGTTTACACTCATCACACCTACATATCTACCCTATAATGGGATGTAGAGCTCCTCTCAACACAATAATTCAGAGTACATGAACATATTAAATTAAGGGGAGTTTGAACCTTGGGCTATTATATGAGGCATTTAGAAAATTTCTCATTTAGATAGTCCTCATAACACAACATTGTGGCAACAAGGTTGGAAATCAGCTAGAGAATTGGGTCTAGAGGATGTTTATCATGAGGCATGGAATCAATATCTAGAAGCTCTTTCTTTAGGACATATCAGATTGGAAAACATGGTGGAGAAGCATGTTTGGGCTTCGTCACTATTCAGGAAGTACACTCCTAAACTAGGATACATTCATCTCAATGCAACCAAAATAAATGGTGCAATCAAATGGTGGTTAAAATAAATTTGGAACTAAAAATGTTTGGCCAAGGCACACATCTTCATTTGTTGCATTATTGAATCTAAAGTTATGACTTAGGACATTCTTCAAAGGAAATTCATGATTGGCCCTGATTGATGCCCTCTATGCAAGGCTCACAAGGAATCGATATTGCATTTTTTCCAAGAATTCCCTTTTCCCTCTTAGGTTTGGTTTTCTTGTAAATAAGTTACGAGACATCATTATTAATAGATTGGTGCCACGGCCAAGGAATCCTGGGATTCCTGGTTTTTATCACCTCATACAAGAATGTTTTTTTGGGGGTCTAGATTGCAAGAAATAAAACTATATTTCAAGATTTACCCTCATTCCTTGAGTGGGTCATTACCACATTTTCTGCAAACAAAAGACTCTTGCCCTTTTAGTTGTGTTGTTGAAAAATCCCTTGATGTCTCACACCCTTGGGATTATTTTGATGGTTCATGCCAAATATATGTGGCGGTGGAATTATCCTTCATCTTTTGGAATCTCACTCATTTTCCATAAAAATTGGATTAGGCAAGGGCATAAAAAAATCAAGTCAAAATTTTGCCTTGCAAACATGCCTTTGTAAAGGAATAATGAGTCACACACTTACAAATTTTTAGTGATTCAATGCTTGTAATAAACTGCATCAAAAAGTTAGGAGTTATTCTGGCTAATGAATACTTGAGAAAATATTTCATGCTTTCATATTTACAGGGAGCAAAATGTAATAGTTGACTGGCTATCAAAAAATGGAGTCTTGTTGGACAAAGGATTATGGCATATCTCAAAACATCATGAGGAAATACATTTTGAGTACCATAGAGCCTTTGTAGAGAAACACGAACCACAAAGTTCAAAGTGAATCTTTATGTTCAATTGGCTTTTCTTAATCATCTCTTTCTTTCATCTTTAATTTTCATTTTTTAATCCTTATAATTTTTTCCATAATAAAATCAAAAGTATTTTTTTTTTTTTTTGTGAAATTTGATCAACACTTGTTTGGTTTATTTATTTATTAATTTTAAATTTCAATCATCCATTTTATTAATTCATATTTGAATTCTTATTTTCGGTTCTTATTTAAATTAATTTATATTTTATCTACTAATCCCTTGTTTTCATCATTAAATTATAACTAACTTTTATTGTCTAATTCTCAAATTTGGTCAAGCAATGTCTTACTATTATTTTCATGTTATCTTAGTAATTATATTTTTTTTACTATTAACCCAATAAATACATTCTTAAATTTTCCTATAAACAAGCTTTTCAGCACTTGTTTACTCACTAAGCTCTGTGGTCCCTAATAATGGATGGAGTTACCATAAATTCTATTCTAGAAATCTTCAAAAACAATCTACTTTCTAAAAAAACTCATATTTTTGCTTTATCTCATATACATATATTAACTTGAAACACATAACAATCTCATCACATGTATATTTTAGTTTTCCTACTAAAGTGATATAAACATTATAATTTTGTAAATACTTTAAAGAAAACAAACATTATATTTTTGTAAATAATTTAAAGAAAACAACCTAGGTTGTGAAACCAGAAAAGCTAAATGCATTTTTAGAATTATATGAATCAACAAAATCTTGAAAAAATACATTCAGAAAATATATATGTAAAATGTAATTTCTTATCATTTACTTATAAAAATAAATTACAATTTTTTAGGAAAAGAAAAAAATCCCCAAATAGAATATAGTGTACAACATACACCATTAACTTCACAAGGAAATTAAGGAGTTAAATTTTTTTATACAAGTTACTCATCATTACATAGAATGTTTAACAATTCATAGTGTAACTTTAGATTAAGAATAGTAAGCTCCTTAACCATTAACAACCTCCATTACAATACATTAACATAACACTGTATGATGTAACCTTCCACACATTTCATTATTCATGTAGTCCTCACATACTTGCCATTATGAACATCATAACAAGAAAGTAATCAACATCATCAACTTGACACAATAATCAATCACATCATTGAACACCAATATACCCTGGAAAGCCCGTAGGGTGAAAACTAGCAAATGTTTAATTTTATTATTAAACTCTCGTGAGGGTGATCAACCCTCACTCAATGGCTTATAAGGGAGACCATCCCTTAACCATCATTTATAAATCTTACAAGGAAATGTACAGAAATATCTAGCTTAAAGCCATTACAATAAATATGATACCATTTACCCTCTGGTCTTCATATCTTCATATCTTGGTGGCATAGATGTACCTACAATGGTCCATCGAACCTTGGACCATCCGGCAACTTGCACTCATCTGCATGAACCATTAATCATTTACCTACCACCAGGATAAGCATAATATTCCTTTACACATGTCACCATTATTCCCTGCTAATGATGCCTTCAACACACATTCATGTCAATATTCATAAAGTATTAATCAACCATTTAATATATCTATACTAGAGAGGCTTCTCCATCTACTGTTGTATATTCATGACATGAAAGTTAAATACCTTGACATTCACCCCTTAACAGCACATACTGCATATATGTTAGTTATGAGTAATCACATTAACTAATGTTTCCATCGCATAAACACATATTCCTGCAAGACAATAGCTTCATCTCCGAAGAGTTTCTTTAGAATAAAATGATACATCAGTTACGATATTTGTGCATGTGATTTACATAAATTTAATCAAGATAGCTACCCTTAAGCTATTACTTTTAGTGCATGGAATGGAAAATAACATAAAAAATGTTGCTCTCATGCATGCAAATGCATATAGATTCCTAGAAGAGTTTCCCCAAAGGAGTGCTTACACAACGAAGCACATAGCTTCCTTCACGAGTCTTCCCAAAGAAGTGCTTAATACCAAAGAACATGCAAACACAGAGAACATGAAAATACATATTTCTAGGAATTATAACATAAAACATGCCTTATTCTCCAAATGTCATTCCCAACATTACCCATACATATATATCAATGTACCAAAACATTACTTTAGTTTGTTTACAGGTAATTCATCTTTTTTCCAAAGAAGCAATGTAGGATAACGAAACTTGTTATCATCTCCCATGTACAAATGTATATTCTTTCCAATAAAATCTAATGCAAATATTGAATACATATTAATGACCTTATTCCAAAAGAAATTAACATCATAATCATGCTACCATAAAAGTAATCACATAGTATATTCTTTTAAGAAATATAATGGAATAGTTCCTCTATCCATGACTTTACCAACACCATGGTAAAATATCCATGGATATATTAAATAACTAATATTTACAAAATGCAATGGTAATCTATTCATAGATTTGTTAAATACTATTCTCTATCAATACCATGGTAAACTATTCATGGATTTATGAAACTATCCATGGATTTATTAATTCATTAATCTCTACCAATACCATGGTAAACTATTCATGGATTTATGAAACTATCCATGGATTTATTAATTCATTAGTCTTTTATCATGGTATTTCTCTAAAAACAAACATGCCTTATACTATGCAATCTTTTTTTTTTCTTTCAAAAACTTAGATAAAAGATTAATTATGCAAAATATTTTATACTCTTTTATTTTCTTTCAAGAGCATGATAAAAAACTGATATAAAAAAAAAAAATTTCTTTGCAAAATACTTATCTTTTATCATATGTGTTGACCCTCTTGCACAACCCAACGCCAACTTGCATAGGTGAGTGCTCACCATTATTTTCTTCACATAGGTCACGAGCTTTTTTAATGATTCCGAAGTTTCTTTTATAATAGAATCCATGTCTTTGACCACGTTCCTCTATTCTCTACATTTCCAACTTTGCTCGAGCCAATTATCTTCCAGTATCAAAAACTCAAAACCCGCGTTAATAAACACAAGGCAATGCAATTGAGCATATTAAAACTGAAAAAACACTCTATCGTTCTGCAATTCTATACTATATGCGCTATTCACATTACATGCAAACCTGAAACCTTCAGATCATTCGTGTTTTATTTATCTTTTAACTTCAAACAACTGCTAGACTGGATATGAAACTGGCCATGTCACTTCTCTTTGAAATTTATTGCTGCTACGATTAACCATCTTGCGAAGGTTATAAGAGAATCCGACAACCCAAGCAACCCAAGGTCTGCATAGAGGGAAGGAGGGATTGTCCTCTAACATGTTTACAGAATTACAGTGGTGTGAAGACTTGCTATGTATCACTTCGAAAGAAAATATTAACTAGTTTCATCTCTTGAAAGGAAAAAACCAGGCGTGAATTTCCTCCACCCGAGATCTTTTATGAATAAAGAATACAAAGGTCGTTATTAAGAATGCGTTTTACATAAAACCGATTCTTGATTTTCTTGATCAAATAGTTAAACTAAATTCATGTAAGATTTATTTACCATGCGTAAATACATACGGTTGAGTCATATGTTACATACTCCCCCCCTTAAGAGAACACCGTCCTTGGTGTGCTTCTCTCACTGAAATTTAAACTTTATACTCATGGTATAATAATATAAACAACCCAAAGGGAGTCCTTTCCCTTCACAATGAAACACTTTCGTTTCCTTTAAATGCTATTAATTGAAACAATAATGTTCTTATCCATATTCATAAGCATGTATAGCGCAAAGAATATTTCATTTCCATTTCAATCTGCTTATTCCTTATTCAGTTCATAAAAATATAAAAAGATCTTTATACGAACTTACCATTAATTACCAATTACTATTGGATGTATTGATGAATTTTACGCAAGTTCTCATAGAATGGTTGAACACCCATCAACACTTCCTGGAAAGAGCCTGTAATGTATGACTAACAATTCATTCACATTAGTCACATAGTTTCAATCAAATGAAAATACTTGCAACTATCAAACATTATTGCAATATAAAGAGATGTTTTAATCAAAGTACTTCCATAAGTACTCAGAGAGAACCAACCCTCTCATCCATGCATCATGTGCACACTGTCTTAGCTCCTGCTAAAGACATCCACACAGTACTTCAAAAAGTACTCAGAGAGCACCTAGCTCTCTAATTGTACCAATGGTCAACCCATGCACCATAGGCATATCCTAGCATCTGCTAAGATATTCAAACAAATTAGTAATAATATAAATGAACTTATACATTCAGTAATTCATTTTCTGAGCGCCAAGCTCCTTTCCTCTTAATGTTTACATAAAATATTTATTCAATCATATAAAAATTCGTTTTAATATAACACATAAATTTTTACTTAACTTGTTCCGTTGTGAGAACCACAATGTTAAACAAAATGCTCCTCCCAACCCATGGGAGTTGATTTCTACAACCAATTCGAGTCATTTTCACATCCAGACAGTCAATCTTTCCATATTAATTCAAAATAGCACATCACACTAAAAATTCTTTATACTTATCTGGAAATTTAGTCTTTCAAGTTGTGGTCCTTCCAACCATCAAGGGAGGCTATGACGTCCTCCACTTGCCCCTAGCTCCAGAAATCTGGACAGTGCCCCGGGTTAACAGTGGAATAAATTCTCTTTCTGCTATGACCTCTGGATGGCCAATCCAGTCACACTCAGAAAATTCTGGCTTTAAAAGGGATGTTCTGAGCTATTTTCAACTAGTCCCAACCAACTCTAGAAAATACTCCCCCTTTACCAATTTCATAGAACGCCTACTCCTCCCCTAGGATCCAGCTTTATCCTCAGAGGAATAGGTAATTGTCTTTCCAACTGTCCCCAACCACCTCCTACTCTTGGAAAATTTTTTACCATCAGCTTAAAAATATTTTCTTTTCATTAATTAATTTCAGAAAATTAAATAATTTTCTTTATTAACAGTGATGATTTAAGTTTCTCTTGCCAGATAAAAGAAAATTAAACAAATTGTCTTTAACTAGTTAATACTAGTTATCTTTAATGAAGCTGTCACAACTTCCCCCTGGAAGTAACATACATGTGTTGTAAATTATTATTTCCAAATTAACAAAATCATGCACATTAAAAAAAATGATACTTTAACATTTACTGTTGCAATTCACATTGCAATGTTTGCGATGTTTTATTTTCACAGATTTTCTGTTTCCATTAAGCTACCCATGCTTACTATAAGAAACAATGCTAATCGTAAATATGCATTTCTCAAGCACATATTATCTTACGCAATCATTTTAAGTTCTTGCATAAAATGTTGTTATGCATGCAATGTCGTCATGCATAAAAGTATATACAAATATTCATTAATGCGTATGTGTCAATAACGATTAGGGTATGAGTGCAAACATTTCCAATTCCCATAATGTTCTGTTCCAACAGACTGACACATGAAGTAATTATCATAATCACTTGTTCACAAATTTCAAATAGCTTTAGTCAAAATTGATTCGTGCATATAACTTTCATTAGTTAATCATTCATAACTAATCAATGCTATTAATAATTTTAATGCATTCATGACGACTCATGCAAAAACTAGTCAGTCACTAGTAATTATAGTTAAGTCTCACAACTTGATCCATTAAGAGACTTCATTCAATTTAATTTTAACACTCTATCATCTTATAGTAGGACTTTCCTCATCTTTTGCATTCATGCATTAGTTTCACACACCATCACTATACGCATTCATCTTTTAAAGTAGTGCATGGTAACTTTAGAAATTTTATTGTGTGCAAAAACAATTACTTCTTTTCAAGCTCAAATGAAAAGTAACTATTTTTCTTTCATGCTTTTTATACTTTCTTTCCTAAAGAAATAAAGCATAATACACATAATAATCTCATATGCATATTCTTATGCAGAAAAATTATATTATAATTTAGCATGTACTTTTTTTTAAAGAATTCTCTTAAATGGAAGCTAATCTCATGCAATGCCATGTATATAACAATTCATTTTTAAAGGAAATCAACATGCATATGCATAGACTTCTTAAAATAAAATAAAATAAAATGCTTATCTTTATTTCATTTGAAAAACTTCTCTCCCTACTGTAGTACTCATCCCCATCAGGAAATTCACATTTCTCCTCTACAACAATGTTTTCTTTTAGCAGCATCAACAAGATTTTATAGCATGATTAGATAAAGCCTTAATCAATAAATAATCAATCTTTGAGTGATCCTTTAACACCTATTTGTGTGCATATATGAGATGTGAATACAATGTCATAACATGCCTTCTTCTAACATCTCTACATTAGTGTGAGTAAGTAATTATCAATTCATGTCAAATAACTCCCACATTATTATGACATTTTTCACACACGCACACATTCGTACAAGACAAATCACTATATCCGTTAAGAAATTCCTTTAATGGATGATGACACAATGTGCATTCGCTTTACTTAAATTTTTACAAAAGACCCAACACTTCATCTTTTGCCTTTGGAGCATACAAATATAATAAAGCTAACACATTGGTTGTTGTTCCTATGCATACAATGCATAAAGATTCTAATCTTAATTTCCCAACAGAGTACTTAACATAATCTAGTAGGCAAACTCACGATTCCTCTTCGAGGACATATAACATAATAGGCATGCAAAACATAATTTTATTTTCCATAAATGCAATAACTATTGTTTCAAGAAAAGAAAGATAATAATACTTATCTCTTGAAACTCTTTATTTAATCTGGATTAGAGATGCGATGCCTTCCTTCACATACGAGCTTTTCTTCTCAGATCTCTCAATTTATTTTCGGTAAATCCCAAAGGCACCAGTGTTGCAACCTTTAGCTCTGATACCACTTGTAACATACACCATTAACTTCACAGGGAAATTAAGGAGTTAAGTTTTTTTATACAAGTTACTCATCATTACATAGAATGTTTAACAGTTCATAGTGTAACTTTAGATTAAGAATAGTAAGCTCCTTAACCATTAACAACCTCCATTACAATACATTAACATAATACTGTATGATGTAACCTTCCACACATTTCATTATTCATGTAGTCCTCACATACTTGCCATTATGAACATCATAACAAGAAAGGAATCAACATCATCAACATGACACAATAATCAATCACATCATTAAACACCAATATACCCTGGAAAGCCTGTAGGGTGAAAACCAGCAAACGTTTAATTTTATTATGAAACGCTCGTGAGGGTGATCAACCCTCACTCAATGGATTATAAGGGAGACCATCCCTTAACCATCGTTTATAAATCTTACAAGGAAATGTACATAAATATCTAGCTTAAAGCCATTACAATAAATATGATACCATTTACCCTTTGGTCTTCATATCTTCATATCTTGGTGGCATAAATGTACCTACAATGGTCCATCGAACCTTGGACCATCCTGCAACTCGCACTCATCTGCATGAACCATTAATCATTTACCTGCCACCAGGATAAGCATAATATTCTTTTACACATGTCACCATTATTCCATGCTAATTATGCCTTCAACACACATTCATGTCAATATTCATAAAGTATTAATCAACCATTTCATATATCTAAAGACAACTCCTTTAAACTCCAAAAAGTCCAAAAAGTCGCACTAAAGACAACTCCTATTTTTTCACAAAGTGGAATTAGGTCCTAAAACTTTTGAATTGAAAATTAATCAAAATGCAATACATCAAAATCCTCTAACAAACCCTACCAATTCTTTTGAATTTTGGCTTTTTTGTCCCACAAATTTGGTTATAGACAAAATCTTTTTCAATGAATTTTTAAGGAGAGATCTTGGTGCCAAAGTAATAAATTAATCTTTTATTTTCTAAATGGAGTGGCAAGGTAATTCACATCCTTTTTTATAACTAATCCACTACCAATTGAGGGTTGATGTAACTCATTTACAAGATTGTAGCTTATGCATCACAATTGAATCAATGATTTTGAAGTCCAATGGAGTGGGAAAATTATTGTTTTATGTAAAATCCCCATTTAACTTGTGTAAATGTTGTCTAGGTTTCATTTAGTTATCACAATAAAAATTTCCAAAACTTATCTCCAAAGACAAATTCCACAATCCCATTAGTAGATAAAACTACTTAACCCCCTTTGATCCATGGAAAATACACATTTCCTAGAGAACTAGTGGAAAGATTCTAGCACCTCCAAACTTAGACTAAAGGAACCCCCTTAATAATTTCTCCGATCATGAAAAATGAAAAAAATAAGGGAAAGCAAACATAGTAAAGATGAAGATCCTATGTGTAATATCCCAAAATAGGGAAATTCTACAACAATGCGAATATCTTTAAGATATTCTTAAGTTGGAGATCCAGCAATACTTGAACACAATAATTCAAGTTGTGTCAATTTACTTATTAGATGTGTATTAAACACATCTTCATAATATTAGGAGCATATCAGCAAAACTATGTCTCCATATGTCATCTCCAAGTGGGGAAAAGCAGGGATCTGACCATAAAAAAGCTATTTCCGGAAAATAACGCTATAACTGTGAGAAATGGGACTTGTATCCCTTATTTCATGCAATATAAATCTCACATATAGAATGGGATCTTAAACAAATCATTCTAGCTAAGTTAAACAGATCTCCCGATTATTATATGGCTTAAAAAACACTGAAAACCCATGACTTAACCCATACAAAAAACTCTGAAGCAAGAATAGCGTAATTACAAGAGGGTTTCTATAGAAATATGTTGTAGACAACATATATGGAGTTTATTTAGCCAAAGAACAGAGAAAAACAGAGATCTAGCCTCTTTTATACAATGTAAAGATAACCCGGCAAGGGTTTCTTGGAAGCTTAAGTACAAAAGGAGTAGATCTAAATATTCAACTGCAAAATAACACAGTCCCCTACAAAATTACATGAATATAGCTGAATAAAGTACCATAGGGATGAGAATCCCTTTCCCTAGATTTCCGAGAGAAGGGTTGGCCCTTTCTATAGGAAACTAGCCAAAAATCAAGGTATTAAACCTTGCTGCAACAACTCTCTGAAGAATGATGCAGTTTCTGCAAGGGACTGCATTGTAGAAGTTTAGAGAAGCTTTGGCCAAGTTCCAAGATGCGAAATTATGCCCAGGAGCCTTTCATACTGATCCTCCAATGGATAAACAAGCTCTCCACTGAAAAACAAGCCCAGAAATGACTCAAAGAGATCCTCCTTTGCTGCACCTTGCATCACAACCCAACTCTAAACAGAAACTGCGCTCTAGTTGAAGGAGGTAGCTTGGCCAAAATGCTAGAATGAGGAAATGTAGCCCAAAGAACCTCTCCTTCCCTGAGGATGAGGTAGGGATTCCCGACCGGGAACACCCTTGTGCTAAATAACGCTGCAACCCTGCTAAACAGCAAGAGGAAGCAAAGTCTCAACAGACCAAAGAAAATAATAATCCAAGCATGAATACAATGGTTGTCCTCCTCTCCATATATAGAAAGTGCTCCTCTCCACAATGGGTTCCATCCATATGTGCCACCTAGCTCATGCAAGTTTTCCTCCATTAAAACTGCGCAGTCCATCATGGAGATACAATGTATCTAGACAGTGCATGTGGACTTGGTCGAATATGACTGAATCAACATGATCCAATCCTGTTCACACCTGTAGGTGCTCAATACAGCTGCTTATTCTTCCATTTTTCACATGAGGAATGTTATTTTCCCTTCTCAAGAGGTTAATGGGCCTCCCTACCCATTTTATTCATCTACCAAAAGATAATGCTAACTATAGTGTTCCTTTTAGCCTGAGGCTAAAATTTGGGAACATTACAGTCCTCCCCTCCAAAATGTTGCTTGTCCTCAAGCAACTGTATAGAGAGAGAAAAATTCCTCCCTTTCTCCTCTTGTGGCCTCCTCATCAATAGTCCCCACCACTGCTTAAGATAATCTGCAACAAATCTGCCCTCCAATGTCTCTCTCCAAAGATGCAAGACCAAATGGCTCTCATCACGAAAAGGTGGAAGGTGTAAGTGGAAACCTTCTTGCTGTCTCATGGCCTCCTCAAGGTAGGGGTGATGATACACATGGGAAATCTCATTCCCAATGAGTGACCCACTCACCCATGCTATCATCCAAATGAAATGAGCCATTCTAGGTAGCTCATCAAAGAAATCTGCAACCCTGGGTTTATGCAATGTGTTGGGGCTGAATGGAAAGTTTATATTTTTCCATCCAAGTAGTTTCTCTCTCCATTTATGGTAAGTATGAGGGGGTTGTTGATATTGGGCTGAAATGTCATGGCCCTCAGAAATGGCCCAATCTACCCCACAAGATAAATCAACCATGAAATTCCTCCTCCAAGAATGCAAGTTCTCCCAATGGCTCCTCCTATATGAAGGAAAGAGGTGTGATGTGGCAAACATGGTGTGCCCATTGTTTCTCCTGAAATATACAACATGTAAATTAGGGAGGATCATACTCCCAATGGGCATCTCCAACTTATATCCCACTCTCCAAACAAAGCTCCCCATGAACATAAAAATATCAGCCATACATGGAAGCAAAACCCAATAGAAACAAGTTGTCATATGACAACCGGAAAGTGGATCAAGGTCCCTCACATGGAACTAGTGCAGTGCATCCTTTGCCTACATCAAATCAAACAATAACAAGTGTTCTTCCAGCCACTTGTTTGCTGCCACAATCATTTTACAAGATAGAAACATGAAAGTACAATTTGGTGCCCATGGTGCACACCAAGAATCATGTGGCTTCCGCCAAAAACCACCAAATAAATAGCCAATCTCAATGCCACAAGTGGCTCTAAGTACATCATCATATAATATGCAAGAAGGGACAATCCCTCTTGGTACAACATTCTGCTTATATAAAGAAGAGAAGTACAAAACATAAAGTGAAATTGTACATCCTCCATCATGTACTTGAGACCTTGAGCTGAAATGGCTCAACCAAAAATTTTCTCTCACCTCCAAAGTGTAGGGAAGTGGATGTGACCTCCTCTCTATCACCATCTGGGCTATGCATCTCTCCATATGCTGAAATATGTCATGCTGGATGCTCTCCCAAGTGAACTCCTTTGCCAAAGAAAGATATGCATCATAATGCATGGAAAGGAAGTCCTCATGTGCTGCATGAAGCAACTTGATCTCCTTGACCTTAGAACCTCTAGTCAAGAAGACTCTGCCATAAGAATATATGACCACATCATCCACCTTATATTCATCATCTCTATCCGTGTCATCAAGAATCATACATGCACCTAGATACTTGGAGTACTCTACCAAGAGTTGAGATCTCCAATATGGATCAATCCTCCCAAGAGATAGCGCTGGTGATCTGGCATGTGAAGCTCTCCTCATGCTGCTGCCTGATACTTTGACATCCCCCATGCCAAAGTCTTCCTTCAAACTCTTCACCTCTCCAAAATCTAAGAGTGGTGAACACAAAGACAAGATGTCTCTCATGAAATCTAGATCTGGTGGCCTCCCAGGTGGAATGCCTCCATGTAGTGAGACATCAAAATCTGAAGTGGACTGTATATATGAGTGGACTGAGTTGTCCCTCTCTTCACTACACAGTGTAGTCCTATCCTTATGTGCAGAAACCTCCCGAAATAGATAAGGGTGAATGCTCATAATCCCTTGATGTTTATCCTTCTCCTCTTCTTCCATATATGAGAATGCCTCATCCTCAATGAGAGACCCTTGATCTTGGTCATCTCTTGAGGGAGAAGACTCCATGTCTCCATAAATAGAAGAGGGCTCTTCAAGAAGTGGGGATCTTTCCCTTGGAAAACTATCATGCATGTTTTTATCCCCTTTAAAAATATGGAGTGGAGTTGGTTTAATAGGTCTCTCCAACTCATGCAAAGTGTTTGAGTTTTTGTTTTTAACAAATGATGGTTCACAATGTTTTCTATCAAATCTTCTCACCAATTCCTTAGTGAATCCAACATAAGTTTTTACATTTGCATGAAAAAACAAAGTAGAATCATTAGACCACCAATCATGGGCCATACCTTTGAGGTGCAGAGCTGCTACTCCGATGGCTTCCTTCTATGAAACTTGGTGTAGATGGAAATATGAATCTAGCTCTTCTACCCAAGCTTTGGCTATGCACTCTGCTGATCCATCAAAGTGAGATAGGAAGATCCTACCTCTCTTGCTTCTTTTGTGGCTGCTGGATCTTGCCACCTTGAGTTTGAAAAACCCTTGGAAGTCCAAGTGCTCCTTGAATCTCCATGATTGAGATTCATACTCCTGAAGATAGTCACTCAAGGTCTCAGTCCTTGGTGCATTTTCTTCCTCCATCCTTCTTGCAGTCAATGTGGGCAATACACTGCGCCGTGGATCTGCATGTGTGGATGAATTCTCACACCCATCATTTGCATAGCTAGGGCTTGCTTCAAACCCTCTCAAAAATCTTCTACACTCATCCCCTTTCATCTCCTTGAGATATTCTTTGATATTCTTCATAGCTTGGAAAAGAAGTAGGGAGATCCTCTCTTCCTTCATTCCTCCAAATAATGGAGTCATGCTTTTGTTTCTTCTGCAAAACTTCTCTTTTCTATGAGAAGCTTCTCCTCCTAATGGCATAATGTTTGGGATGCACAAGCTGAGCCAAGATTATGCTCTGATACCACTGTAATATCCCAAAATAGGGAAATTCTACAATAATGAGAATATCTTTAAGATATTCTAAAGTTAGAGATCTAGAAATACTTGAACACAATAATGAAATCTGTGTCAATTTACTTATTATATGTGTATTAAACACATCTTCATCAGATTAGGAGCATATCAGCAAAACTATGTCTCCATATGTCATCTCCAAGTGGGGAAAAGCGGGGATCTGGACCATAAAAATGCTATTTCCAGAAAATAACACTATAAATGTGAGAAATGCGACTTGGATCCCTTATTTCATACAATATACATCTCACATATAGAATGGGAGCTGAAAAAAATCATTCTAGCTAAGTTAAACAGATCTCCCGGTTCTTATATGGCTTAAAAAACACTGAAAACCCATGATTTAACCCATATAGAAAACTCTGAAGCAAGAAAAACATAATTACAAGAGGGTTTCTATAGAAATATGTTGTAGACAACAGATCTGGAGTTTATTTAGACAAAGCACAAAGAAAAACAGAGATCTAACCTCTTTTATACAATGTAAAGATAACCCAGCAAGGGTTTCTTGGAAGCTTAAGTACAAAAGGAGTAGATCTGAATATTCAGCTGAAAAATAACGCAGTCCCCTGCAACATTACATGAATATAGCTGAATAAATCACCACAGGGATGAGAATCCCTTTCCCTAGCTTTCCAGGAGAAGCATTGGCCCTTTCTCTAGGAAACTAGCCAAAAGTCAAGGTATTAAACCTTGCTGCAACATCTCTCTGAAGAATGATGCAGTTCCTGCAAGGGACTATGCTGTAGAAGTGCAGAGAAGCTTTGGCCAAGTGCCAAGATGTGAAATTTTTCCCAGGAGCCTTTCATACTGATCCTCCAATGGATAAACAAGCTCTCCACTTAAAGACAAGCTCGGAAATGACTCAAAGAGATCCTCCTTTGCTACACCCTGCAACACAACCCAACTCTAAACACAAACTATGCTGTATTTGAAGGAGGTAGCTTGGAAAAAATTCCAGAATGAGGAAATGTAGCCCAAAGAACCTCTCCTTCCCTAAGGATGAGGTAGGGATTCCCGATCGGGAACACCCTTGTGCTAAACAACACTGTAACCCTGCTAAACAACAAGAGGAAGCAAAGTCTCAATAGACCAAAGCAAATAATAATCCAAGCATGAATACAATGGCTGTTCTCCTCTCCATATATAGCAAGTGCTCCTCTCCACAATGGGTCCCATCCATATGTGCCACCTAGCTCATGCAAGTTTTCCTCCATTAAAACTGCGTAGTCCATCATGGAGATACAATGTATCTAGACAGTGCATGTGGACTTGGTCAAATATGACTGAATCAACATGATCCAATCATGTTCACACCTGTAGGTGCTCAATCCAGCTGCTTATTCTTCCCCTTTTTCACATGAGGAATGTTATTTTCCCTTCTAAAGAGGTTAATGGGCCTCCCTACCCATTTTATTCATCTACCAAAAGATAATTCTAACTATAATGTTCCTTTTAGCTTGAGGCTAAAATTTGGGAACATTAGACTATGTAATCTTACTAAGAACATACCATTGACTTTGTACTTAAATCTTTTGCATATCTTGAAGACACCATTCTCACATGCTTGACAAAGAAAGATTTGCACTAAGAAAATGCCCAAATAACACATAGTATCTTCATCTATTATGTGTCAACAAGGACAAGTTAAACATAAAGGTTTATCCTCAACTCCAATAAGCTAAAATATAGTATTGCCATCACTAATGATCACCCAAGAAAAAATACAAAAAAAACTACAAAATAATCCAATGATTTTATAGAAGTCCTTGGGAAATTTGGATAGAAAACAAGGAGTCACCTACAAAGCGGGTATTGATCACCTCACTTTCATTAAATTTGGAATACCTCTATTTAGACCCTAGAGTGTGACAACTTCATAAGGTAACACAGGACATCCATATCAATAACATAAAGATGGTGCTAAGGGGCATTATTTTTTAATTAATTTCACCATCAACCGAGACAATATTTGAGGCACTAGAAAAATTTAAGAGTGTTAACCATAAAAAAACAATAGCCCAAACCCCAATTGGGAGAGAAAAATGGTTATGAAGAACCAATCCACCTTGCCATAAACCTTATTGAAGTCAATTTTAACATTTGACTTAGCGAACTCTTTTTCCCATACTATCAACATTGTATCTAGAATGTATTTTCCCAAAATAAACCTATTTTCCAAGGCCTATCTCTTTTGATTTTAAGTGCAAGGACCCCAAATATATTCTAAGAAATATTGAGGAAGGGACAACTTGTTAGAATATTTTTCTCATTGTTGCAACATCCTAAAGTAGAGGATACCTTACAAAACATTTTGAAATGAAAACTTGGATATCTATTGAATCTCTACTGAGTTCTCCACTATAATTCCTTCTAGTTACCTCAATCCCATTATTTCTTTTAAAGACAAATTTTCACTTTAGAATATTTAAAGTAAACTATAAGGGGCTCATTTCCTTCTTTGATCCATTGCAAATGGGCTCAAACTTGTGCTCTCCACATTAAATATTCCTCCAAACACCTAGGTAATTTTTCTTCTTTGGCCATCTATTTCTATCAAGCAACATTGGCATGCATATTTCAAAAAATGTATGTATCTCTATAGTCCTTTCCTTAACTCCTTCTCTCTCCTCTGACTAGAGTAAGCAATCATATTGCCCTAATATCCAAGAAACTAAAGAGTTCTGCTATTCATTTCCCCCCACCAAAATATCCAACCAATATAACCCTGGGTCTAGACTATAAGTTCCAATCCTTGGGAATCATCTCACAATGCTCTTTTAACACAAGGTTAGACACATTTGATTTAAAAGGCACTAAAGTAGAAAAAATTAAGGAATCTCCAATTTTGAAAGTCACTACTAAAGGAAGATTATCTAAAGCTAAATATTGTAAAAGCATACTCACTACACACCCACTAGCATAGGATAAATACAAACCTTCCTTATGAGAATTTTTTTTTTTAATCTATCATGTATCTTGTTAGAAGCTTTTCTTGTTGGACTAAGTAAACCACCCTCCATAGTTGAAGTGTTTATGTGTCCAAATCACATCAAAACTTTGGAATCTAGACTTAGATTTCATCCAAGCATCTTTCTCTAGACCTGAAATTATTGAGGCCAATTTTCTTCTATCACCTTCTCGCTCCGCTGTGTTAAAATCTACAAGAAGCACCCACTTTGCATAATGTAAAGAGTTACCAGGTCAATCCACAAATAATTGATGTCAAGCAAAAACACAATGCATATATTTTGTAGAAGCTAACCACTTTTCCTATAAACACAACAATAATGAAGATCCAGTATGGAAGAAACAATAGACAAATATAACAAGGGACAATAGCAAAACCTCCTTCACCTAATTCGCTCGAAAATGATCCATTCAAACAAGCATTCATCCTCATCCATGTATCCAAACCCAAATCATTAACTTCTTGAAAATAGAACAAATAAATTGTTTGAATTATTACCATATCTCTTATTCAAAAAAGTTAAAGACAAGGACATCCCTCTTATTCAAAAAAATTTAAAGACGAGGACTACCCTCTTAGTCAAAAAAGTTAAAGACACGGACTATCCTCTTATTCAAAAATGTTAACAACAAGGACTACCCTCTTATTAAAAACAGTTAAAGACAAGGACTACCACTAGGACTTTATGCGCTATTCAATCAAGGTATTTTTCTCTAATGAGGCATTACACCCGTTGGACTCTAATTTTTTCAATTCGCTTTTTATTGAAGTTCATGCTATCCAATTGTGATTTCTTATGAGAGCTTCTTGATAAAAACATTGTCTACCGAGGTCACAATTTTTCCGAGAAAGACATTTTTTGCTGGAATCCAACTTCTTTTTTCTCAAAAAATCCAACCAAAGAAGCATTTGAATCATTTTTTTTTATGGTGGAAATAGATTCAACACCATCAAAAACCCCTGGGGCACCAAAAATGTTGAAGCTTGACAACTATAACCCAAATTTCCCATAATTTATGTCATTTAATCAAAAATCTTACTAGATTTTTCACTATTTTCCAAACAAAAATATGACCTCTTTAAACTACTCTCTCAAAACAATTTCACTCAATATAATAATTTCCATTTCACATCAACTAAACTAATGATAAAACATAAAAATATATCTTATTAAATGGATTGCAAAATATTTTTGAAATTCATTTCTTTTTAAATTACATCGTTTATGTGTTTTATTCTAACTTATATGTACCCTTTTCCTTTATTTGAAAAAAAAATATGTACTACTCATGAATGGAGAAGAATTATACTTAATCTCAAAAACATAGTCATGAAACAATATTACGTGTAAAGCCAATGCTTGTAACGCACAGTGGATGTCATCAAATTTCACCCCTCACATTATGCAAATTTTATGTCCCGTGTGTGCATGATAATCTTTTTGCTAAGTAAAAATAAAAATATATAATTTATATAGTTAGTAAAAATGTTGTACAAGATACTTCCACTAAATTGAGTGATGACCATGTCTGAAAGATTCAATGGACGTAAGTAGATTCCTCCACGTGAACCGTCCAATATTGTATGATGATAAAGAGATTCCCCACCCGAATCATCGAATATTGTGACGATAAGTCAGACTAACGATGATTATTTGATGGATGGTTTCACCGAGACAAATTGACTTTTTCCTTAAAAATATGCTTTATATATAAAATAGCACAATCATGTCGTTGATTTACGCCCAAGGGCGTATATCATTAATATGTACAACTATATTACTCGTATTTGTATGAAAAAGGTGCAAAGACATGCCGATGGAAATGTAGATGTAGAGTGATGTGGGAAGTATAAGAAATAAAGGTGTGGAAGTGGAAATCATGAAGAATCAAGAAACTAAAATATTAGTAAAGTTGAATTTTTTAAATGAGTAAAAGTGTATAATAAAATCTACAATATAGCAACACTATAAAATTTAATAATTTTGCAAGGTAAAATACTTTTATTATTCTCTCTGATTTGAGAAAAAACTAAGAATAGAAAATACAAATAAAGTTACCACGACAAGAAAATTGAATCCAACATCCACTCAAAAGGTACGTTATGTTGACTGGTTTATAAGAAAACAATTTCTTGTACCTTGTGATAATCTAAAAGCTACAAACAATTCCTCAGACATGTGTCGCCGAGAAAATTTTGGGAGTAGGAAAGCAATAATACAACAACAATGAACCTCACGACCGACTCCATTTTGATCTCCTATGGATTTTTAAATCGGAATACACACTTCGTGTCATGTAATGTATGATGGAAGTGTTCTATTTTTTAAGTAAGTGACACATATGTAGCAGAGAGTTTTCTTAGAGACGAATTTCAAATTCATTTTTGTTCTCAATGACATGTATGTAAATTATGTTCTCTCCTCTTATTGTTATATTTATTTGGATCTTATCTGCAATGTCCGCTTAAATCCACAGATATTGTTGAATTTAACTTTACCCAAATTTGGAACTCCAAACCCAAACTCGAAAGCATTTATGGTTACCGATTGTTATATTTTATAACCTTCAATAATCCTCAACTTTGTAGGTCATGAACATTGTTTGCTTTAGCTACAATTTTTTACACCACTTGCTTTCTTGTTAGAAGGGAAAATTTTCAAGAGTGTTGAAACCCTTGTTTTCAATGGAATGGTGAGTTAAAAATAGTTTTTAAAGCTAAATTTCAAGCTAAATATAACAGACGGAGGACTTCAGTTAAGCATGCATTCCTGCATTCCAAGCCTATCACAAACTTCAAGGAAAATAATTACCCAATACTCATAGCTTGAGGATCTTTTCCAGTGCAAAATGGGATGATAATCTCAACAAAAAGACACATTATTTACCTATCCTCCTATCCATTTTCACATTCGTGGGAGATGCCAAAGCTATGATAAAGGAAGATATTCTTACAACATTGACACAGGTGTAGGATACATACCAAAAACTTGGAGTAACCTCAAGTGCATATGGGGTGTCAAAGGAGTTCATTGAACAAGCTATCAAGTCCATGAAGCCTGTAATGGATGCTGCAATGCCACATGTTGGCGCTGGAATCATCACTTGGACTGCAACAAATGCCTGAGCAGACACATCCTAAACTTTAAGACAATTTTAATGATTTTTTTTATGGGGTTGGTAGATAGTATAAGCTCTGATTCATTGAAAAGAGATTTCAGTAAAATCCATAGTTCTACTAATGAGGGTATTGGAATTTGATGTGGTAGCAGAGTGCAAGTTTGTAGCCTATGAGGAGAGGAAACTGTGAGATATGAAAGGGAACAGTAGATCCATGAAACATAAATCTATTGCATTTAGTAGTAATTAACAAAAGTAGCAGTTTGACAACATTCCATTGAGAGAAAGCTATTTCTACTATGACAAGATTCACATTGAAATATCATGAAGAATAACTATCATGAATGATGCTCTTCCACTGTTATAACATTCATTTCACCAGGAATGCTCACTGTGTGAGACTAACAAACACTACTAAAACACATAACATGTTTAAGAGACTGATAGGAACCCATAATAGTATAATAGTTTGCAAACTGTAATTGAAAGAAAGGAGATATGGTAACACAAGTAAAGTAGACAATACACACAACAAATTGGTAATAAGTCCTCAATAGTATCATTCCATTTCATTCACAAAAAAAGATTACAGATCATATGAGTCAAATTCTAAAACCATCAACCTTCACTTCATATTAGTTTGGCATATATATACAAAATATGATATTGTCATCTTCCACAGAAAATGGTAAATATGTTTCAAAAGACATTACATCCTCGTGCAAGAGGTGTGGATTATCCCTTAATATTAATTAAAAAGTGCTATATTAAAAACAAGATAAACATCATGAAGGAATCATGAAGCCTACCACTCTAAAATGGTTGTGTGAGCTGGCAGCCTATTCGAAGACCACTCTCTTGTTTTAGTGCAACCAATCTTTAGCGAAAAGTGTAAAGACAGTGGGAGTGACATGTGGTTGTCTCCTTTTAAATGATGGATATAAGACACATGGAAGCATCCATTGCAACTGAAAAACCTCTCCACTTCACTTGTTTAATGTCACCATCATGATTCAAAACAAAAAGTAGCTCATTTCCATCACATGCTAATATTTCAAAATAATTGCTACCTTTGCAGGAAAGGTAGCAATATCCGGAAAACATGGAAAATTTACCCAAAAAGTTTCTCCAAGTCAGACTTGTTCTTCATTTATCAAAGGTCCATAATAGAAGCAAAAATTCTAATGGCCTCTTATTTAGTTACCCTTTTATCAGACCTCTTTTTCTGTGCTTGGCTTTTTGACTGAGTTTTCTTCTTCCTTTCAACTTTGTCTTTTGGTCTCTCTTCAATGTTGATAATTTGATCTCTTAGTTTAGGATTGGCAATCAACTTGTTGTTCAGCATGAGTTTGTTTTTCAGTCTAGTATGAGGTCTTTTGACATAGGGATTAGGGATGAATTTGTACCTCTTTCCTCCATGTATAAATTTACTAGACTATGCCTCCTCATATTTTGACTCTGTGTACTTAGGGTCACTATTGTCTTCAAATGAGGAATAGGAGTGTTTCTCATTTTTCTTCCTCTTCTTGATCGAAGAACAAATGGAGGACACTAATTTAGCCAAAGTAGGCTCTGTCATTTTTTGTTTTCCTTTCTTGAGAGAAAGAAAAACATGTGAGAGGGTGGACTCAGTGAGAGATGTGCCACTACTTGGCTGCACTTGGTGAGATGACTTAGGAATCTGGCTTGAACTTTTCATACCAGGGTTGACTTCCATTAGTGAGAAAACAGTCTTAGGCGCAAAAGTATCAGGGTTGACTTCCACTGGTTCTTCTACCATGAAGAGTTTATTCTTAGGCTGGCTTCGTGAAGAGGAGGAAATTTGTTCTTTGTTCTTTGACATAGGCTTCTTAGGAGACCTTACATTTTTTTGTTTCAACTTCTTCTTGTATTCATCCATAAAATACCTTAGGGTTTGGGGTTCCCTAGGTGAGGTACTGACATAAACTTCATCAAATGGTGATACTGCTGGTGTAGGAGTAGGATTTTTAGCCTTTCTACTTGAGCTTCTGGTTAGCATTTTGGCTGAGATAGAGGTAGGATTAATTTGACAGAAGACTGATGAATGTACAAAGTTTGATGGTGAACTATGTGAAACAAGGGCAGCATTGGTTTACTCATGGATGTCTTTCTTGTTTGGCCCCCCTACCTTTCTTCTGGAAATAATGCTGCCAAACCCTTCCTCCCTGAAAAACCTATCCCAAGAAATTCTCTTCTTCTTGAGATGATAGACAACTAAAATTTTAATTATCCCTCCGTGATAAAAATTATGCAAGGAGTAGTTTGGAATTTTCTATAGCTCGAGAGACATTTTAAGCAAAGATTTATACAGAAAATAGGGTAGGTTCAGAGGTTTCTCTCCTGAGATGTGGGCCGGGAATATTAACTGATAACAATGAACAGAAGAAAACCTCCCTGTGCATGTGATGTATTTCTGGATTGAGGTAATAACATGCTTCCACCCGGCTTTAAAACAAGAAATGTGAGCAGTTGAATTCCATTTCATATTAGAATATTCGGGCTTAAGGTAAGAACTTACTTCTTCAAGCATCTCTTTGCTTTTAAACCAACGTTCACAGGCTGCAGAAGTTTGGGTTGAATAGGCTATGATAACCTCAGGAATGTTGAATGTTTTGTTGCCTAACTTGACCTTTTCACCATCTAAAGGCTCAGCGAAATTTTGAGCCAAAGCCATGTTCTCCCTAGAAAAATTTTGGAGGAATTTATACCAACCTGTAGACTTGAACTGTGATTTAGCCCTTGCATCCACAAATCTTGTGTTAGCAGGCTTTGGCCTATTTACATTTGATCTGAAAATGGAATGTACTTGAAAAGGGTGCAAGGTATCCATTTTCATTTATGTAAATGAGCGCAAATACTCCAAATTTTAAATCTGAAAATGTGAGAACTTCTGATTTCTAATACAAAGATAGACTGTAGGGGCATTTACCGGATATGTCACCTTTCAAAGAAATGATGAATCCATAAGCTACCTGGCCCTCTTACAGACTCTGCCTAAAGAAATAATACAAGTAAACACTTAGACTTAATTAAAATGACCTTACTCAAACTTGACATTATGCAGAATTTTTGCTTTGAAGAGGTGTACGTATTTTCTTCTGTTTATGTGTTTTAAGTTTATTTGTTTTTTCTGAAACTTAACATGTATATCAGCAACATAATTTAGCCATAGAATAACAAAACACAACAGCAATATAATATAGGAGTTCACCCCAACTCTTGGGCTACATCTCCTTTGAGCTTCATCAACATGACTAGACTCTTTGGGATAAAGGTACTTAAATTATTTTACAAGCTCCACAATTAACCACAATGAATACAAAAATGATTCAAAGGGCTTAGAATACCATTTTAAATCCCTCTAATGGCTGTCCAATTCCTGCAAACAACTTTAGGCTTCCATGGACACACATCCTTCTGTCGGTGCACTAAGCTTATCTGAGCTTCTAAATGGCACAAACTCCCTCAGATTTCTATTTCTGTCCTTGATATCACTACTTATGCATCCAATAATGATTAGACATCAAATATCAATTGATAATTTTCTTACATTAAGCATAACATCCCCAAAAATGGCTCTCCTCCACGGTTTGCCCAGGGCTGCCCACGACTTCATATCAACTTCTTGAGTTGTAGAAGTACTAGAAATGATCTAAAACCACTTCCATTGGTTCCATCATAACTGAAATAGTCAAGATAGAGTTTTTTTTCATCAGAAATGGCCTTCGGTTGCTCCGATTTCGCCTACACACTTTGTTTGGAAAATGGCCTCTAGAACTTAAAAGAAGCTTTTCGGATTTCTCAAGTTCTTAACAGGCTTTGAAAACCATCTAAACAGATTCAAAAGGCATGAAATAGCTAATAATGCCTATTCATTCACCTTAAACAGAGAAACACAGTCCAAGATACAGCCTTCTCCTTCCAAGCCCTGATGGCTCCTTCATCTTCTTCGATGCTTAAACCTTTGAATATGACCTCTGTTAGTTTTCAGACCTGCTCCATTGAGTCCAGAAGGTCGAAGGGACCCAAAATAAATAAAAAAATTCACTCCAAAAGGATCTCCCATCTGAAAGATATGTCCAACTGAAGTTTTTGCCCAATGTTAGGCAAAAATCCCACAAAAAGTGGGCCACATTTAGTTAACTGCGGATAAACTTGGAGTTCCGCCTAAAATGGATGAAACCGGCGCTAAATTTGAGGTGGCATAAACTGTTAGCATTAAATGTTAAGTGACATGTGGCCGCACCTTCCGCATTAACTGTTGTTGTAACCGCCAGATTAAAGCCGTGGTTCTGGGCCACGGTTATGTGTAGAGGGGGCTGGCCCTCTTTCGACCCCAAATGAAACCTTTGGCAAATTAAAATATGCGTAAAGAGCATACGTTAACAAGAACTACACGCATGGTGTATTGGTAAAGCATTTCACTGTTTTCCAAGAGGTCTCGGGTTCGATTCACAGGTTTGTCAAAAATTTTAAACGACCACCATTTCACCGACCAGGGTGCCACGTGACACCCTCCGGGCCTGCCACGTGGCAGTCCGTAATTGGTGAAAATTATGTAAAGTCAAACCTGTATCAAATGAAAGATTTCCACTTGTCGCAATAAATTGGTCCACAACGAATATTCCCAGAATATTCTTTTTTTAATATTTGCCAATTTCTAAAGTCAAACTGGCCTTTTTTTTCTGAAATTGAAGAACTTCAAAGTTGAATAACTTCTTCATACAACGTCAGTTTTCAGTGCCGTTTACGGCATTGGGATCGTATCGCCGAGGCCTATCCCGTTGCTCAGGTTCCAAATCAATTTGAGCACTTTCATTTTTGAGCTTTTTCCCAAGCTCAGATTTGAGCTTCTGATCACACCTCCCAAATGAGAGGCTTTTGGTCCCCAAAAGCTTACTAAAATGAAGAACTGAACTGTAATACAACAAATGAGAGAATAAAAATCCTCTTCTCTTCAGCCCTTCAAACAATTTTTCCTTACAAAACAAGTGAATTTGAACCACAAATGAAAATAAATCGACATTTCCCTTCCTGAATGCGCTTGTCCACAACTGTCCACAACTGTCTTTCTTGAACTCACACAGAAATTTCTGGCGAGAAATTTACAGAATGAAACTGTACAACTTTGCCTTGATCAATGATCTAAGGTGGCTCAAAATAAACAAGATATTACAACATAAAATACATGCATACATCCAAAATTTTCATATGTACAAAAGGAGTACATCTTACTGTGTCAAGAAGTCCATCCACTTCTCACCAAGCCACTTCCATGGTGATTTTTGCTGCTGCAACTTTTCCTCATGTGAAACTTCCCTTTCCACATCAATAATGAAATCCATGATTCCACCTTCGCCAATATTTTTGTCCTCTTGCTGCATTTGCGTGGGACGACGAGTTGGATGCAAAGTCCAACAATGAGAGACAACATGTCCCTTCTTTTGGAAAAAAGTGCAAATCATATGCACCTTCTTTGAAGGTAGTCTTTGCTTCATCTGCTTCTTGTGTGCCTTCTTCCTCATCCAGCATCTCGAAACATGATGGTTAAATCGACCACAATATGTACAAGAATTCTTTCTTCCATTAAAGGATGTAAAATTATCATGCCTTGCAGAAACACAATCAAATTGATCATGAGAAGATTTATAACTCTTATGTTGCTTTGCATGTTTATCCTTTTTGCCTCCATGAGGAGATAAACTAGTAGAGGCTCCAGCTTTCAATTGTAGACTAACATCATTGTTCTTGTCTTGAAAACTGCCTAAAATTGCATGTTTGCTATAAGCTGCATGTCTACCATCTTCTTGCTGCAACAAAGGCTTAAAACAATGGTAAGGAAGATTGCCATCATGACATTGATGTAATTGATAACTTGGGAGAAATGTTCTCTTCAAATTTGCATCACATTCTTGAATGCATGTGCTCAAAGCTTCACAATTAAGCTGATCATAGCCAAGACCAATATTCTTGGGATGCTCCACAACACAAATAGGCTCAACAATGCCTTGTGCATGCTTTCTCAAACCTTTTCCTTCTTGATAGCCCATTTTCAACATCAATTTGGACCCAATACCTCTTGTATGCCTTTCAAAAGAACCAACACACTTTTCAATAGAGGAAAATGAAGACAAATCAGAATGATTTACCTCATGATTTACATCTTGAAGATGAGGTATTTTCTTGAACAAATATTCTTGAGCTTGAAGAAGTTGCAACTCCATATCATGCAGTCTTTGAAGAATGGCTTCTTTCTCTTCCTGCATAGCTAGCAATTGTGCATGAAGTTGAACACTTTCCCATTGATCCTCAAGGAGAATCTGCACCATGTCCTTCACCTTAAAGCACTCATTCTTCATGTCATCATTGAAGAATCTCGTGAAGGAGGAAGCTTCACTTGTGGAAGAAGTTGACATTATGTAAATGATCAAAAAAACCAAAAGGTACTTCCAAAGAAAAGTCCTCAAAAACTTTCAAACAAATGACAAGATTTTAACCAAATGTCAATAAAGACCCCTTCTCATTCAAGCAGCCATAAAACACAAACTATTGGAGTTTGTTTTCCAAAGATAATCTTGAGGTAAATTGGGTAAGGAAAATAGTCTTCAATCCTTTCCAAGACTCAGCTAACAACAGTTATCCTTCCAACTCAAGAAAACTCATACATGCAACCATTTTGCAACCAATAAAACAGTAAATCTCTTACACTATTTTAAAACCTTTTGCACAATAACAAATGCTCAACCCGAGCTCTGATACCATCTGATCTGAAAATTGAATGTACTTTAAAAGGGTGCAAGGTATCCATTTTCATTTATGTAAATGAGTGCAAATACTCCAAATTTTAAATCTGAAAATGTGAGAACTTATGATTTCTAATACAGAGATAGACTATAGGGGAATTTACCGGATATGTCATCTTTCAAAGAAAGGATGAATCCAGAAGCTACCTGGCCCTCTTATAGACTCTGCCTAAAGAAATAATAGAAGTAAACACTTAGACTTAATTAAAATGACCTTACTCAAACTTGACATTATGAGATTTTTTTGCTTGGAAGAGGTGTATGTCTTTTCTTCTGTTTATGTGTTTTAAGTTTATTTGTTTTTGCTGAA
The DNA here is from genome assembly GCA_034641835.2 of Pinus albicaulis. NCBI lineage: Eukaryota > Viridiplantae > Streptophyta > Pinopsida > Pinales > Pinaceae > Pinus > Pinus albicaulis. The sequence continues at coordinate 20,361,951 of MU968411.1, forward strand.
ACTTAACATGTATATCAGAAACATAATTTAGCCATAGAATAACAAAACACAACAGCAATATAATATAGGAGTTCACCCCAACTCTTGGGCTACATCTCCTTTGAGCTTCGTCAACATGACTAGACTCTTTGGGATTAAGGTACTTAAATTCTTTTAAAAGCTCCACACTTAACCAAAATGAATACGAAAAATGATTCAAAGGGTTGAGAATACCATTTTAAATCCCTTTAATGGCTGTCCAATTCCTGCAAACAACTTTAGGCTTCCATGGACACACATCCTTCTGTCGGTGCACTAAGCTTCTCTGAGCTTCTAAATGGAACAAACTCCCTCATATTTCTATTTATGTCCCTGATATCACTACTTCTGCATCCAATAATGATCATACATCAAATATCAACTGATAATTTTCTTACATTAAGCACAACATCCCCAAAAATGGCTCTCCTCCACGGTTTGCCCAGGGCTGCCCACGGCTTCATATCAACTTCTTGAGCTGTATAAGTACTATAAATGATCTGAAACCACTTCCATTGGTTCCAGAATGACTGAAATATTCAAGATAGAGTTTTGTTTCATCAGAAATGGCCTCCGGCTGCTCCGGTTTCGCCTACACACTCTGTTTGGAATATGGCCTCTAGAACTTAAATGAAGCTTTTCGACTTTCTAAAGTTCCTAAAAGGCTTTGAAAACCATCTAAACAGATTCAAAATGCATGAAATAGCTAATAATGCTTATTCATTTACCTTAAACAGAGAAACACAGTCCAATACACAACCTTCTCCTTCCAGGCCCTGATGGCTCCTTCATCTTCTTCGATGCTTAAACCTTTGAATATGACCTCTATTAGATTTCAGACCTACTCCATTGAGTCCAGAAGGTCGAAGAGACCCAAAATAAATAAATAAAATTCACTCCAAAAGGATCTCCCATCTGAAAGATATGTCCAACTGAAGTTTTTGCCCAATGTTAGGCAAAAATCCCACAAAAAGTGGACCACATTTAGTTAACTGTGGATAAACTTGGAGTTCCGACTAAAATGGAGGAAACTGGCGCTAAATTTTGGGCGGCATAAACTGTTAGCATTAAATTTTAAGTGACATGTGGCTGCACCTTTCGCATTATTTTAGTTGTTGTAACCGCCGGATTAAAGCCGTGGTTTTGGGCCACGGTTATGTGTAGAGGTGGTTGGCCCCCTTTCGGCCCCAAATGAAGCCTTTGGAAAATTAAAATATGCGTAAAGAGTGTTGGAAATATGATGCAGAGTGTTGTCCTTGATGGCAACCCACTGAATGAAGATGAAGACATGTGACTGTTGACATGTGTTGTCCTTGATGGAAAACTACCTGATGAAGTTACTCTTGACCTAATGAACTTGGTAAATGATGTAAATCTGATGTGATATGATGTTTGTTAGCAATATGATGTTGAGTGTTGTCCTTGAAAGGCAACCCACTTGATGAAGATAATGGCAACTTACTGGATGAAGTTGTGCTTGATAGAATATGTCTTGATGAACTAAATATGATGTATCTATAGTGTGTACAGAAGGCAATGAAGAAAGGAATTCAGCATGTGCTAGATCTATGATGAAAAGAGTATGTCTCAAGGCATACGCGGATCTGTCTAAGGGAAGTCGCGTATGCACGCGGGAAACAACGTTCCAAGTCGCGTATGGGCAAAAGCGCTCATAAAGTGAAAAACCAGGGGTAACCACCATGGTGTTGACCCATTGTATTGGGTAATGATTCGTCTAAATGACCCCGTCCAGGAATACCATCGGAAGTAATGTAGTTTTGGGCTCATGGTATTGTTTTGGCTCATGGTATTGAAAAATGGGCTCATGGTATTGTTTTGACTCATGGTATTGAAAAAGGGGCCCGTGGTATTGAAGGCTCATGGTATTGTTTTGGCTCATGGTATTGAAAAAGGATAAACCTATATAAGGAGAAGAAATTCATTGTGCAAATCATGAGTGTGAGGAAACCAAGTTATGCAGAGCTTGAATGAATACTTCTCTATGAAGTATATCTGTATGGAAAGGGTAAAGCTTAATTGATAGATGCGAATCTATGATGCACCTATGAGGAAAATGATGAAGCGGGATATCTAGATCTGAAATGTATCTGTATTTGCTAGATCTGTTTATGGAGTGATTAGATCTGTGATGAGGCGAACATCTGTCTGAAGTAAAGGGTTAAATCTGAACTGAATGTTTGATATGAAGAAGTATGCTGCTCTATGATGGTTGAAGATCTATATGCTACTTCGCCGAAGAGGAAGCGCGTATATACGCGGCTTTGCTGAAGAGAAAGCGCGTATGCGCAATGAAATACATACAGAGGTATACGCTGGTTTGTGTGGACGGAAGCGCGTATATACGCGACATCAGTGAAATGAAAGAGCGTATGCAAACTAGGGTTTGTTGAAGCATGGGGTATGAAACATCTGATCTGTTCTGCTGTATTACTGTTATCTGAACTGTGTTGTCTAAATTGATAAGTATCTGTTGGTGATGTATGGTTGAGCTTAAAAGTATTGAAAGGGTCCAGTCTGAAAATATGATGAAACGTGGCCTGCAAGTGTTGTTCTATTGAAATTGTTGGATCCAGTGTGAAAATTGATGAAACGTGGTCCAAGGTGGTGCTGAGGGTTGTAGCCTTCAGTCAGGGGGTTGTAGCTCCCTTCCAGGTGAGGCTGGTAAATGAGATCGGGGGGTCGTAGCTCCCTTCCAGGAGAGGCTGGTAAACGAGTCAGGGGGTTGGAGCTCCCTTCCAGGAGAGGCTGGTAAACGAGCGCAGGTGGGTGCCTGCGTGCTGGTCAAGTCTGCGCCAGCACATATGTTGTTAGATGTTTTCTCTATAATAAAATATTGAAGGCTGAGCAACTGCAGCGGTGGTTTTCTCCCGACTTGGGTTTCCACCTAAAAATCCTGGTGTTCATGTGTGATGCTTTGTGTGATGGTTATTATGTTCTTACTGCACATGTTTACTGCTTATTGAATATCTGATGAATAAATGATGGAATGGTTTAAGTGAAGATTTAATGACATATCTAAATCTCTGTGTATACGCTAGTTTCATAAAGGGGATCCGCGTATATACGCTGGTTTACTGAAGTAAAGTAGCGTATGGGTTTTTAAGGAATGAAAAGTAAAAGGATTTGATTATGCAGTAAATACTGATTCACCCCCCCCCTCTCAGTATTTTTCCCAACAATTGGTATCAGAGCGTGGTCCTTCTGCAGAAGCTTGATCGCTTGAAGGAGATCCGTCGCAATGGGAAGGAAGCAAAAGAAGAAGGCTACTGAAAAGGAGATATCTCAGAAAACTTGTGCAGCAGAAAATAAAGAAGGTAAATCAGGTATTGATAGTTGTTCTTGTGACTCACTTTTTGGTGCATGTAATGATGAAGATAGTGTAAGTAAAGTCTTGGATCTGGAGGAAGCTATCAAGAGAATTGAAGATCAACGAAGATCAATTTCTAAAAGCGAAGCTTTGTACAAAGGGATGAAAGAACGAATGGAAATACTGAATGGACAGACAGACAAGTACCAAAGGTTTCATGCTTATGCATCCGCTCGAATTAAAAGACTAGAAGTAGAATTCAACGATCTAAATGTAGATCTTGAAGAATCAAACAAGAAGAATGCAAGACTTGAAGCAGAAATCGTCTCTCTCAAAGAAGATCTGGAAGACTCGAATAAGAAGAATGAAGAACTTGAGGCTGAAATCATTTCTCTCAAAAGGGATCCAGAAATATCAAATAAGAATAATGAAGGACTTGAAGCAGAATTCATCTCTCTGAAAGAAAATCTCGAAGCATCGAAGAAGAAGAATGAAGAGCTGCAACAAACATGTGAAGAAAACGAAAATTGGTTGAAAGAAGAGATTCTAAATCTGAAGGATCAAGTAGAAGATGGAAGAAGGAAAGAAGAAAGAATGACAAAGCAATGTCAAGCCTTGGAGGTTGAGGTAAACATTCTCAAAGGTAAATTAGAAGAAAAGGTTAAAATTTTGAGGTTTCAAGATAGTACTAACACTTTGGACAATATTTTAAGTAATCAAAGGTCTCCTGCTATCAAACTTGGTCTTGGTTTCCATGAAACTGTTAAAGGTGAATCTAGCTCACAAGGAAGTGCTAAAAATTCAGAGGATGTCAATGCAAAACCTGAAGTGTTGAAAGAAATAAAAGATCAACAAACAATCATGAATTCCTTCAAGAACGTTGAATGTTTTAAATTTCATAATTATGGGCATGTTGCAGCAAATTGCAGGAGCAGATCATTTCAGCCACAAACAAACAGGTTCTACTCAGAAAGGTACTCTAGTTTCTTCAGGGGATATTGTTTCTCATGTAACATGTATGGACATAAAGCAGTTGATTGCAAAAGGAGAAAGATTAGAAATACTCATTATGATTCTTATGCTTATTTCTCTGGACACGTGAGATGTTATTCTTGTAACAAGTATGGACATGTAGAAAAAGAATGCAGGTTGAACAGATATGAGAAATTGGATAACTTCCAGCACACAAATAGACAGTTCAAACAAATCTGGAAGAAGAAGGAGGACCGATCAGAAACGTAGGGAATTCAGACCCTACTGCATTCATCCGCTTCTGAAGCTTACTTCTCTTATTGACTGCAGAAGTGATGTGAGATACATTATGGAGCTTAGTAATGTATCGTCACAGGGGAAGTGATGTATGGTTTTTCCCTTGGTTGTTTTGGTGATTCTGGTTATGTTTATTTCTGACAGTGCATCTGATGTGAAGAAGACAGGTATAGGAGGCATAAGATCAGGGGGAGATGAAGGAAAGTGAATTTTTCAATGTAACACTTTCCATACGCGGGTTCGGTGAACTAAAGTCACGTATACACGCGAGTTCCAGCAGACATAGTCGCGTATGCATTTGTATGATAGCTAAAGATCTGGAGCAGAGGTTCAGGGGGAGCATCAGTCTGATTGTTAATAACTGTATTATTGACGCAGTATCAACCTAGCTTCTCAGTTCTAATGATGATATGATATTTGGTTTCTTATGTAGAAGATTATGGATGAGTCTTGTTTGCTTTTTGATGAAGAGCATTCGGTGCTGAAATGTAAGTCTTATAATTCAAAGATAAGGACAGATCATACAGAGATTGTTGATGATGAAGGTTTTCAGGTTGCACGAGTTAAGGAAGAGCATTGGTTCAGGGGGAGCAGCAGGTTGAATACTAATGATTGCATTGTTGGCAATATGACTGCTTATTCTTTGGTTATTGTGATACTCATGCTCAAATGATGATGGCTTGGTACATGGTTTATGATGATGAGACGTTGAATGAGCTGTGTTTACTGCTTGCTGAAGTTTATCTGTTGGATGAAATTGGAAGTCTTATGATTCAGAGATAAGAATAGTTCATGCAGAACTTGTTACTATGGTTGAGATCTTTTGCCCACATATGTTACTTCATGTTAAATCTTAAAGATCATGGTGATGTTGGACCAAATGGATGATTGCTTGACACTTATGTGAAGATGCTGTTCTGGTATGGAAAGAATGTATTGATGCTGCAAAGAATCTGAAGGCTTGGTTACTAATGTGCTTATGCTACAACCATTGGATGACGCTTGAAGATACAACTACATTGTTTTATCTATCTGTATTCCAGGAAAAATATTCAAATATCTCAGAAAGAAGCTGAACATTGTCTCTGCCTCACAAAGGATCAGTTTTGGTTAAAATATAGAAGATGGTATTGTATACACGGGTTTCATGAAACACAGTCGTGTATATACGCGAGTTCCTGCACAGAAAACCGCGTATGTCTGATTGCTGACAATTTTCTGCTTGGAGTCAGCTCTCTTCAGCACAGCTGCAGTGATGTTTGGTATCTCTGATACTGTTTGGTATATCTGGTGGTGTTCCAGTTCTCATAATTCTTTTCTCATGTTTTGATAAAGATGCCTTGATGATTTGTTGGTGAAAGTGTTCAGGATGCACAAACTAAGGGGGAGCCTTAGTCATATGAAACGGATGTTCGGATGCACATTTTCAGGGGGAGCTTTAGCGTTGCTGAGTATAATGCTTTGTTGACATTATGATGGTTCTGAAATATGTTCTCTTTCTTGAGGATTTTCTAGGTGTTGGTCTTAAATGGTCATACTTGTATTTTGATGAAAAGGTCTTGTTGAGACCCATGATGTAAAATTGTAATTTTCAGTCATGTAAGGACTTTTCAAATTTGTAAACCCACTTGGTTGGGTAGCTGAGTCAAATTTTGTAAACCCACTTGGATGGGTAGCTGAGTTGAAATGTGTAAATCCACTTGGTTGGGTACTTGAGTCTCATATGTAAATCCACTTGGTTGGATGCTTGATGTAAGTATGGGTCTTTTGGTGATAGGAAGTTCATAGAGTCATGTACTTCATTGAAAAATATGTTTGAAGATTCAGAATGAACTCAGGGGGAGCTTGGTCACTTCAGTATACATCAGATCTGCAGAACGCTTCTTCTACATGAGGAGAAAAGGGGGTGAGTGTGTTGGTTTTGATCCGTCCTTTGCCCTTGATGTCAAAGGGGGAGAGTGTGTTGGTTTTGATCCACTGGTTTTGATCCACCCTTTGCCCTTGATGTCAAAGGGGGAGAGTGAAATGGTGTTTGAATGCAGATAATGGTGTCAAAGAATTGGGAGAGTGACATGGTGTCAATGTACTTATCTGTTGTGATAACCAAACACCATCGTGGTTACCATCAAGTCCAAAGGGGGAGATTGTTGGAAATATGATGCAGAGTGTTGTCCTTGATGGCAACCCACTGAATGAAGATGAAGACATGTGACTGTTGACATGTGTTGTCCTTGATGGCAAACTACCTAATGAAGTTACTCTTGACCTAATGAACTTGGTAAATGATGTAAATATGATGTGATATGATGTTTGTTAGCAATATGATGTTGAGTGTTGTCCTTGAAAGGCAACCCACTTGATGAAGATAATGGCAACTTACTGGATGAAGTTGTGCGTGATAGAATATGTCTTGTACAGAAGGCAATGAAGAAAGGAATTCAACATGTGCTAGATCTACGATGAAAAGAGTATGTCTCAAGGCATACGCGGATCTATCTAAGGGAAGTCGCGTATGCACGCGGAAAATAACATGCCAAGTCGCGTATGGGCTAAAGCGCTCTAAAAGTGAAAAACCAGGGGTAACCACCATGGTATTGACCCATTGTATTGGGTAATGATCCGCCTAATTGACCCCGTCCAGGAATACCATCGGAAGTAATATTGTTTTGGCTCATGGTATTGAAAAAGGGGCCCGTGGTATTGAAGGCTCATGGTATTGCTTTGGTCCGTGGTATTGAAGGCTCATGGTATTGCTTTGGCCCGTGGTATTGAAAAAGGATAAACCTATATAAGGAGAAGAAATTCATTGTGCAAATCATGAGTGTGAGAGCAAGTTGTCTGAGCTTGAATGAATACTTCTCTATGAAGTATATATGTATGGAAAGGGTAAAGGTTTGATGATAGATCTGAATCTATGATGCACCTATGAAGAAATGATGAAGCGGGATATCTAGATCTGAAATGTATCTATATTTTCTAGATCTGTTTATGGAGTGATTAGATCTGTGATGAGGCGAACATCTGTCTGAAGTAAAGAGTTAAATCTGAACTGAATGTCTGATCTGAAGAAGTATGCTGCTCTATGATGGTTGAAGATCTATACGCTACTTCGCCGAAGAGGAAGCGCGTATATACGCGGCTTCGGCGAAGAACATTTTTGTATGCGTATTGAAATTCTTACGGAGAGGTATACGGTTTGTGTGGACGGAAAGCGCGTAATATGTCACCTTGTTTATGCAGTGAAAGGAAAGCGCGTATGAAAACTAGGGTTTGTTGAAGGATGAAGTATGAAATGTCTGATCTGTTCTGTTGTGTTACTGCTATCTGATCTGGGTTGTCTAAATTGATAAGTATCCATTTTGATGTATGATTGAGCTTAAATGTGTGGAGTGGGTCCAGTCTGAAAATATGATGAAACGTGGCCTGCAAGTTGTGTTCTAAAGGAAGCTTTGGATCCAGTGTGAAAATTGATGAAACGTGGTCAAGAGTCGGTCTTTGGATTATGTACTTGATCGAGGAGATAGCTCGGTGGTAGTAAAAGCGAGATCAGAGGTCGTAGCTCCCTTCCCGGAGAGAAATTTGGTAAAACGAGTCGGGGGGTTGGAGCTCCTTCCCGAGGCTGGTAAGCAGCGCGGTGGGTACTGCGTCTTTGTTAGAAGTCTGCTTTTGACACATATGTTGTAAGATGTTTTCTCTATAATAAAATATTGAAGGCTGAGCAACTGCAGCGGTGGTTTTCTCCCGACTTAGGTTTCCACCTAAAAATCCTGGTGTTCATGTGTGATGCTTTGTGTGATGGTTTATTCTGTTCTTACTGCACATGTTTACTGTTTATAGAACATCAATGAATGAATGATGGAATGATATAAGTGAAGAACTAATGGCATAATTAGATCTCTGTGTATACGCGAGTTTTATGAAGGATATCCGCGTGTATACGCTAGTTGGCTTCAGCAAAGTAGCGTATGGGTTTTAAAGGAATGAAAAAGTAAAAAGTTTTGAATATGCAGTAAATACTGATTCACCCCCCCCCTCTTAGTATTTTTCCCAACAAAGAGCATATGTTAACAAGAACTACACGCATGGTGTATTGGTAAAGTGTTGCACTATTTTCCAAGAGGTCTTCGGTTCGATTCACAGGTTTGTCAAAAATTTTAAACGACCACCATTTCACCAACCAGGGTGCCACGTGGCACCCTCCGGGCCTACCACGTGGCAGTCCGTAATTGGTCAAAGTTATGAAAATTCAAACCTGTATCAAATGAAATATTGCCACTTGTCACAATAAATTGGTCCACAGAGAATATTCCTGGAATATTCTTTTTTTAATATTTGCCAATTTCTAAAGTCAAACTGGCCTTCTTTTTTTCTGAAATTGAAGAACTTCAAAGTTGAATAACTTCTTCATACAACGTCTGTTTTTAGTGCTATTTGCGGTGTTGGGATTTTATCGCCGAGGCCTATCCTGTCGCTCAGGTTCCAAATCAATTTGAGCTCCAGATCAACATTTCCTCATTTCCCCATTTTTCCAACAACTAAACTGCTCACAAACAAAATTGTTGATCTCTGGTGGCAATTTTGTCCATGAAACCTCGATTTTCCTGCTTTGAAAACTTAAACTTCTTGCTAGAGGACTAGTCTATGTTTGCCTGTAACATGCACAAAAGTCTTAGGTTGAGTGATTACCGAGCTCTCTTCTCTAATTTCGCGCCTGCAATTATGACAAGGAGTAATGGCATGTTTTTGAAATAGTTCAAAAATCATCGCTAAGTCATCCCACTAAGCTTCACACTCCACCTTATCATTAAATGTCAGTTTCCTCGTACCATGCTTTCTACTTGTCTTAGGTGAAATAGCTACAGGTTAGCAGCCTATGTAAGCTAACCATTCATTAATAATAATCCCCTTGGTTCGAATAATAATTAATCTTAATTAAAAGAATACTTGTATTCATAACATAGGGGTCTTCAAATGATATTCAAATATGAATGATCCTTGCCATTAAAACGTTCTCTGCTGCTCCTATACACTTGATGAACAACTGTCCTTACCTCTGAATTGAGATAACCAAAATCTCAGTGAAATAGTTGTGCTTTTCACTGTGTGAAATATATAAATTTCATTTTTGAGGAATAGCTGCCCTTTACTACATTATTGTTTTGACAATGAAATTGCAACAAAGGTAGCTATTATTCTAGATCAGATGACATCAACTTTATTACCCAAACAACGACTAACCTTCAACACTAACATAAGTCAAAATAGAGATTTTAACTTATTTTAGGACTCTAAAACACCATGACACCTATTCACTTAAAAATACCTTGATGTTGGGACTCTTTTTAACCTTTATTGGAAATGACTCAAAATTTGGACATGGACTAGGACATTTAAAAATAAATTGAAAAGAATGACACAATAACGATTACACCATTAACATTTTCAGTGCTAACAGTGGCTCCTATTGGGGATGATATGCCCCCTGCGGGCTATCAAGAACCGTAGTTCCAGTGCCTTGTCTCTCCAATCAGTGATCTTGCTTATTAACTCAAAAAACCAACATGCCTAGCCATTGGGTAATGGAGTCAAAAGCATCATTTCAATTCTGAAACTTATTTCTCCAAACTAAAGCTGGATTCAAACTGAAAATTGAAATCTAACTTTCTGTAAAAATGCTCAAAACAACGAGCTTATTCATTCCTCTAATTCTAATTTGATTTGAATGGAAATCTTCATGCAATATGGAACTTATCGTACAACCATTCAAACAACTGAAAAAACCTCATATGGATTTTGAATCTTAAAGGTGGTACTGAAAGAATCCACAACGTGGGATACTCATAAAGCATTGAGTGTCTGCACTATAAGAGAACTCCAAATCATCGACTACTGAATGAGGAAAAACATTAAATGCTACCTCTGTAAGATTTCCCTTTCAGAATTCCGAAAGGTGTATTTGTTTATCCACAACTTCCACTGAAAATATGATCTATGCATCCCCGTGAAGTCACCACTGGATCAATAACAATGGAGTCGCCATGTGAAAAACTACAGTCATCTTCAAGTTATCAATTCTTTTTCACCTTCAGGAATATATCTTCAGTAATTAAAACAAGAGACTTGGGAGAATACTTTGTTTCAAGGTCGTTGTCTCCCGGCAGACGCACCAAAAGATGTTGGCGCTGGAATCAACAGTTGGAATGCAACAAGCGCCTAACCAGACACATCCTAAACTCTAAGAAAATTTTAATGATTTTTTTTATGGGGTTGGTAGATGGTATAAACTCTTATTCAGTGAAAAGAGATTTTAGTCAAATCCATAGTTCTACTAATGAGGGTATTGGAATCTGATGTGGTAGAAGAGTGCAAGTTTGTAGCCCATGAGGAGAGGAAACTGTGAGATATGAAAGGGAACATTAGGTCTGTGAAACAAAAATCTACCGCATTTAGTATAAATTAACAAAAGTAGCAGTTTGATAACATTCCATTGAGAAAAAGATATTTCTATTCTGAGAAGATTCTCATTGAAATATCATGAAGAATTACTATCATGAATGATGCTCTTCCAATGTTATGACATTCATTTCACCAGGAATGTTGATTGTGTGAGACTAACAAAAACTGATAAAAAACAAAACATGTTTAAGAGACTGATAGGAACCCATAATACCATAATAGTTTGGAAATTGTAACTGAAAGAAAGGAGATATAGGAACACAAGTAGAGTAGACAATACATAGAGAAAATTGGTAATAAGTCCTCAATAGTATCATTCCATTTCATTCACAAAAAATATTACAGATCATATGAGTCAAATTATAAAACCATCAACCTTGAATTCATATCAGTTTGGCATATATATACAAAATATGATCTGTCATCTTCCACATAAAAAGGTAAATCTGTTTCAAAAGTCATTACATCCTCATGCAAGAGGTGTGGCTTATCCCTTAATCTTAATTACAAAGTGCTATATTAAAAAACATGATAAACATCATGAAGGCATCATGAAGGCTGTCACTCTGAAATGATTGTGTGATTTGGCAGCCTATTCGAAGACCACTCTCCCATTTTAGTGTAACCAAACTTTAGCAAAAAGTGTAAAAATAGTGGGAGTGACATGTGGCTGTCTCATTTTAAATGTGCAAAACAAAACCATGGTATTTCGAAGAAGGCTGGATATAAGACACCTGACAGCATCCATTGCAACTGAAAAACCTCTCCACTTCACCTGTTTAATGTCACCATCATGATTCAAAACAAAAAGTAGCCCATTTCCATTACATGCTAATATTTCAAAATAATTGCTACCTTCACAGGAAAGGTAGCAATATTCGTAAAACATGGAAAATTTACGCAAAAAGTTTCTCCAAATCAGCCATGTTCTTCATTTATCAAAGGTCTGGAATAGAATAAAATATTCTAATGGCCTCTACTTTAGTTACCCTTTTATCAGACCTCTTTTTCTGTGCTTGGATTTTTGACTGAGTTTTCTTCTTCCTTTCAAATTTGTCTTTTGGGCTCTCTTCAATGTTGATAATTTGATCTCTTAGTTTAGGATTGGAAATCAACTTGCTGTTCAACCTAAGTTGGTTTTTTGGTCTAGCATGAGGTCTTTTGACATAGGGATTAGGGATGAATTTGGACCTCTTTCATCCATGTATAAATTTACTACACTCTGCCTCCTCATCTTTTGACTCTATGTACTCAGGGTCACTACTGTCTTCAAATGAGGAATAGGAGTGTATCTCATTTTTATTCGTCTTCTTGATCGAATAACAAATGGAGGACACTAATTTAGCCAAAGTAGGCTTCTCTTCTATGGTAGGCTCAGTCATTTTCTGTTTTACTTTCTTGAGAGAAACAAAAACATGTGAGAGGGTGGACTCAATGAGAGATGTGCCACTACTTGGTTGCACTTGATGAGATGACTCAAGAATATGGCTTGAACTTTTCATACCAGGTTTGACTTTCACTAGTGAGAAAACAGGATTAGGTGCAAAAATACCAGGGTTGAATTCCACTGGTTCTTCTTCCATGAAGTGTTTCTTCTTAGGCTAGCTTCGTGAAGAGGATGCAACTTGTTCTTTGTTTTTTGACATAGGCTTCTTAGGAGACCTTACATTTTTTTGTTGTAGATTATTCTTGTATTCATCCATAAAATACCTTAGGGTTTAGGGTTCCCTAAGTGAGCTACTGACATAAACTTCATCAACTTGTGATACTACTGGTGTAGGAGTAGGGTTTGCAACTACTAGTGTAGGAGTAGGATTTTCAGCCTTTCTACTTGGGCTTCTGGTAAGCCTTTTGGCTGAGATAGAGGTAGTATTAATTTGACAGAAGACTGATGAATTTACAGAGTTTGATGGAAAACTATGTGAAACAGGGGCAACACTGGTTTTCTCATGGATGTATTTCTTCTTTGGCCTCCCTACCTTTATTCTGGAATTAATGTTGTGAAACACTTCCTCCCTTAAAAACCTATCCCAAGTAATTCTCTTCTTCTTGAGATGATAGACAATTAAATTTTAATTAGCCCTTTGTGATACAAATTATGCAAGGAGTAGTTTGGAATTTTCTATAGCTTGAGAGACATTTTAATTAAATATTTATAGAGAAAATAGGGTAGGTTCAGAGGTTTCTCTCCTGAGATGTGGGCCAGGAATCTTAACTGATAACGATTAACATAAGAAAACCTCCCTTCACATGTGATGTATTTATGGACTGAGGTAATAACATGCTTCCACTCGGCTTTAAAACAAGAAATGTGAGCAGTTGAATTCCATTTCATATCAGCATATTCGGGCTTAAGGTAAGAACTTACTTCTTCAAGCAGCGCTTTGCTTTTAAACCAATGTTCACTGGTTGCAGAAGTTTGGGTTTCACGGGCTATGATAGCCTCAGAAATGATCAATGTTTTGCTGCCTAAATTGACCTTTTCACCATTGAAAGACTCAACCAAAGCTCGAGCCATAGCCACGTTCTCCCCAAAAAAAATTTGGAGTAATTTATACCAACAAGCAGAATTGAACTATGATTTAGCCCTCACATCCAAAAATCTTGTGTTAGTAGGCTTTGACCTATTTACATTTCCTCCTTTCCCCATTTTTCCAACAGCTAAACTACTCACAAACACAACTGTTGATCTCTGGTGGTAATGCTGTCCACAAAACATCGATTTGCCTACTTTAAAAAACTTAAACTACTTGCTGGAGGACTAGTCTTTGTTTGCCTGTAGCATGCACAGAGGTCCTAGGTTGAGTGATTACCGAGCTCTCTTCTCTAATTTTGCACCTGCAATTATGACAAGGAGTAATGACATGTTTTTGAAATAATTCAAAAATCAGCGCCAAGTCATCCCACTAAGCTTCACACTCCACCTTATCATTAAATTTCAGATTCCTCGTACCATGCTTTTTGCTTGTCTTAGGTGAAATAGCTATAGATTAGTAGCCTAGGTAAGTTAACCATTCATTAATAATAATCCCCTTGGATCGAATAATAATTAATCTTAATTAAAAGAATAATTATATTCATAGCATAGGGGTCTTCAAATGATATTCAAATATGAATGATCCTTGCCATTAAAACATTCTCTACTGCTCCTATACACTTGATGAGAAACTGTCCTTACCTGTGAATTGAGATAACCAAAATCTCAGTGAAATAGCTGCACTTTTTACTGCGTGAAATATATAACTTTCATTTTCGAGGAATAGCTGCACTTTACTACATTACTGTTTTGACAATGAAATTGCAACAAAGGTAGTTATTATTCCAGATCAGATGACTGCAACTTTAGTACCCAAACAACGACTAAGCTTCAACACTAACATAAGTCAAAATAGAGATTTTAACTTATTTCAGGACTCTAAAACACTATGACACCTATTCACTTAAAATACCTTGATGTTGGGACTCTTTTTAACCTTTATTGGAAATGACTCAAACTTTGGACATGGAATAGGACATTTAAAAAAATTTGAAAAAAGTGACACAATGGCGATTATGCCATTAACATTTTCATTGCTAACACCCTAAATATAAAAGGCTTATGATTCTGCAGCTAAGATAGCCTCCTCGGTTGCATCAGATGTCATTCAGAAAGCACAGAAAGCACTTGAATCCGCTAGTGTTGATCCAAAACCAGTGGTATAAGAAGCAACAAAGACTGCGACAATTGTAGTAGGGGGGTAGCTGAACAAAATATAAAGGAAATTGAAGAAGTGAAACTCATAGCTTCAGCTACAATAGGCTCATTTCTATCATAAGATCCTAGTGTCCTTGCAGGAGGTTTTGGGGCATTAATCTTCCTGTATCTACTTGTTTCTTCAATTTTCTCCATCGTTTCCTTTTCTATAAGGGGGTATAAAGGTGAGGGTAGCCCTTATCAAGCGATTCAGTTGTTGAATAAACAAGACTATGTGATGATTGACATTTGAATAGAGAAAGAGAAGTCCAAGGTTGGCCAAGGAGTGCTAAAAACAAGATTTTATCGTTAACAGTCGAAGAGTTTCCCAATAAATTGAGAAGTCTATTGAGAAACTATAAAAAAGTTGAGGTAGAAGTGGAAAATTTTAAAATTTCATACTTAAAGAGGCTTAATAAGAATTCAAGAGTGGTCATAATGGATTAGTATGGAGATGTGGAAAAGACTATGGCACCTGATATTTAAATAAGATATTTCTGATAATGTTTTAGATTTTATCCCATTGTGGTTAGATGCTTTTCCACGATAAATAACCCAACAAGTGGTTTCAACAAAGATGGCTAGCAAGGCTTGGCATCTATGGCCTGTCACAGACAAAAGAATTTATGTATAAGCCCTTCCTTTATGGCTCAGTTAAGCCTGCATTCCAAACCAATCAAAAACATCAAGGAAAACAATTATCCAATGCTCACAACCTGAGGATCATTACCAGTGAAAAATGGGATGATAAATGGTCGACTTCTAAAACACGAATATTCTCCATGGGAAGCCAGGAAGGTAGAGAAGAGTAGATACATCTTTACTAGCGTAGCCATATCAGATTGGGCGATTGCACCCTCTTGAATATGTCATCTAAATAAACTCCTTTGATTGTAACAAGTCTAATATTTTTAAGCCTCATTTGTAAGCCTGGACGAGGGTAGGTGCCTCATTTCTAAGATTTCAGACCTCTCAAAGTATATAAAGGGAAATATTCGACATTCCAAAAGATATCATAGTAATAACTAACCATTTTGATTCCACAAACTTTGGTTCTGACCTGTTGTTCATTGTTTTAGAAATACAAAGCAAATAGATCTATATTTCTCTTCAAAATACAAGCTATAAAGATAAAAATTGAATTGAATGAAAGACGAATGTTTGAATGGTTGAAATACCTACAGTTGACGATTTCTCCAACAAATCATCAATGGTGTTACTCATCCAATCCCGAAGATGAAGGGGATTTGATCCTTTCTCAACAATCTTTCTTCTCATGTCCCTAATTTTATCATGCATTTTTATTTTTTTTATTTTCATCCCACTCCAACAAACACTTTTCTTGTATATTTCGAAATCCCACCTCATCCCATATTATTTTTGCCTTTTTTTTCCATAAAATAAAAACTCTGCATTTTCCAATCCCATAAGAGTATAACAATGTGGATGCTATCAAAAGAATTGTTGAAAGAATGAGAAAACTCTGCTTTAGATGGACAATGTCTCACAAGGCAGTGAGAAATGAAGAAGGAAGAAGAAAGGATGGATAAAAAAAAACTCTCCATAGAAATGAATGAATAAATGGGATTTTCTTTGATACAAACAAAATAATTCATGTAAATAAACATTTCCAACAACAATAATAACATCATTCAATCTTTTGGATACTCATTCTCTTCCCTTCCCAACAAATGTGTTGCTTAATCTTCCCAGCATGCTCAGCAAGAGCGGAGGACCGAGTCCTACAATGCCTAATATCAACAACGCGTTCTTGAATCCTCTTATTTATAGAGCAGTTGGTTTCACCAATGTAGGGAATCACACAAGAACATGGGATCAGATAGACACCTTTCATGTTTTTGGGGTCCAGCGGATCCTTAACCGATTCTAGGGAACTACGAATGGTGTTTAAAGGTCTAAAAGTGGAAGATATCAAATGCTTCCTTAAAATCCAGGCAATTTTGTGAGTAGTACCCTATATAATAATATTGATTATTATTCTGTAAGTGAGTTTTGTAGTTTTGGTTGATTTTTTATTTTTAATTTCCTTATTGATTTATCATTGTTTGGTTTGCATGCATTGCCCCTTGTTTTAATTATTATTATTAATATTTGGTTAACCCCTTTTGATGTTATTTATACTAATTTTTTACTTTGTATTATTGTACTAGTCTATACAAATTTCTACATTTTTCTTTACATCTTTCGATTATTTTTATATTTTTTTATATTTATGTCTAACTTTATTGACTATGTTTACTGTTAAATTTTATTCTATTTTGTAATTGGTTAATTAATTGTGATGTTTCTCATTATGTTTTATTTTTACTAATTTTAGTATTATTTTTGTTCATTTTAATTATTTTAATATTTATTTCTAACTATATTGACTATATCTAATGATATTTTACTTTCTTAATGTTCGTTTTCATTTATTTCTAGTTGTAGTTTTGATATGACCGTTGCGTATTTGAATTATTTATATTAATGAATCTAGATCAACACAATCACCATTCTCCTGGTGATGAAATACACTAAGTAGCTCAAAACACGATGACTTCTCAATTGATTATGTGATTTTCCAGAAGATTTCAAATTAAATTAGATATGGATCATAGAAGTTTACACTCTCAAATTAAATAATTAATTTTATTTCATTCATTATTAATTAATTCCTTAAATAATTAATTTATTCATTAAATAATTCAAAATGCGATGTTGGACCATGGATGACCATGACTAAATTTATAAAAAATGGTTGACCATGATTGATATTATAAACCCAAGGGAATAATAAACCCTATGAATTAATACTAAAAACCATACGAATTATAAACCTAAGGGAATAATATTAGATGGTGTAGTCTAATTTATGGATGAAATGACCTTTTTCACGACGTTTTTCCTAGTTAATTTTAAACAAAATCTGATAGAGATTTTTAAAAACTTGAGTAATTGTGAAACCAAATGCATTTGAGCTATTTAGACTTTCTGATTGATTGATTTTTTAACCTTTTTCATGAGGATGAACCACATTAGATGCTTCGAAACATCGGCCAACAACTTATGATGTGATTAATTCAAAAGACAATATCAAAATTGAGTTTAAATTGTTTAATCTGCATAATTCAAGTGCCCCAAAGGCCTTTTTAGGGTGTTGAATCCATTTATGCATTCCAAAATGTATTTTAAAAAAAGAAAAAATCTTGAATTGTATTACTGTATTTCAGTAAATTCTGGTGAAAATGACTATTTCGTTTATAAGTTAGACTATGCCATATTAAACCCTAGGAATGTGAACCCTTAGATTAATAAACCCAAAGGATTGATACTATAAATCCAAGGGATAAAAATTATAAACCCAAGGTATATAAATCCTAAGGTAAATATTATAAAACCTAAAATAAACATGGTTGACCATGGTTGATATCCTTATTGAGACAATCCTTGTCACAATGTGACGTTGGACCATGGTTGACCATGATTGATTTTGATATTGACAAAATCTTTGTCACAATGCGACATTGGACTATGGTTAAACATTGTTGATTTTCATATTAAGACAATCATTGTTACTATGTGACATTCGACCATGGTTGATCATAGCTGGCTATGATTGACCATGTTTTCCCATGGTTGAACATGATTGGATATGACTGACCATGGAAGACCATGATTGATATTATAAAACCAAGGGAATAATAAACCCAATGGATTGATATTATAAACCCAAGGGAATAATAAACCATAGGGATTAATACTAAAAATCCAAAGGATTATAAACCTAAGGGAATAATATTAAACCATAGGAATATGAACCCTTAAATTAACAAATGTAACGTATTGATATTATAAACACAAGGGATAAAAATTATAAACACAAGGTATATAAACCCTAAGGTAAATATCATAAACCCTAAAATAAACATGGTTGACCATGGTTGATTTCCATATTGAGACACTTTGTGTCATAATGCGACGTTGGAGCATGGTTGACCATGATTGATTTTCATATGGAGACAATCTTTGTCACAATGCGATGTTGGACCATGGTTGATTTTCATATTGAGACAATCAATGTCACAATGCGACATTCAGGCGTCGTTGGCCATGGTTGGCTATGATTTACCATGGTTGACCATGATTGATATTATAAACCCAAGGGAATAATAAACTCAAGGGATTGCTATTATAAACCTAAAAGAATAATAAACCCAAGGGATTAATACTAAAATTCCAAGGGATTATGAACCCAAGGGAATAATATAAAACCCAAGGGACTAATATTATAAACCCAAGGTATATAAAACCTACGATAAATATTATAAACAATGAAATAAACATGGTTTAACATGGTTTATTTTCATACTGAGACAATCCTTGTCACAATTCGATGTTGGACCATGGTTGACCATGCTTAACCATGGTTGATTTTCATATCAACACAATCTTTGTGAAAATGCGACATTCGACCATAGTTGACCTTGATTGACCATGGAAGATCATGTTTGATTTTTTAAAACATGGTTGACTAATTTTGTGAAAGGGTTAGCATGATTGACCTGGTTGACCATGATTATCATATTGAGACAATATTTGTCATAATGCTACGTTGGACCATGGTTGAGACAATGATTGATTTTCACATTGAGACAATCTTTGTCATAGTGCAACATTGGACCATGGTTGACCATGAATAATAATGGTTGATCACGATTGATTTTATAAAACATGGTTGACCATGGTTGAATAATGTTAAAACCAACCCTTGGATGTGGGTGACAGAAGTGGCATGAATGATAATCATCTCTCTCATGCCCTTGAGGATGAAGATCTACCACGCAGGGCCTCACACGATGCCGATCCTCAAACCGTTAACCATCCACACGTGAGAAATGGGATAAGGCATGATGAAGAGACGTCTGGTACTGCATTACCCCCTCCAGGGTACCCCTCTGCAAAAATCATCATTAATGATTAACAAGACTGATATGAAAAACAACCATAACTCCTCCCTCGAGCCTGCTCAAGGAATTGAATATGGCACATAGCTGCGTGCTAGGCTCACTCATGACCCTCCTCCTCGCATGTGTCCCAAGCCTTATAAAAGGATGGATCCTTAACCCAACAAGACTCACAGTAAGTTCCTTCAATATTTCCTTTTGATTCTTTTTTTTCCCTCCTACACCACCAGTCCGCCGTGCAGCCCTCCTCCCAGAGTCCTGTTATGCAGTCCCCTTTCTGCTATGACTATCCAGCCTGTGCAGCTTAGCCCTGCTCCTTCTGCTCCTCTAGTATTCAAGGTTGTATGTTCCCCTATTGCACATCTTTCAAGTGAAGCCATTCTTCAGCTTCTGTGGGTAATGGCTCCCAGATTGCGCCAGAGAACCATCTGCGGCGGTTAGAGAGGGGCTCTCCCCGAACGTTACCACCGTGGTATGGAAAAATGTCTGGAGTCTGTTGAAGGCTCCTCCTCCGGCAACTATGGCAGAAAGATCCCTGATCCTAAGTAGGAGGAAGAAGCCCTTGTCCAAACTATGTAGAGAGGTAGATGCGGTCCCCGAAAGTCTACCGTTGCGCACCAAGTGCAACCCCCACCTCGCAAGACTGATCCCCTGCCAGCTCAGGAGGATGAAGACGACGAAATAGATGTATGGATTATGGATTTTGAAGGCATTTGGATGTGCATCCTTGATGCGGAGTATCCGATGTCCCCCATCCTGTGTGCACTGAAACCCAAACGTACGCGTCTAGAAGAAGATTCAGAGGAAGCGACTACGCAGGCATACACTTGCCCCATAGAGGAGGAAGTAGTCGACAATAATGATGATGTATAATACTAAGGATTGCGAAGCTACTCAGTTCTTCTTTAGTTTTTGTCATGCATACTACTACCAAGGAATCTCAAGCTATACTTGTGCTTCTGAACATTTTGTAATATCTGGATACATCAGCGATGCTGCGCATTTTGTAATTTCTTGTCTCAATTATTTTCCAGGCTAGTTTCCTCCACGAAGGCAGCCCCGAAATCGAGCAGCTAAGGCTGGGATTGGTTAAGCATAGCTTACCAACCCAACCTGTAACATATGTAATGTTTCTCCTTTCGAATTAATATAGAGTAGCCTAATTTACCAAAAAATAATAATAATAATAATATTAAACCCAAGGGACCAATATTATAAACCCAACATGTATAAACCCTAATATAAATATTATAAACACTAAAATAAACATGGTTGGCCATTGTTTATTTCCATATTGAGACAATCCTTGTCACAATGTGGCTTTGGACCATGGTTGAGGATGTTTCACCATGATTGATTTTCAAATTTAAGAGAATCTTTGTCACAATGCGACATTGGACCATGGTTGACCATGATTAATATTATAAACCCAAGGGAATAATAAACCCTATAATTAATACTAAAAACCCAAAGGATTAAAAACTTAAGGGAATAATATGAAACACTAGGAATATGAACCCTTAGATTAATAAACCCAAGGAATTGATATTATAAACCCGAGGGATAAAAATTATAAACCCTAAGGTAAATATTATAAAACCTAAAATAAACATGGTTGACCATGGTTGATTTCCATATTGAGACATTCCTTGTCACAATGTGACGTTGGACCATGGTTGACTATGCTTGACCATGATTGGTTTTCATATCGAGACAATCTTTGTCACAATGTGGCATTGGACCATGGTTAACCATAGTTAATTTTCATATTGAGACAATCATTGTCACATTGATACATTTGACCATGGTTGGATATGATTGACCAAGGTTGACCTTGATTGATATTATAAACCCAAGGGATTAATAATAAAACCCCAAGGGATTATTAACCCAAGGGAATAATATTAAACCCAAGGGAGTAATATTATAAACCATAAGATAAATATTATAAACACTAAAATAAACATGGTTGATATTGGTTTATTTTCATATTGAGACAATCCTTTTCACAATGCGACGTTGGACCATGGTTAACCATGCTTAACCATGGTTTATTTCCATATAAACACAATCATTGTGACAATGTAACCTTTGGTCATGGTTGACCATGAATGACCATGGATGAACATGGTTGATTTTCATATTGAGACAATCCTTGTCTCAATTTGACGTTGAACCATGCTTAACCATACTTAACCATGTTTTATTTTCATATAAACACAATCTTTGTGACAATGTAACATTCGACCATGGTTGACCAATATTGATCATGATTGACCATGGTTGACCATGATTATCATATTGAGACAATCTTTGTCATAATGCGACGTTGAATCATGGTTGAGACAATGATTGATTTTCATATTGAGACAATCTTTGTCATAATGTGACGTTGGACCATATTTGACCATGATTAACCATGATTGACCATGATTGATTTTATAAAACATGGTTTACCATGGTTGAATAATATTAAACCCAAGGGACCAATATTATAAACCCAATGTATATAAACCCTAAGATAAATATTATAAACACTAAAATAAACATGGTTGATCATTGTTGATTTTCATATTGAGACAATCCTTCTCACAATGTGACGTTAGACCATGGTTGAGCATGCTTGACCATGATTAATTTTCAAATTGAGAGAATATTTGTCACAATGCGACATTGGAGCATGGTTGACCATGGTTGATTATTGCATCGAGACAATATTTGTCACAATGCAACGCTAGACCATGGTTTATCGGGTGCAAATATGTTCATTTAATTCTGTTGTAGTTTTTACCCAACTATTTAATTTGTCAATCCGAGGTTCGTAGACTTACGAGACACATGCACTATATATGCAGGACTGAAGTGGAACTAATTTAATCTAAATTACTGAAATCAAATTAATCTAGAAAGGCATTGAAACACTAACTAGGAAAGCAGGAAATTGCATAAAGGAAAAGCAATACAACATGTGAAGAATTGAATGATAAACAACATATGTGAGCTCACAACAATAAAGCTATCTCCAATTATATTACAAGAATCAAATTACAAATCATGAACTCAAAAACTCAAAAACTCTATCTCTCTATTCTCAAAACTATCAACTAATCAACTTTTCCATCCCCCCAAAATGAAGAGAGAGCACTCTCTTATATACATGAGGAAGATAACCATCTCATAATTACAGATCCAATATTCTCTCAAGTACTCTCAACTAATTTCCCATTATTACAAAATATTATCCCTTTGAATCCTCCACACATCTCTCACATATCTTGGATAAGATATGCCAACCAAATCCTCCATGATCCTCTCCTTAGGAATAGACTTGAATAATTATCTCCTTAATATGGTGGAGGAGATATTTGAGACGTATCTTGGAATTAATCCTTCACATATTTCCTACACATTACAAAGCTCACATATTCTTGAGATATATATATATATATATAAATATATATATTTTCTAATATTAATCATAAATTCACTTATAATACAAAAATGAATAAAATGGAAAATAAGAAGGTGAAACCCAAATGTATTTATGAAAATGATATGATAAAAGTTTAATGGAATGATGAAATGTAAGGAATAGTGAAGGAAAAGGTGGATAAAAATATGACATTTCTGAGTCCCAACATCCTCCCCAACTGAACTTGTTGCATGTCCTCATGCAACCATGCATGGGTCTCTTTAAGAACATTTGGCATCTTGAACTTTGGCTTTACATGATGATGTCTTTTAATAATGAATGTTTCCAGGATATGTGAAAGACATGAGTAACAACTTACATTTTCTTATGGTTGGTTCTTGTGTGACAACCATGAATACAAAGAATGTTGGTTCTTGTGTCAACAACATTCATTTCGTTTTCTGTTCTCTTTTCTTTTGGTTGGTTCTCATGAATACAAAGAATGTTGGTTCTTGTGTTAACAACATTCATTACGTTTTATGTTCTCTTGCTGCAATAATAATGTAAACATTCACTGGAAATCATAATGTGCATAAGAAAGCCCTTTTGTAATATTAATGAAGCATGCCAATATGTATTTTAATGCGTATGAAGCAAAGTGCAACAAAGTATCGTTGGAAAATAAATGTTGGTGAATGGTAAATGAGAAAAAAAATGGAGTGATAGTGGTGAAGAAATGGAATCATGGTAGTGAATATGTAGCGAATATAGTTCCCCCCCCAACTGAATTGGTTGCAACTTGACATGGCTCATGAAAGGAAATATAGCATGGTGAGGGAATTTTCCAAAATATTCAAGTTAGCATATAAGGAATTGCATGATTAAAGATTAGAAAACAACATACCTCTACTTACCCAAGAATGATGAACTATGCAATAGGAATGTAGCTGCTGCTGGATCAGTAAAATGTGACTGATGTTGTTGTAACTGGATCCTGAGAAATGAAGGAATCTGAACTGCTGATGCTGAATCATGGAAAAGATAAACGCTGAAAGTGGAACTGTGGTACTCTCGTCGATCAGAATTCATGCTGCGGTAACTGCTGAAGGAGTCGTGAAAAAGTGTATAGTCTTCGTTTGCTACAAAACTTCTTGGTACAAGTCTAATCATGCGAAAGAATGTGTCGGTGTCGAGCATGAAAAGAAATCATTGGATTACCGGCCATTGATGCATGTCGTTAACCAATGCGAGGCAAACTCACCATTGATGTCAATGAGTGCCAAGGTACCCGAGTACATCTTGCGAAATGCGAATAAAGGGGTTGACGTCGAGCCATTTGCAAGATCTGACGATCAAGGGACATTGATGTATTCCCATGATTGTCAACGAGAGAACTTTCCATTGAGGCATGCAAGTCTCAAGGTACCCAAAATGAACTCTAGTCTATTTCCCAGATAAGGTGCTGATGTCGATGGGGCAAGACTTGTTGAAAGGTGGGCCTTAAGGAATCCCACATCAGTCAACGCGAGTTTGTACAAAAATATTTGGTAGGACTATAAATGGAAAGAACTCATGGGTAAGCAGTGTGGATCAGCATGGCTAAGAAAACAAGGCAATGTAATCATGGAAAGGGAATGAGTTTTATTCGGAAGGCAAACTAGAAGGCAATAAACTGAAAAGGATAAAGGAATGTATGCGATTCAGAAAAATAGGCGTGCATGAAGTCGTGAAAGATAAGGAAATGGAAGATGGGCTGCAACATAGGAATGATTTAGGCGCTTGGAAGGAAAAATTTGAGTAATCATGTCATGATGCAAAAGGGTTTTTGTGTAATGGTAAATGTCATGACATGATGCATGTGATCTCTAGAGATCTCGCCTTCATGATTGTCTTCAATTCCTGCATAAAAATTTCCGCCTTTGTGTGCCATCCCCATCGATCATTCCTGTATGAAGTGACTCAAAAACAAATTAGCTCATTTTCAAGAATTTATGAAATGTCCATTTTTTTAAAATTAGTTTTCGAAGTTATACTAATTGTGGATGAAAAAGGTGTCGCATCATAATGTTGAACTTTCTGCATAAGCTTCTTGTTGACCTACACAACACCAATCTCATTTATCTTGTTAGTATATGCATCCTAACTTTTGCCCATAAATTCACTTTAAAATAAATGATAAAATCCAACATACTTTTATTTCCCCCCAGCTAGAAATTTTGCATGTCCTCATGCAATGTACTCATTGATTGTGCAATACTTTTTCAAAATGTTTTTCAAGAGGAAAATTGATTTAAAACATTTGAAAACTCTTTTGTATCTTTTTGGGAACAAGTAGTTGGTTTATGAATTTTTATGTAAATGAATGAGGGCAATTTTATTTGAGGATTTATGTTTGGTGTTAAAAAGATTTTTTTTTTTTTTTTTTTAAATTATTATTATTATTATTATTATTTTTTAATAAATAACAAATTAAAAAAAACAAAAGTTTTTAATAAAAAAATTATTATTATTATTATTATTATTATTATTTTATTTTATTTTATCATTTTTTAATAAATAACAAATTAAAAAAACAAAAGTTTTTAATTTATTATTTATGTTGATTTTTTTTTTTTTTTTAAACAAAACTAATAATGAAAATAATAAAAGAAATTACAACTCAACAACAAATTTATGAGGGTTTTTTTTTTTTTTTTAAAGTTTGAACACAGGTGTCACTCGTCTCTTATATAGGAAACACATTTAAAAACTAATGGGTGCTGCAACTTTTTCTCATCAACCCTTGAACATGAAAAATTGCCTTCAAACTTCACAGTTATCGTTCCGAACATGCTAGCACTGCGAGATGTCATTTCAGTCATCAGAGGTTGCATTCTACTGCCTGCGCCCATATCTTTATTAGGTACTTGAAAGTGGTGATCGTTATATGCTTCAAATTCTGCACTCCCACGAGGCACAAACTTCATCGGTTCCAATCTGCGAAATTAATGCTGCCAATATACAATCCAATCAATTTTTTTCATCAGAGATTTCAGCAATATGCAGGCTGCATCTTTCTCCCTGTTCTGTAGCGGTCAACCAACAAATGACCCATTATGTCTTCAGTTAGGCTTCCACCTTGCTCCACCATTTTCCAAGAAAATATTCCAACAGAATTTCCGTGAGGTTTCCACCAAACCATCTCCCAAAGTGGTCCAGGATGCAGAAAAACAAGGAACAGTGATCCAAAATATAGATAGCAGCCATTATTTTCAGCCTCGTACATCATACAGCTTTTGGAATTTGGTGGAGCTGCCAATTTCGTATGAGATTTGTAAAAACCTTAGCACTGGGAGACTCGAGTTGAATAATAGAGGAAGAAAAAGTGTATGGTAGAAGCCTTGGTATCAATATCCAAGAGATAACCCTGCACACACTGCGAGTCCAGAAGATCCCAGTGTCTCGAAAACTGGTAGGGTTTCTAACCTGCTCCGTTGATAGCCATGTAGCCTCGGAACCACTGAGCACGGGGTAAAAGAAATGCGAGTCCATTGAGAAAAAAAAAACGCCTCCTCTTCTATACATATTCTAGAGAAGTAGGGTTTCAGAATGTCAATAGAAGCAGTGCTACCTCTCGTAAGTGGAAGTAAAAAAATGAATTCCATTCCAATGCATATTTTCCAAATATGGTTTCCAAAACTTAACCCATCACACGACTGCCTGTGATATTGAAACACTCCACACATACAACTGTCATTGCATGGAACAACCGCAAACGAGGAAGCAAAATAATTTACAAATATTATGGACTTACATATGCTTGGACGTCCTTAAATAAAAATTTTCTGTTATATATGGTTGGACGTCCATAGTATTTGTAAATTCATTAAATGTCACGGAATCTTCAGCTGAGATGGAGGCGCGCTTGCAGCGTGGGAAAGTGTAACAGCAATCCGGATTCCATTTCGAGGCAGAGATATCTGCAGTAACTGCCTCCTCTAGAAAAATTTGGCATTTAAATCTCTTGGCTCGAATTTCTTTCTTTTAAAAATAGTCCGATGTTTATGGATTTGTGATGATTTTATGTCGGAAATCTTGTTGCTATCAATATCATTCCGTTCTTCTAGAAATTTTTAATGCTGAACCAAAACTTCTCGGCACGCTGGTGCTTCAATTTCAGAACCAACTACTGGGCTTCTATCATAAATTTTGATTCAATTCTACCACCGCCCTCCTTGAATCCTCGAATTAGTCAGCCTTGAAAAATGAAACATCTTACGGGAGATTGATTCAATTTGATTCTATCAACTGAGAATTATTCTGAAGAGGCCAGTTGATTGATTGATTGGATTCTCTAAACTGATGATTCTTATTATAAAGGCGTTGCTACTGAATCTTGCAGAAGAGCGAGTTCCAACCCACCAATAGCTCGTACGCATCCATTCCCAGCTCACGGCCACATCAATATATATATATCGGACCCACCGAGTCAAGCGAGGGCTAAGTTCCCCATCGAGGCTCAATTACATCTCCCATCATTATCACCGATTAAGTCCGCATTCTCGCCTTCTCTCAGTCTCTAATCCACACCCCGCATTCACTTATACACGTTTTCACAGTACGCCTGCCCAGGCCACCTCATCCAAGGCGCAACACGCACGTATTCAGTTCATCCACATCCACACCATCCGCTCATTCAGTTCCATCCGCTTCAGTACATGTTCTGTTCAATTCGCAACTGCCAAAGGATGGAGCATGAAGATGGAGCGACACCGAGAGGAGAGCTTCCACTACCGATATGGTATATTGGGATGTTCCTACTGATAGAGCACCATGAGGTTCAACCGATAGGGTAGGGTACGAAGGAGGGTACAACCGATATGGCACCATGATTAGGTTCCAATTTTGTTTTATGTGTTTTAAATGAGTTTATTTTGTTTTTGTTTTGGTATTTGTTTTTATTTTGTTGTTTAAATTTTTTTTTTTTTAAAATTAAAATTGTTTTGTGTTGTTTTTATTTTCATGAATGTTTTGTTTTTGTTTTTGTTTTTTTTTAATGATTTGTTTTTGTTGTTTTAATTTTTTTTTTTTTTTTGTTGTTTTAATTTTAATTTTATTTTTAATTAAAATTGTTGTGTGTTGTTTTATTTGAATGTTTTTGTTTTGTTTTTTTTTTAAATTAAAAAAAAATGAAATTGTATCCTGTCTTTAGAAAAATTGTTAGTTTTCAAAATCAAATTTTTTTTTTTAAATTATTTTTTATTATTAAAAGTCTAAAAATGAAATTAACCCTATTTTAAAAAAAAACAAAAATGCTTAGTTTTTTTTTTTTTTTTCAATAAAAAAAACTAAAATTTAAAATTTAGAAAGAAACTAAAAATTTTCTAGACTTGATTTTTTTTTTTAAACAAATGGACACAATGATTTGCATATTGAAAGATGTTTTTAATGAAGCATATTGCAAAACATTTATTTATTCCTGAAATTAGTCTAAATCATCCCTATTTTCTGATCCTCGCGATCGCACTAAGTGCGGAGGAGAGCATACTTATTCTAGGTAAAAGCAAAACTGAAAATTAAAAACTAAGAATGAAAGCCTACCTACTCTATATTAATTAAAAAAAATTAGTTACATGTAATTATACTTCCAATGAAGCCATTCACGTAGCAGTAACAACAATATATCCAGTAGCAATTTTTTAAATGATGGATGAAAATATTCAAGAGTGAATAAGTCTAGTTGTTGTAACTGCAAATTAACTAAAAAATAAAAAGATGAATCTAATCTAGTACTTACCTGGAACCATTGTTTGATAAGGCTTTGATAGGCACAATTTCTCTCACTTAGATCATGTTGTAACTCCTGTTCTTCTTCCCCGATCTCCTGTTCGAATGATTGTTCGCTATCAGATATGCAGGATTCTTCAGATGTTGAATCGTCGTTTATTTCTTGGGGAGTAGTTGAACTTTCAATTCTTGTCAAGATCTCCTTTTCCAGGGAAGAGGAGATTCCGACTTCTGCAAGGATCTGAGTGAGTCGTTCCAAGCTAACACTCATTATAAAACCATGTTGAAAGAGATTCTAAAAACAAAGTGCTAATAATTGTCAAAGTTTTTAATCCTTTTACAAGGCCATAGTTCATAAAAACTCTTTCAAATCAGCACACTAAAAATTAAAAACAAAGACCACAGAAATAATCTTGAATTCAATACTCAATTAAACCCTCTTACAAGGACTGTTCATTAATTTAGTAATTGAATTCTTCGATTACAACCATGAACCATGAATTCATCAAACACTCTTCACAGTTGCGAAAATCAAACACACTTGCAAAAATTGAAATTCACACTTGCATAAATGTAAACACACCCTACATGCCCTGATCCATAAGAGGTCGAGCCCGTTACGGTATCTCGAATGCGATGCGTAGGCTATTCCCCACGTCTTACCGCCTTAACACCTCGGAGTTAGGAACATGTCTAAACACACTTGCATGAAAAATCAAACTAAACTTCAATCCATCGTGCCTCCCCGGCAACGGCGCCAAAATGTTGGGTGAAAATATGTTCGTTTAATTTTGTTGTAGTATTTGCCCAACTATTTAATTTGTCAATCCAAGGTTCCTAGGCTTACGAGACACATGCACTATATATGCAGGACTGAAGTGGAACTATTTTAATCTAAATTACTGAAATCAAATTAATCTAGGAAGGCATTGAAACACTAACTAGGAAAGCAAGAAATTGCATAAAGGAAAAGCAATACAACATGTGAAGAATTGAATGACAAACAACATATGTGAGCTCACAACAATAAAGCTATCTCCAATTATATTACAAGAATCAAATTACAAATCATGAACTCAAAAACTCAAAAACTCTATCTCTCTATTCTCAAAACTATCAACTAATCAACTTTTCCATTTTTCAAAATGAAGAGAGAGCACTCTCTTATATACATGAGGAAGATAACCATCTCATAATTACATATCCAATATTCTCTCAAGTACTCTCAACTAATTTCCCATTATTACAAAATATTATCCCTTTGAATCCTCCACACATCTCTCACATATCTTGGATAAGATATGCCAACCAAATCCTCCATGATCCTCTCCTTAGGAATAGACTTGAATAATTATCTCCTTAATATGGTGGAGGAGATATTTGAGACGTATCTTGGAATTAATCCTTCACATATTTCCTACACATTACAAAGCTCACATATTCTTGAGATATATATATATATATAAATATGTATATTTTCTAATATTAATCATAAATTCACATATAATACAAAAATGAATAAAATGGAAAATAAGAAGGTGAAACCCAAATGTATTTATGAAAATGATATGATAAAAGGTTAATGGAATGATGAAATGTAAGGAATAGTGAAGGAAAAGGTGGATAAAAATATGACATT
>MU968411.1:20392635-20483541 GCA_034641835.2 Pinus albicaulis
AGGGAATAGTTGTTTGTGAACAAATATCAGTGGATCGCTATGGATATATTTTCTTCATTAAAAGGGATTTTTCTAGAAGGATGTCCACTAAGTTGGAAATAAAGGAAAATATCACAATTATATGTTAATGTGCATGTGTTTTACATTGAATATTTTTCATTTTATTAAGAATCTATTTCAAACAATTAACTATATACTTGGTTAAAACCTATGTTTTTTATCAAATCACTTTTGGTTTCAATGGGAAACTTTTATGGATAATGTGTTTTTCTCGAAATTTGATACACCCCATTAAAATGGGAGATATATCGGAATGATTCCAATGGTGTAATAAAATAGTTTCAAGTAGTTTAAAGATATAGATGCATAAATTCAATGAGCATAGTTTTGAGATATACAAGTCCAAAATGCAATAGCTGTTGGTGAACAAATATCAGTGGATCACTATGGATATATATGCTTCATTAAAAGGGAATTTTCTAGAAGGATGTCCACTAAGTTGGAAAGAAGAGAAAATATCACAATTATATACATTAATGCATGTGTTTTATGTTGAATATTTTTCATTTTATTAAGAATCCATTTGAAACAATTAACTATATAAGGTTAAAACCTATGTTTTGTATCAAATCACTTTTGGTTTCAATGGGAAACTTTTATGGCTAATGTTTTTTCCTCGAAATGTGATAGACCCCATTAAAATGGGAGATATATCGAAATGATTCCTATGGTGCAATAAAATATTTGAGTGGTTTAAATATATAGATGCATAAATTCAATGAGCATAGTTTTGAGATATATAAGTCCAAAATGGAATAGTTGTTGGTGAAAAAATATCAGTGGATCACTATGGATATAGCTGCTTCATTAAAAGGGAGTTTTCTAGAAGGATGGACTAAGTTGGAAAGAAGGGAAAATATCACAATTATAAGTTAATGCATGTGTTTTACATTGAATATAAAAGGTTTTTTCTCTCTCTCATTGTTTCAATCTTGATCTTATAAAAGGTTTCCACTAAATCCATTCCCTATTACTTTTCATGTGAACCACATTCCCAAACCCACCCATCTATGTACCTAAGACTTTTTTCATGTTCTGCAAATATCAAAACATATGCCTGTGATCCTAGAGAGTCCTCTGATGCATCTTGGAGTCTTACAACTGGTCATATTGAAACAAAACCGCTACAAGGTTTAGGTAAGAGTTTTATGTCTTCTCTTGGGGATGATGTGCTTTCAACATCAAACACACTTGGAGTAAATCACCAATCCATGATTGGAATAAATTACCAACCTTGGCATAAAGAGTTCTTATCAGATTTTCCTGGGCTAATTCAGACTAACAGTGTTCATAGGTTGAACACTGACAAAGAATGTTCAGAAAGTTTCCTGCCTGGCATCGACAATATTTCTGCTATTCCTGCAGATAGTGATAATATTGGTGGTAATAGTGACTCTGATAACTGAAATTCAAACTAACAGTGTTCATAGGTTGAATATTGACAAATAATGTTCAGAATGTTTCCTGCCTGAAATCAGAAATATTTCTGTTATTCCTGCAGATAGTGATAAGCCTATTGGTAATGGTGACTCTGATAACCGCAATTTAGACTAATAGTGTTCATAGGTTGAACACTGACAAAGAATGTTCAGAAATTTTCCTACCTGGCATC
Source organism: Pinus albicaulis (assembly GCA_034641835.2). Taxonomy (NCBI): domain Eukaryota; kingdom Viridiplantae; phylum Streptophyta; class Pinopsida; order Pinales; family Pinaceae; genus Pinus; species Pinus albicaulis. Next base: position 20,394,308 of record MU968411.1, read on the forward strand.
GACAAGATTTTTGCTATTCCTGCAGATAGTGATAAGTCTGGTGGTAATGGTGACTTTGATAACTGCAGCAATTGGCCCTCTAAATATGCATGTTTTTTACAAGAACAGGAAGGAAGGAAATCTATAAGCAAGCCGATGTCATAGTGAAATGAACTGTGCAAGGATAGTAAAATATATGTTTTTTTCTGTCAGTTTTTGTTATTTTGATCCATTTTGGAAATTACAATTGAAAGAAGATTCACAGCATATTAATGTAAAGGTCTAGAATACTGTAAGAAAATCAATTTGTCGATTTTGAATAAACAAGTGAAAATGTAAGTGAAACTTTTGTAAGTACTTTAACTACTATAAGTGACTTGCGCTGGTACATTATGTAAACCAGAAATATTTTTCTTGTTGAAAAAAAAAATAAGCAGAGATACATAGATACATACCTGGAAATTCACGAATGAAGCCGCAATGAGGACGAAGCCTCGCGATCCCTGAAGACATCGTGGAAGACGCAAACCAAAATTCCCTGCGAACAAAATTAAATTAAATTAAAATCAACAAAACAAAATTACAAAAAGAAGAAGAGAAAATCAACAAAAATTACTTTCAAAGAGCGCAACAGAGCAACAACGAAAGTCACAAAGCGCAACAGAGCAATAGCTAAAAGACGTGTGAGACAGATGTGAACAGAGCAATAACAACGAGGACGAAGCCTGGTGATCCCTGAAGATGTCATGGAAGACGCAAACAAAAATTCCCTGCGAATAAAATAAAATAAAATAAAATAAAAATCACAAAACAAAATTACAAAAAAAGAAGAGAAAATCAACAAAAATTACCTTCACAGAGCGCAATACAGCGTAACAGAGCAAGAACTACAAGACACGCGAGATAGATGTGAACAGACCAACAACAACAAGGCGCGCGAGACAGATGTGAACAAAAAACCTTTAAACGTTTGTGGGTTGATATATTTATAAAATACAATTTTGGCCGAACTAATAGTATGGCCAAACTTTTGTTGCCGGTTTTCCCATCTCCGGCCAAAAATCTATTTGCCCACGCCGTCAATGTAAACAACAAAATGAGTTCAGCCGAACTAATTTCAAAAGTTCGTGATGCAGGAGCATTAGGCAAAGAGAAATACTTTGTATTTATTAAAACTTAGGGGTTTTTAAGTTTTTAAAAGAGCTAGATTTTTATGAATGATTTGAGTGGGTTTTATGTATTTTTAATTAAATATTGTAAATAATTCTCAAATGTTTGAGAATCTGAGAGAATTTGGTCAGTTGAGGATGTAAAGGGATGAGAGATTTTTCTAAATATTAATTTAGAAATTAGTTTCATTAATTTTGGGTGAGAGAGGATCCTTAGGGATTCAAGAGTGATTTTAGGATTTTGTTGAGATATTTGAGGGTTTGTTGAGTCATTAAAGGGATATGAACCAAAATTGGTTCAATTAAATTTGTATAAATTGATATGCCTCAATGGAAAAATGGATCAGGTGAGATTAGAGTGTAGAATAGAGAAAGAGGTTGTAAGCCTCCGGGCATTTGTAAGAGGGCCAATGATTGCAAATCAGGCCAGGAAGAATTATTGCTGTAAGTAAGCTCATTTTTATATGAAAGCGTTGGGTTGAACTATGTGCCTAAATTGGTCAATTCGTGTATGGTTCAAATTCTATATTAAGAGTTGAAATGGTGAATTTGTATACAAAATTGTTGGTATTCAATTTGTATGAATCGATAACCATGTTGTATTGACACCAAAACAGAAATTGATATGAATTGGATCCTGTCAATGGAGGATCGATGGTAGTTTCATGACATTAGGATTTATATTCTCCGCATACAATTAAATTGAATTGAATAACTCTGCATTTGTTGAAAAGGGCGCAGGGAAAAGGGATCGATCATCCTGGATCAATATCAATTAAGTGGTGTTGGCATATCGGCTTTGAAAGTCGATTTCATGGAGGGCGTAGTCACCTTAATGAAGATCTGAATGAATAGTTGTGCAAGAGCGCAGTCACCTTACTGAAGATCTGAATGAATCGTTGTGCAAGAGCGCAGAATTAATATTTGAAATCTGTTGATAAGAATTGTATTTTTAAAAGTCAACCACAGTGATTGATGAATTGCGTTGAGAAATTGTATTATTGAACGTTGGTTTAACATGAATGGAATGCAGCTACAGGACTAATATGAACAGATGGAGTTTAGAGACCGGCATGTTATGGAAAATCGATCTAAAAGACCGTAACCATGAATGTGCGCAGAAGCATATGGAGTTTGGAGCGGATTTGACAGATGGTAATCGATTGAAGGTTAAAATGTTGTGCGTTCGCATATCTGCCATCCAAATCGATATATCCAGTGCGAGCTGTATCGGATGGAAACTTTTTATTTGAATCGATGTCTATGAAATCGATTCACAACAATTAAGGTGAAAGACTTCGGCAAAGGCGTTTGGATGCAGTTTGATAGTTAATGTTTGAGCGAATATGTCAAAGGCTGAATTCAAGTCCTGAGAAATCGTGTGAGTCGATTGTCAGTTTGCTGAAGAAATCGATGCTAAGTGGAGATGAACTGAAGACGCAAAGATTTACTCTACCTTTTGTATGAGTTACAAAGGAAGCCGCAGGAGGAAGGGTCGATTTGCAATAAAGCGAGTTCTGAAACAAGGCATAAGACCAGATCTGACTTATAAGTCAACGGCAAGAAGCCGCAGAGGTTTTGCAATAAGAAATCTGTGTATTTATTTTGAAGTTGTATTGTGAACAGAACCATGAATTGATAAAACGTTGAGGTCTGCAGAATCGAACGTGGAAGGGACGAAGGCACAACCATAGCACTCGATTGCAGATTCTCCGTATATTTGTTCTGCGTGTAAGAAGTTGGAACGGAATTGTGATGAATTGCCAAGTCCATGTGCAGAGGCAGAGGCATTAAGTCGATGTGTGAAGGCGTTAATCAAACTTGAATAAGGTGAATGCGAATTATGAATTTGCAGAGGCGTTCATGAGGTAGGCACATTTGTATTAAAACCGTGGCATATCTCTTATTGCATTGACTGAAATGGGGATGTAGCATAGTTAGTCCAATGATCGACGTGTAATGTTGTGTGAGCGATGTTATTTTAAATGATATGCATTGGTATAATTTGTTCAAATCGAATTCTTAAGCAGATGGTGGATATGCATAAATTGGAAATCCATGGTTATTGAAATGTAATTCACAAGGTCGAAACATTTTCATTCCATGATAGGCATTGGGGGGGTTTAATCATAACAGCCAGGAATTTAAGCAATGAAACTAGTGGTTGGTTAAGGCCTTTTATAAGGGTTTTTAATTCTATTCGAAGTTTGGAAGAGTAAATGGTTCGGTTTATGGTTTTGAACCATATGTTGAAGAGCTGCCGCATATGAGAGTTGATTGTATGACTTTATAATCATAGGGAAATGATTGTTAAGATGAAGCTTCCACGAATGATAGTGTATAAATTGCTCGGACTTGGAGTTTTTGAATTGGGAAATTATTTGAGATGCATTTTGTATATGCATGAGAGGGGAGATATTCTGGGATATGCAGGGTTTCCTGCATCATTTTGGTATCAGAGCTGGAATAGCTCTGTGTGAGGGTTCAAGTTTTTTTAAATTGAGTTAATTGCATGTGATGAATGAATATCAGATTTTGGAATTGATGAAGATTGCAGCACAGAGATGCAGTTGAAGAAGTGAAGCAAGATCAACAAGATCTTGAAGGTGAGTTGTCAGATGATATTTAACTCTGGTTTGAAGGTTGTTTGCAGAATTCAGATTGCAAGCAGGTTGAATAAAGTCTCAGCGGGAAGAAGTAGATCACAGCTGAAGTGCAGTGATGAAGGAGTCCAGTAAGGGATTCTAAGAGAGAGTGGCAGAACCTGGAGATTCAACAGAGGTTGAATAAAGTTGCAGATGAGTGAAGCCTGAAGGAGCAGTGGAGAAATGATCGAAAGGTTCCAGCAGAGGACCGGTGATTACCAAAAGACCAGATCCGGAAGAACGGATTGGTGAGGTAAGTGGCAGCAGGAGAGTTTGTTGTTGTAGAGGCTTGGTGCAACTCATGGGTGAGAAACTCATGGTGAATGAGATGAGTACTGAAAGTCATAAAGGAGAGAGCAGAGGTTCAGAGAGAGGCCACAGTAGAAAGAGGAAGAAATATGCCAAGGAAAATGGCATAAGACAACAGTTGACTGATGAAGAGTATGAGAAAGAGAAAGCTGAGATAGCAGTTCATCTTGAGTTATTGATGAAGTTGTTATAGGAAAATATGAAAGACCAAAGACATGGTTGGAACATGAGGAATAAAGTGAAATGGAAAAGACTACAAGTAAAGAGGGATCAACAGATAAACATGCAGTTAACAGAGGAGTTGAAGAAGCTCGAGCAGATGATGAGTTATTGGGAAAATCCAGATTAGCTGGATAATGTGAAATCTTGTATTTTTGTAGCTAACAATTGTGATGTGATTACAGGTTTTACTGAGGAGGATGCGCAATCTTGTGAAGCTGTTACAGTACAAGAGGAAGTTCTTGTGGATGCAGAAGAAGTGAATCAGTCTAAAGCATTGATAAGTGAAGTAATAGTTGAGACTTACACTTTGTGATTTCCAAACTGAAAGCTTGTGTGTGAATGCAGGGACTGTAAGTGATGATGATATGCTTCAGCAATGCCACGGAGAAATTGCATTGTTGGAATATCTGTTGGAGAATTCAGAGTATGATGGGGAGATTGCAGCAGAAGGCGGAGTTCAGTACAGTGAACGAAAGCAGAAAGACATCATGGAAGCAGATGGTGTGAAGGAAGGACTGGTTGACAGTCTTGAGAGTTCTTCAGAGAATTCTTTGGGCAGAGAGAATCAGCATACTAATGTGCTGATTGAGATGGAAAATTCAGGACAGCATACTGAAATGTTGGCAAAGGAGGACAAGGCATTGATGCCTTATGATTTTTATTTTAACGATTGTTTTGTGAATGCAGGTATTGTTGCAGGTGCTGAAGAACATTTGACTCAGTTGAGTAGTCGAATGAAGGAAAAAGACGAGAATTCTGTGGAAATTTCAAATCCATGGGATGAGGAAGTTATGTTGCTGGAAATGATGCTGAATAGTCGAAATTCAGTGCAAGAAGAATCTCAATTTCAGAATTGGGAATCACAGAGGCAGAGAGATGAAGACAGTAGAAAAGAGTGCATAATGTACCAGTCCAGTAAGTTGCTGATAGGAGAAGGCAGAGAAGAAGTTTTCTGTCGTAGAAGCCAAGAGGGCATGGATGATTGGGTGGTAGCAAGAAGTCAGCAAGTGATAGTAAAAACTGAGCGAGTAAGAACTGAGCAAGCTAGAGCTCAGCAGGCAGCAAGAAATCAGCAATTTGAAGATTTATTGGACCGAGAAATTGAATTAATTAGAAGAATCATGTTGAAAGTGTCTCAGAGGAAGACATCAGCAAGGAAGAGAAGCAGCAGCAGCAAAATGAAGACAGAGACAGACTGTGAAAGTACAGCGAGTGGAACAAGACAACATAAGATATGGAGACCTGGAGAAAAGCAGCATACGACAGCAGAAATTGATGATAACTTGCAGAACAAAGTGTGGGATTCAGGCGGACAAAGACTTAAACTTATGATCAGGAGATCATGATCATTTTCAACCTTGGGAGTCTAATGCAAGAGCATTAGGCAAAGAGAAATACTTTGTATTTATTAAAACTTAGGGGTTTTTAAGTTTTTAAAAGAGCTAGATTTTTATGAATGATTTGAGTGGGTTTTATGTATTTTTAATTAAATATTGTAAATAATTCTCAAAAGTTTGAGAATATGAGAGAATTTTGTCAGTTGAGGATGTAAAGGGATGAGAGATTTTTCTAAATATTAATTTAGAAATTAGTTCCATTAATTTTGGGTGAGAGAGGATCCTTAGGGATTCAAGCATGATTTTAGGATTTTGTTGAGATATTTGAGGGTTTGTTGAGTCATTAAAGGGATATGAACCAAAATTGGTTCAATTAAATTTGTATAAATTGATATGCCTCAATGGCAAAATGGATCAGGTGAGATTAGAGTGTAGAATAGAGAAAGAGGTTGTAAGCCTCCGAGCATTTGTAAGAGGGCCAATGATTTCAAATCAGGCCAGGAAGAAATATTGCTATAAGTAAGTTCATTTTTATATGAAAGCGTTGGGTTGAACTATGCGCCTAAATTGGTCAATTCGTGTATGGTTCAAATTCTATATTAAGAGTTGAAATGGTGAATTTGTATACAAAATTGTTGGTATTCAATTTGTATGAATCGATAACCATGTTGTATTGACACCAAAACATAAATCGATATGAATTGGATCCTGTCAATGGAGGATCGATGGTAGTTTCATGGCATTGGGATTTATATTCTCCGCATACAATTAAATTGAATTGAATAACTCTGCATTTGTTGAAAAGGACGCAGGGAAAAGGGATCGATCATCCTGGATCAATATCAATTAAGTGGTGTTGGCATATCGGCTTTGAAAGTCGATTTCATGGAGGGCGCAGTCACCTTAATGAAGATCTAAATGAATCGTTGTGCAAGAGCGCAAAATTAATATTTGAAATATGTTGATAAGAATTGTATTTTTAAAAGTCAACCATAGTGATTGATGAATTGCGTTGAGGAATTGTATTATTGAACGCTAGTTTAACATGAATGGAATGTAGCTACAGGACTAATATGAACAGATGGAGTTTAGAGACCGACATGTTATGGAAAATCGATCTAAAAGACCGTAACCATGAATGTGCGTAGAAGCATATGGAGTTTGGAGTGGATTTGACATATGGTAATCGATTGAAGGTTAAAATGCTGTGCGTTAGCATATCTGCCATCCAAATCGAGATATCCAGCGTGAGCTGGATCGGATGGAAACTTTTTATTTGAATCAATTTCTATGAAATCGATTCACAGCAATTAAGGTGAAAGACTTCGGCAAAGGCGTTTGGGTGCAGTTTGATAGTTAATGTTTGAGCGAATCTGTCAAAGGTTGAATTCAAGTCCTAAGAAATCGTGTGAGTCGATTGTCAGTTTGCTGAAGAAATCGATGCTAAGTGGAGATGAACTGAAGACGCAAAGATTTACTCTACCTTCTGTATGAGTTACAAAGGAAGCCGCAGGAGGAAGGGTCAATTTGCAATAAAGCGAGTTCTGAAACAAGGCATAAGACCGGATCTGACTTATAAGTCAACGGCAAGAAGGCGCAGAGGTTTTGCAATAAGAAATCTATGTATTTATTTTGAAGTTGTATTGTGAACAGAACCATGAACTGATAAAACGTTGAGGTCTGCAGAATCGAACGTGGAAGGGACGAAGGCGCAACCATAGCACTCGATTGCAGATTCTCCATATATTTGTGCTGCGTGTAAGAAGTTGGAACGAAATTGTGATGAATTTCCAAATCCATGTGCAGAGGTAGAGACATTAAGTCGATGTGTGAAGGTGTTAATCAAACTTGAATAAGGTGAATGCGAATTATGAATTTGCAGAGGCGTTCATGAGGTAGGCACATTTGTATTAAAACCGTGGCATATCTCTTATTACATTGACTGAAATAGGGATGTAGCATAGTTAGTCCAATGATCGACGTGTAATGTTGTGTGGGCGATGTTATTTTAAATGATATGCATTGGTATAATTTGTTCAAATCGAATTCTTAAGCAGATGGTGGATATGCTTAAATTGGAAATCCATGGTTATTAAAATGTAATTCACAAGGTTGAAACATTTTCATTCCATGATAGGCATTGGCGGGGTTTAATCATAACAGCCTGGAATTTAAGCAATGAAACTAGTGGTTGGTTAAGGCCTTTTATAAGGGTTTTTAATGTTATTCGAAGTTTGGAAGAGTAAATGGTTGGGTTTATGGTTTTGAACCATATGTTGAAGAGCTGCCGCATATGAGATTTGATTGTATGACTTTATAATCATAGGGAAATGATTGTTAAGATGAAGCTTCCGCGAATGATAGTGTATAAATTGCCCGGACTTGGAGTTTTTGAATTGGGAAATTATTTGAGATGCATTTTGTATATGCATGAGAGGGGAGAGATTCTGGGATATGCAGGGTTGCCTGCATCAGTTCGGCCGAATTATTGAGAAAAAAAGTTTTATGCCCCCGATTCTTACAAAAGTGTGACCCAACTTCGGATCTTTACCCGATGCTAAAGTTAAATACTGAATTGCTTCTACAAATATTTGTGGAATTAAAAACACAATCGCCAATCACATAAGCATGAAGAAAGATCAATCACACACAACACAGATAATTTCCCAGGGAAATCTTACAGCTAAAAAACCCCACTATATTCTATTGTATATTATATCATGGATCATGAAACAATTACATACAAAACTCTTCTCACAAGAGCCCTCAGTACACCAGCTAATTGTCTCACACTGTCATACAAAAATTGGAAAATCCCTTAGCCAATTTACTATCTCCAAACAACCTCTCTTCACTGTGCAATCTCCGCTGAAAGCAATCCCTGAATTGATGCCTTATTTCCTGCCTTGACTATGCAAGTATCATGGGCACATCCAATGTGTGTGTGCTTGCATGTGTGCAAGCGGATAATGTCACAATTGATAGTCAACTTCCCTTTCACCTAGAACTCAACTGGGTCTCCACTAGATCTGACATGCATGCAGCTAATAATATTAAAAACATCGGTTGCATGTGAGATAACTACATGTGAATTAATTCATATTTAATTCACATGATCTCTCACTACTTGTATCTTCAGTTACAACTAGCGCAACTGAGTTTAACTCACTTGACCGAGTTAAACTATTTACAACTGCTGGACATTGGGTTCAATGCTCCCCGTGTGTTTCGCAGGATGGACTAACCACCTCTCGTGGATCCTAACTCTGGCGATTGTAATGGAAAATAATGCTTGCGGGTTTTGGTCTAACAACAATCGTGATTCCAACAAGTGGTATCAGAGCGACAGGTCTCGAGTTCGAAACTCACCCAGCTCGCGTTGGGGGGGGGGGGGGGGAGATTGTTGGACATTGGGTTCAATGCTCCCCGTCTGTTTTGCGACATGGACTAACCATCTCTCATGGATCCTAACTCTGGCGATTATAGCAGAGAATAACGTCTGCAGGTTTTGGTCTAACAACAATCGTGATTCCAACAACAACTTGCACAAACTCATGCACCACTGCACTTCCAACTCTGTTACAACTATAATTATTCTGCATGTCCCACCAACCAATCTCTAACTCGAAATTCACTTAACTAACTGATTTGCCACTTCAGTTAACTATTTTCAAGTTCTCATTGAGAATAGATTATAGTTTAATGTCCATCTAAATTAAGGGATAATAAAAATAGACATGCACCTAAAAATAGCTTGTGTGGTCCCCACCCTAATGTAAGTGCTTAATTTTCACTAAGATCTTGGATGTTGTTTCTAGATGCCAATTTCACTATTTCTTGTTGCAAACTTCAACATTATTGTCCACCTCCTATTCCATTCTTTACAAGATATATAAAAACTCAAATTCCAATTGTATTTCATTATCCATATATTCCACTTGATTTTTTTTTTTCACATTCTCCATTTCTATGGACGTTACTTTACACCTCTAACTGCAAATGCTAATATATGTTATAATATAAGAATAAAAATACTAATATATATCCTAATATAAAAATATAAAAATAAAATATTTTATATTCTTATTACTCAATTAGAAATTGAAAAAAATCAAACACATAAAAATAAATTAAAACTAAACCATTAAAATAAGAAAAGAAGAATAAATACTTAAATTAAGATAGAAGAAAAAGAGTGGATACCATTTAGGGAAATCAAAATCTCATAAATATGTAAATCCATGATAATAAAAAGGTACAAGTTTAAGTGAAGCAAACGAGGTGTTCCATATCACTTTAATAGTGAAATGAAATGAAATGAAATGAAATATATATATATATATATATATATATAAACTAGACCATCATGCCCCTTGAACAAACAAGTGAGTAAAGCTAAATAACATAGCATTCAAGCCCGTTGCCATCATAACCCTTGAACAAATAAATGAGTAAAGCTAAATAACATCGCATTCAAGCCCCTCCACCCTTCAAGTCCATGTCACTAAATCTAATTTACAAGCGCTCCAAGTATCGAGAGCCGCAGCCACAAAAGCAAGTAGAGGTCCTAAGTGTTTGAAGTACAGAACTCGCTAGAAAACGTAGATAGCGATGGCCGGAATGCCTACTCCACAAATTAGAGAGATCCCAAATTAGAGGAGGAGATATTTTTCAAGACAAATACTTCCAACCTTCCCACAAAAGCGCGTGACCAGTGTTTCACCGTCACTTCAACGAATCATATGCCTATTTTTCCATTTTTATTTATTTTTTACAAATTTAAAAAGAAGGGCAGCCACTGTTCTCGTGAATTTTGTCGCAACACGCTTATAAAAGGCGCAAGTCCTCTCTTTCTGTCTTCAAATTTCTCCACTGTATGATCAACCGTTAATTGACCTGCAGAAAGCGAAATTGTCTTCGTTTTGTTTTTCATTTTAAGGCTTCAAAAGGGGCACCAGTCTCCGTTCAAGCGTTTGTTCCGTAAGTTGGAAGAGGTCTTCGTATTTTAAAGCAAGGGTTTCTTCTGTCAGGTCAGAGGTTCGATTCCTCGAAGCATTTTTTTTTCCCCGGAAAATTAAAGAATGATGCAGCCCTTCGCACTTCTTTGCTCTGCTGCAGCGTCCGCCTCTGCAGTGTTCACTGCTCTCAATGATCACGATATCCGAGTCACGGCATCCTCTCCTGCGGTCAGTCAATTCTTCATTCCAACACTTTTTTTTTATTACTTTCTTTGCTTTTTTACGACGCTGTCTGAAACAGGGCCGATTTAAATATTAGAGATAATCTTTCGGATTTTGTCTTGTATTTAGTGCTTTTTCTGGTGTTATTTACAGGCCAAATCGATGAACGATGACATGGCCTTTTCTCGGAATTCGAATTCTAAGAAGACTGAAGAGGCGTTTGCGCCGAAGTTCGATGGACTGCGATTTATCGAAAGTCTGGTGACTGCTCACAGATAAAGAGAGGGATAGTTTCAATACTGATCTATTGAAACCATAAAAGCTTTCTTCCCATTCTCCAGAGGAACTTATGGCGATAGTTATTTTACCTTCTAAATTTTATAAATTCCTCTTCAAAGCCGCTGACTTTGGTGGATTTTCAATTAGAGATGTTCCTAAATTTAGATGGCAAGATATTTTCTATTTTCGGACGTCCGTACACTATATAAACCAGAGAAGTATTTTTCTTGCTGGGAAAAAAATATTTTCCGACAGCGCTGAATAGAATAGAAGACGGCAGCTAAATATAGTAGCAAAATTGGGAGTCACCAGGATGTGTGCTATTTAATGTACTGTATTACTCTTGAAAGCTGTCAATCATACATCGTAATAATTTTGAGCAGTATTGCCAATTATGCGCTGTATTTTTGCGAGTATGGCCTTGTAGAGTCCCATGAAATTTTGCCGGCATCTGAATTTAATGTTAAATATAAAAGTGTGGCATATTTAGAAGTTTTATGTGTTCTGTTTTATTATAGTTATTATTTTTTGTTTTTGTTTTTGGAGTTTTGATTGGTTAATAAATTTATGGTCAAATTTTGATTTGGGTTGTTTATTTGTGTTATTTAAACTGGTTTTTTTTAATATATATATGTTCAGTATTTTAATTTTTGGTTGGTTAAAAAATTTATGGTTAAATTTTGATTTGTATTGCTTAAACTTATTTTTTGACTGCATATATGAATTCAGCACCATCAAAAACTCTTGAAACACTTTGATTGTGAAGAGTTCACTTGTTAAACTTGTGATTTCAACGAATCCCTATTAAATTCTAGACAAATTAGATCTGAAAATAAACCAGAAAACTTTCCAAAAAATAACACTTAAAACTACTAGATTTCTCTTTTGAGTGCTTGAAGTGGTGCCATGGCACATCTGCATTGTAAATCTTCATTTCACCAAGAGCCTTGTTGACAAGTTGGGAAAGTTTATTGTGAAACTTCACACGAAATTGGCGTAATACAAATAGAGAATCAATCTGTCTCATAGACTATCTTTATCTCGTAAACATAAAACAGCGTTACTTTTGTAACAATATTTTATTAGGGAATTTATTTGTTACAAATTGTTTTGGAAGGTATTTTTGAGCAATTTAATTGGTTTAGAATTCAATTAAAATTGGTTGAAATCACAAGTCACAAAAATCAACATTTAACACAAAAAAACAAAAAAAAGACCAAAAAAAAAAAATCCAAATCTATTTATTTTCCAATTAGGTGAAGTCAGGTCTAAATTAAAAGCATTTTTTTTCATGAACTCTGTCTTCTGGATTTTGGTTGGAACCAAAAACTAAAAAATGGAGTTCTCTATGGAGGTTAAGGCAGTCAAAAGTGATTGAATCCAGTCAAAAGTGATTGAATCTAGGCAAAAAAAAAATTTAAAAATTTTATAGTAGTATTGTTTGAATCATATTTTCAAAAGTGGAAATGGATTCAGCACCATTAAAAAACTTTACAACACCCAAAATATTGAAGTTTGAAAACTATAGCTCTAAAGCACCCAAAAAGCGTTGCTAAAATTTTTTAAAATCCATGAAAAAAACAACAGCCTCAAAATTCCAGACCTTGAACAATGAGCTCTTCTTTAGTAGTCTAAAAACCCAAAATATTGAAGTTTGAAAACTATAGCTCTAAAGCAACCAAAAAACACTGCTAAATTTTTTTAAAATCCATGAAAAACACAACAGCCTCAAAATTCCAGACCTTGAACAATGAGCTCCTCTTTCGTAGTCTAAAAATTCCGGACTTTGAACGATGAGCTCTGCTTCTGGGATTTTAGTCAAATCCAAAGGCCTAAAAACTATCTATTTATTTTCCAATTCGGTGAAGTCAGGTCTAAATTAAAAGCACGGTTTTCCATGAACTCTGTCGTCTGGATTTTGGTCCGATTCCAGAAACTTAAAAATCCGGAACTTGAACGATGAACTCTATTTTTGTGATTTTCGTCAAATCCAAAGGCCCAAAATCTAGGAACTCTGCAGACTTTTCTTTTGGGTTAGAATTTAACTGTTCTTGATGACGCTCTATTTTGAAAAATTGGACAGACAAAGATTGCTTAGAGCATTTTGATGCAAATCATTTAAATAAATAAATTTATAAAAAGTTTATAAACCTCACTCAGTTGTGTTTTATTTTTTATTTTTATTTTTTATCATATATATTTTTAAATAAATTTTGCTCATTTATGTATTTTTAATATATATTTATTTCCAATCATTAAAATGTATAATCTCAAGAATTGAGATTGGATAGCTTTCAAGAATTGGGATTAAGCTCCATTTTAATAGATGATTGACAATTTTTCTCTAACATAGAGTGATGTCTCCTTATCTTTATTTGTATTAAAGTTTTGTTATTTTTTTACCAATAAAATCTTCTAAAGTGTTTTTATAACCTTTTTTTATTTTTAGTTAGTTTTGTAATTATAATAAATAAATAAAAAATTTGATTAGGTTTTGAAAGATTATTAGATTCAACAAGAATGTTTTAAGCTATTATAATAAAGATGATTGTGTTACTTGTAAGAATTAAATCTTGATGGACAAAATAACTTAATTTTTTTATAGAGGAAGGTAGGGAAGAGCATGTATGTCTTTATAAACTTTAGTAATCAATTTGTCATGGGGAGATGAGCCCCTTATCCTACAAACAAGAAGGTCTCATACACCAATTTGATGTCTAATTTTGCCATGACCTTAAAGTTGAATGATAATTAAAATGAAAAATAACATCAAAATATTATAACCTTACATATATGATCATGTTAAAAAATTAAGTAAATCATACTCAACAAATATTAAGCACCATGTACCAAGTCAAATTATTGACTCACTACCTTTACATATTGTTTGTTAGATGAGAATAAAATGATATTAAATTAACATAATGGAAAGATAATAAGCCAATCATTGACTTAGTTTATAATGTTAAATATTTAACATAGATAATTTATCTAAAAATCATACTAAGAAAAACCATAAACTTTTTATAAATCATAATGATAAATAAAAACTAAGATAAAACCTCAAAGGTTATTATTAAGGAGTATTTTTATTTGTTAACTTTTGAAGTTCTAATGCTTTAGGTTATTGCACTTTGCATGGATCCAAATACCACAAACAATATTTTAAAAGTTAATTCCATGTCAACATCTTGAGACCTTAAAGCATAATGAATTATAATAAATAATTAATTTATAATTAAATATTTTTATTATGTATTAATTTTGTTAATAGGTGTGTTTATTTTAGAGTAAGATTTCAATTTTAATTTAGTTATCAATAGCTATTAGATAAATAGTAAAGCTTTAACATCTAAGAAATATTTTAAAATACTTTTTAATAACAGTCATAAAACAAAGATTGAGATTTATCTCAAAAGTGTGGTTATATTTTCTAAATTAAATTAATTAAGTAAAAAAACGTCATATAAACATGAATCGTGAATTTTAAAAAATATGGTATTACTAAACCATGGTATTGACCTAAAATATTATAACAAAATTTATTTACAAATTAAAAATATTCATTGTAAAATAAGGTGAATCTTAATAGTTAAAATTCTTAACAATATCTATTTAATTTATATCACTATCAACATTTACCAATTATTTAATTTAATTTATATCACTATTAACATTTACCAATTATTTAATTTATATAATTATGATAATATTATATTAATATCGTTCTTATATTGATTTGATATTTAATTTTGATTCTCCATATTTACAGTAATAATATTCCTTGTTCAAAATTCATTGTTCAAAATTCAAATCTTATAAATCTTATTGTTACCTTGGGAAAATGTAAGTTTTTTTTTGTTATCTTAGGAAAATGCTAAGAAGATTTTATAAATCTTATTGTTACCTTGGGAAAATGTCAGTTTTTTGTTATCTTAGGAAAATGCTAAGAAGATTTTATCACATTGTCAAAAAGTTCATTTATGTTGACATTGCATTATAACACACCATGGCTGTAAAAATTAACAATGTAAAGTTTCTTGTTACATTAGGAAAATGTAAGTTTCTTGTTATCTTAGGAAAATGTTAAAAATATTTTATCACATTGTCAAAAAGTTATATTATGTTGACATTGCATTACACACACCATGGTTGTAAAAATAACAATGGTAATCATAAAATAATTTATTACCAACCTTTTAATACTTAAAAGGTTTGTAGACCGAGGACTTGATCAAATGATACCACTCACATGTGTGGGATCCATCTCCACCAATAATGCTCGCCTAGGTCATCTATTTCTCTAATAAACTTTTGATATATTCCTATTTCTATTTCGCCCTCGTGCTTTATGGCGGCGCGACTTTTACTTCAATTCAATATTATGCTTAAAAAATCTTAAAATTCTCAAGGCATAATAAGGTGTAAAAGTCCCGTTGCATTCCCACATCTTTTAAACTCTTACCTTTTGATGGGGTGACCATTTTGAATATATGCATGTATCTAAACCTTTATTTATGCCAATTCCTCATGTCAAATTCCAACTTCACGTGCTTGACATTAATCTTCAAATCTTAAAATTCTCAAGGGATAATAAGGTGTAAAAGTCCCATTGCATTTCGACATCTTTTAAACCTTTAAAATATTACCTTTTGATATGGTGACCATTTTGAATATATGCATGTATCCAAACCTTTATTTATGCTTATTCCTCAATGTCAAATTCCAACTTCACGTGCTTGACGTTAGTCTTCTCTATAATGATGTGCGTGACGAAGCAGTTTTGAATTGGTCCTTGCTTTTGCTTTCCTATTAGAATGGAGGTTTTTAAATTTGGTATAGTGTAGTTACTTATCCTCTCGTTTTTTTTTAATAAAATTTTTCATTTTAGAATGTTCTTATCTCTTAGAATTTTAATTTTTTTATTAGGTTAATCGATTCTATCTCGTAAAATTTTAAAATCATAATTATTTTGGTGTGTCATTTGAAAATTTTCATATTTTTTAGAATATTTTTTTTTAATAGTGTGGTGAATTAATTTTATTTTATGAAAATTTAAAACAATAGTTATTTTGGTGTTATGGGTTTTGTCTAATTTAACATGTGTGGTGTTATGGGTTTTGTCTAATTTAACATGTACACATGTAGATTTATTTTGGTGTTGTCATTTGAAAATTTTCATTTTTTTTTGAGTATTTTTTTAATAGTGCGGTGAATTAATTTTATTTTGTGAAATTTTAAAACAATAGTTATTTTGGTGTTATGGGTTTTGTCTAATTTAATATGTACACATGTACTTATAATTAGGGTAAGAATTTCAAATCTAAAGTATCTGTTAAATTTAATTATTTTTGCAAATTTAATGTGAGTAGTAATTATTTTAACAAAGAAAATTAGTCATGATCAACCATGTATCTGTCAAATTCTATCCCTAGACATAACAATACTTAAACTTTGTTGGGTATATACACTCATTATGAAATTTAAATTTAAAGTCACATTAAATTAAAAGTTTCACTCATTTAAAAAAAAAACCCTTTTTAACACAAGTAAGATTTATATCTCATTTTGACATTCACTTAGCTAAATTTAACTTGGCTGTATATTATGAATATATTTAGAAATTTAGAAATATTTTGGAATTCAAGAACATAAGGAAGGAAAATAGGTATAAAATTATTTCTTTAACTATAAAACCCTCCTCCCACATCTACCTAAGTAACCGACCAATCGGGTAAACATGTGACGAGAGGCTACTATGATCTGATTCAACTCCCCATGCACAGTTAAGGAAGTGGAACCAACACAACACAACCAATCTGGCCTTCTACACATCCTACAGAGCCTCGAGGAGCTAACCCACCCTTCCATGCGACCAACCCTTGAGGGAACTAAACATTTCAAGGAATTAAACCCTAGTCACTCCCTTGCCAAGGCCTTCATGCGACTGAGAGCCCCAGTCGCTCCCATGAGCCTACCTAAGTGCAAATGTATCCTTTTTCTACCAGTGTTATGCTAGAGAATGCAATATTTAAAGCTAAATTTCAGGGATAGGACCCAATCACTGCCCAGAACTTCATGGATTTTACAGAAATAAAAAGTAACGTAGAGACAACGATAGCAATGCAAATTATTGAACAAAGACTTGACTGGAACCCTACAAGCCATGCCCTTTTTTGAGAAAACAATATCTTTTTTAGTTCTTCAACTTTCTACAAGCCAAAACAATTTTTTTGTTTAGAATTCAATTTTACGATAAAAATAAAAGTTGTCAGAAATTTTATTAGCTTTCTATTACTTATTGTTTGGAATTTTTTTATTCACGTTTGATATGTCAACTTAACAATTATTTGAGTGTTTTTTCTTTAACAATCAAGGGATTCATAAAAAATCATGTTGAGATGCGTTGGTGTATTATTTGAAAACTTAGTGTTTTTGAGAAAAAAATGGGTTATAACAATCTATACAGATTCTACTTCGGTATTGTTATATTTATGAAACCAACTGATGCATGTCATAATTATTAGAATTTTTTTAACTCAACCAATATGAAAAAACTGCATATTTGGAATACATTTCGGTCTGTGTCAAGTTTCTCAACATATTAGTTATAAACTAAAAATCTAAAAACTACCCATTTCAGACGACGGACAAATGTAATGCACCATAAAATTTTCAATTTTTTTAGAGTGTATTTTGGGAAATACATAATTTTGATTTCGCTGAATCATAATGACATTGAGAAGTTTTTTTCACCCATTTTATTACAAAATTAATTAAAATTACTAAATATCTATGGAATTCCATAAAAGTTATATCTCCTGAAAGTATATTGAATTCTGCAAATGCTAGTCTTGGTTTTGAAAGTTAATTCATAAAATTTGATGGAGTTTAACCATTCCAAAGTTGAAGAAATGTGTTCAGAGTCGAGCTGCAGTGTAGTTGCAGATATTTTAGTTTGGCTGAACTTTTTTTGCCACTCCGTCCCCTTAGTTTTAACGACAAAAAATTTCGAGCGAACTTTTGGTAAATTTTCGACTGAAATTTTTCTCGCAAATTTTGTCAGCTGGAAAAATTTTGATAAAGCCCCTCCAAAAAAACAAATTTCGCAACTTTATATATAGCCAAAAACGAAAACATTATTTTCACACTTTTCTTCATTTGGGTTGAATTTGCAAAGGAAGTTTTTTGCGCTGAATTTTGAAAGGAAGTTTTTTGGGCTGAATTTGCAAAGAAAGTTTTTTGGGCTTAATTTTCAAAGGACATTGTTTGGGGGTATTTTTTAAAGTGAAATTTTTTAAGAGTAAGTGTCTTGGGGTGAATTAAATCTTTTATAATGATTTTTTTAAGTGAATTTTTGTCTAAATTTTTAAAGTGGGATTTTTTTGTAGGACTTTGAAGGAAATATTTTGAGTTTCATTTTTAAAAGGCATTTTTTCGGCGGAATTTTTAAAGTAAGTGTTTTGGGTTGAAGTATGTCTTTCGTGCAAAATTTCTAAAGTGATTTTTTTTTTAAATTAAATCTTTTGTGATGATTTTTTGAAGTGAGTTTTTGTCTAAATTTTGATAGTGAGTTTTTTTTTAAGGGTTTTGAAGGAAATTTTTTGAGCTTCATACTAAATTATCATGGGAAATCAAAGAAATTGCAAGAGAAAATATGATTGAACAAGAGACCCTGAGGCTCGTAAAGAATACAGGAGAGAATATCGCAAAAAAAAGAGAGATGAACGCTCAAATATTGAAAGGGAAAATCAACCTCAACTAGAAGTTGAAGCAGTTATGTAAATGTAAATATTATAAATGATATTTAAAATTTAACTAGTGTATTATGAAACTTAATTTTTATTTGATGAACTAATTTGAAAAATATTTTGCATTGTAAACAGAGAGAGATATTCCTCATAACATTGATGGTAAGATAGAAAATCTTGAAAGAGATATTGAACCAAAGATTGAAGATGTTGAAAATGTTGAAAGAAATTCAAGTGAAGAAATTGAATCACCAAGTATGTATATATATGTTGAATGTGTATTATTGAATTTATACATATTTATTAAAATTTAATTATTTATTGAATATTTAAACTCATTTTTTACATTTAATTCTCATATGTACAAATGAAATCAATATCGATGATGATATGTTAGAAAATGTTGACACTGACACATATGGAGATAAAAAAGTTGACCATGTTATACGATTTCGTGTTAAGCACATTATTGACATGTTCTTCAAAGATGAAAATGTGGTAGTTCAAGCCCAAATTTTGAGAAGTCTCTTAACATAAAAGAAATTCAAGGAAGCTATGGCTCTATTGGGTATTCGAAAATTAAAAAAAGATAAAAAAATGAAGGAATATGTGATACAAAATATAAATAGTGTTTTAAAGTCAATTGGAAGATCTAGAAAGAAAAGTGATTTAGATGCATGTAGAGCAATACAAATGGCAGTGGTTTCATCAATTATTAAAGAGAATCATTTGGTAAAATCTATGGTACAAGCATTAGGGACCTCACGAAAAACATTGCACAAACATCAGAAATTTCGATTGCAAATAGATGTAAATGATGAACTCACTTGTTGGACAGTTATTTATAGGAAACCATACAAAGATAGAATTGGAGAAGATGTTAAAAAAATAATATATAAATATTGGATGAAAAATTCACGTGTTTCAGCAAAAGCAAGAGATCTGATGCAGCGAAGAATAGCATGAAATCAGTACGAAGAACATGCAAAACATATCTTCGACACCACTTAGATAGATTTTTTCAACAAGTTCAATGAAGAGAATCATGAAATTAATGTCTCAATCAGTGCTTTTGTGCCACAAAAACCATGGTATGTTACCTATCATTGTACGCAACACTTGTTGTTGTCATTATCATGTGGAATTTAAGTTGTATTATGACACATTCCTTACTTTTGGTAAAATAAATGTATGAAGTATTTTACCAAAATAAATGTGTTGGTGGTAAAAAATGTGATTATTGTGGAAATTTGACTTTATTTCACAACAAATATCCTATTGATATAAATGATCAATCATTGTTCAACATAAAAGTGAAACGGAAGAGATATGAATATATTCATACATCGATTGGTTCAAGTAGTACTACAAGTGCTAAAAGGATTGATTTACAAGAAGAAGAAATTTTTGTGATATAGTTTTTGAGAAATTTTTAGGCATAAATTTATAAATACACTATGCTTTCCCATAGAGCTCAATGGCAGGACTTGAAATTCAAAAAATATCATGAATTTTTTCCACCAGGGACCATTTTGTTAATAGTTGATTTTCAGAGAATTACACATTTGTTCCACAAAATGAAATACAGAGTGAATACTATGATTCTAACCAGGTCTCTATGCTTGTCCATATTCTATATATGCACACTGAACAAAATGTTGATCATATAGAAAGCACCAGTGAAAATCGACATGTTATTAACGAATATAACCTATATATGAGTGACGACCGTACACATGATACACATTTTGTACAACATTTTTTTTTATAAGATTTATGACTCATTAAAAAGTCGTGGAATAAAATTCAATGAACATTGGATATGGTCAAATGGATGCGCAGGTCAATTCAAATCTTCACGATGATTCTTTTGGTTGTGTCGTCTTCATATGAAAACCTGCATTAAACATTTTTGGAATTTATTTAAGACTAGTCATGGAAACAGAGAACATGATGGTGCAGGGACATGTATAAAATGACAACTTTGAAAATATCAAATGGACCACTCCGCACATTTACTTGTCTCAGTTGAATAAGTTGTTCAATGGTGCATCATTTCACTAATCCATGAGACTAACTGGTCAAGGGAAGTACGAAGGTACATGTACATATATACAAATTAACTTGCATATATATAGATGTAGAACTTTAATATACATGATCAAATTTTTATTAATTTTATAATTGTAAACATTATTTATCACAATGATTATCTTTGATTGTAATTTAAATAACATGTTTATATTCGTGTTTGAATTTTCCATATAGGTTTTTTTGGCATATTGGGGTCCAATATGTAGATAGATCGATCGGAAATGACGTTTAAATAATAAAGGGACTCAAAAATTTCATTCAATTAAAACAAAGGAGTACCAAAATGTGTTTGCATTTGATAAAAGAAAATATTCATGTTTTTGTCATGTTTGCATATACGACACAGAATCCAATGATGTTTGTGAAAACAAAATGTATATAAAATATTAGCAACATACATAACTAAATACGAAGGGGAAAATGTCTATGGCAAACTTTGAATAGATGCAATCGGAGGAGACTATAGTATCATCTAGTGATCGAGTTTCTGGTCTTGTTCGAGAAGGTAACATTTCAATTTCTTTCAAATGATAGAGATCTAGAAATAGACAATAAAATTAAGTACACATGTTAATTTTAAAGTTAATTTTTCATGTTTATTATGATCTAAATTTATGTAATTGTATTATTGTGCAGGAGATGTTTTTGCTGGAGTTGCACCTACTAAAAACGTAGAAAATGTCAAGTATTATTTAATGCATTGCACTAAATGAAAGATGAAATTATTGGAAAACTATTATGATAATGGGTTTATATATGATAGGGGGTCTATTATACTAAAAGGTTATTTTTTCCAACAAAATCATCAAAGTCAGAATTTTTTTTACTTTCAAGATGATGAACCTAATGTCATAAGTTGTCAATATAGTCACTTGCTGTGTGCAACACACATAAAATTGATAGAAGTTCAATCAAAGAAAAAATTGAAAATTAAGAAATGGAAAATGTCAAAAGTTGACCATGAACGTATCATTGAGGATGGAATAACATTAGAATTTTTTTGATTGAAATGCCCAACAATTTCTTCTCCTTGGATTCATCTTCAAGAACTTACAGAACTCAAGTATAAATTGTTAGCCTTTGTTTTGTGCATTCTTAAGTTTTACATTATTATATTTCTATTTTATGTTATGTACAAGTGTTTGCACATGTACATTGTTTTTTCACATGCACACATCAAGTAATTTATACATGTACACATACATGTAGATTCTCTGATCTTAAACGATTTCTTACATTCTCTAGTATGAGCTAGTTAATTTTATGTCATTATTGCAAAATGTATGTATCTAGCATATTTTATATAATGCAAATTTTACGTTATGATCTTGTTTTAGATATCTAAAGCAAATTATAATATTCATTCTTGAATGAAAAATGTGTATCGTGTTTTGTAATTTCCAGTTTACTATCAATTGACATCCATAGTAGCCTTTCAATGTACATTAATGAAAAATGTTGTGACTCGATATTTTTTAATGTAATTTTAAAATTTTATGATTGTTTGACACATCTCTGTACACCTAGAATTTTATGATTGTTTTTAGATGTACATCTATATGTACTGTATATTAAAACATTATAAGAATGATTTCAAATGCAAAATGTATGAATTAAATGAAACTTTGTTTTCATTGCTACATATTCATGAACTTAAATATATACATATTTAACATGAAATATGTAAAACCATCTATGATCATTTTAAATGACACATGATCATGCGCAAAATGTACTTAAATATCACTTTTAATAGATGTATGTCCTAATTATAATTTATTCATACATGTTCAAATGCTTTTAACATGTACCACATGTGTTTTGTAATTTTCAATTTCAATCTAGATTCATTTTAAATAACAAATGACAAAACAACTTAAGTTTTAAAAACAAAACATTTAATCTAAGATTGAATCTAAGTTAACATTATAACAAAAAAGTCATAATATATGCAAAATGTAATGCAACTAAATGCATTTATGTACTTCAATCATTGTTACAAATTCATGAACTTAAATATGTATTTAACAATCTATAATTGTTTTAAATCACACATGATCATGTGAAAAATGTACACCTCAATATCACTTTTAATAGAAATGTCCTAATTATATAACATTCATACATGTTCAAATGCATTTAACATGTACCACATGTGTTTTATAATTTGCAATTCAACCTAGATTCATTTTAAATAACAAATGACAAAACAACTTGAGCTTTAAAAACAAAACATTTAATCTAAGATTAAATCTAAGTTAACATTATAACAACAAGTCTTCATGTATGCAAAATGTAATGTAACTAAATGAAAATGTACTTCAATCATTGTTACATATTCATGAATTTAACTATCTAAAACCATTTATAATTGTTTTGAATGACACATGATCATGTGTGCAAAATGTACACCTAAATATCACTTTTAATAGACATGTCCTATTTATATAACATTCATACATGTTCAAATGCATTTAACATGTAACACATGTTTTGTAATTTGCAATTTCAATCTAGATTCATTTTAAATAACAAATAACAAAACAAATTGAGCTTTAAAAACAAAACATTTAATCTAATATTGTATCTAAGTTAACATTATAACAACATGTCATCATGTATGCAAAATGTAACAACTAAATGAAAATGTACTTCAATCATTGTTACATATATTCATGAACTTAAATATGTAGAACCATAGATATGATTGTTTTAAATGACACATGATCATGCAAAATGTACCTAAATATCACCTTTAATAGACATTTACACCTAATTATATAACATTCACACATGTTCAAATGCATAACATGTACCACGTGTGTTTTCTAATTTGCAATTTCAATCTAGATTCATTTTAAATAGCAAGTGACAAAACAACATGTTTTAAAAACAAAACATTTAATCTAAGATCATCTAAGTTAACGTTATATCACAACATGTGATCACATGCCAAAATGTAACAACTATCCAAAATTTAAAATATGTCCAAAATTTATATCATGAACAATAAAAGTAAATATAGCAATGTATCAAGTGTTACAAGTATCAAGTTATATAGAAAAATAAATATGACACATATTTAAGTTATAAAAAGACTAGATCAAATAAAATGTTGCACGTGCATCAATCAAATAGAGAATTTGGCTGCAATGTATTTTCCAGCAGCCTCCTTGTACTATCATCTGAAGAATGGGGAACCTACACAACGTGTAAACATTAAAATTTTCTGTTATAAAATTGAATACACCGTAGAACTTCATAAAAAAACAAAATGAAAAAAAAAAAAAAAACATGCAATACCTCATGTAGTTCCCCCTCCATTGTCTAGCGTTGGCTCTAATTGCATATACATATATATGTACACATGCATAAGGAATTTATATTACATGTATTAAAATTAAAATTTAATCTTTTAAAATTGAATGAGAATGTAGAACTTCAATAAAATAAACTAAATGAAAAAAAAAAAAACGAAAATTTCATGCAATACTTCATGTAATTCCCCCTCCATTGTCCCGTGTTGGCCATGCATCAATGCATCCTCCACGATAAACTATAAAATATACATGTAAAATTATATATATATATATATATATATATTAAAAATGAAAAATGAAAAATGTATAAACTAATGCAATAATATTAAAAAAATGTTAGACAACTTCTTGTTCAAATTTTTTGGATGTTCCTATCTCCATCATACAATCCGCTACTAAAGTCCTTGGAGAACAGAAATCATCTCAACAAACTTAAAATTCAAAAATTTTAAAACTAGAAAATAACTCAAGATCTAGATCTCTTTTTTTAATGAAACTTTAACTTCAATTTATAACTTGAAACATAAGTGAAAATTTGAATAATTGTAACAATGGATTTGGCACATCTCCTAATAGGGAAGAAGAGGGTGGCTCCATTGTGAAAACATTGGACCGAATCAAAATCTGTTAACATTTAATTACACCGAAGGTGTTCTCTTTGAAAAAGCTCACCACCGACTTTGTCAACCTTTTCATTTTCTACCATTCGTTCTGGGCACAGTTGTCATTGTTTTAAGCCGTTGATTAGGCCAATAGGATTTTATTTGAATCAGTGAACCTGAATTGTTGTTCGACCATTTTCTTATTACCCTGACATCTATCAACTACAATTAAGCAGATATTTAATATAACTATGACATCTGTGTCCCTCCCACTCCAGTTAGACAGATATTTCTGCCTCTTTCTGTTACCATTGCCACGGATGCTGGATGGATGTTTCCATTTTGCAGGAGTGGCTTCCCTATTATTAGCTCACCACTTATGATGTATCACTACTTTAATCAACAGATGCTGAAAGGAGTCGTGGCTTCTAGTTCCCTCGGCGTATTTTTGATATCTTCTCCAACTTGTTCTCAATCAGCCCTCAAATCTCTTTCCACTACTGTCACCATATGCATCTCCTCCTCTATCGCCTGAGCCTGGCTAGTATAATACTTACGGAGTCAGTCTTCAAAAGAATATTTTTAACAGAGAAATCAGTGGACGATGTAGAGAGAATTGCCTTCAATGCCTTCTGAAGCCTCAAGAGGGTTGGAAAGTGCAAGGTAGAAGCCTCAAGAGGGTTGGCAAGCCCAAGGTATCTGGAAGTATCTAAAAAAATGGAGGTGGAGGTATCTGATACAGAGTTTCTGTGTTTGTAGTTTTCTCATGCTTTTAATTATGGAGAACTATGGAGTTTTCTCATGCTTTTAATTATGGACAATTATGGGACTTCACTCTGCGTTCTCTTTATTCAAGAGAATATGGTTTTGTGTTTTTAGTTTTCTCATGCTTCTAATTATGGACAATTATGGGATTTCACTCTGCTCTCTTTATTCAAGAGGATACGAAAATTTCATCGGTTCCCAATGGACAATTATAGGGCTTCACTCTGCGCTCTCTTTATTCAAGAGGATACGAAAATTTCATCGGTTCCCAATGACTTTTAATATGTGGGGCTTTGTATTGGTATGGACAATTATGGGGTTTCATTATGTGGGATTTTGTATTGGTATTTTCTGCTTTTACAAACTTTTTATATTGAGTATATGATAATGATCCCCAATGAGATAAAAGGCACAAATGCAAGTTTTTCAACACAATATTGTATTGTGCATTTAATTACACTATTACACAAATATGAAATGTGTAATATGAAATTTAGAGTTTCCTTTTCTTCTCAAGGGAAATAGCATATATTTCTAAGAGAATTATTGATAAACATAGGACGAGGAAGGAAAAATTCTATAAAACCACTTTGCGCTGGGAAGCTCGGAAGTGTCATTCTTCTTCCTCTATGGAAATTGAATCGATGTTTTGATTTGTAGTTTAAACTCTTAACAGGTTCTACATGGGCTTTTGTATTAGTAATATTTTCTATTCAGGTTTAATGATAAACATAGGATGAGGAAGGAAAAAATCTATAAAACCACTTTGCGCTGGGAAGCTTAGAACTTTCAATCTTCTTTCCTCTATGGAAATTGAATCGGTGTTTTGATGTGTAGTTTAAAATATTAAAAGGTTCTACATGGGCTTTTGTATTAGTAATATTTTTTATTCAGGTTTATTGATAAACATAGGACGAGGAAGGAAAAATTCTATAAAACCACTTTGCGCTGGGAAGCTTGGAACTGTCATTCTTCTTTCCTCTGTGGAAATTGCAACAATATTTTGATGTGTAGTTTAAACTCTTTACAGGTTCTACATGGGCTTTTGTATTAGTAATATTTTTTATTCAGGTTTTTATGGGAAATATTTAAAATGACTCTGGGAAATGAGTGGAGATGAATTGAAATTATTTTATTATTTAGAGTGATTTTTCCATTTGAAATTAGGAACTTGCCTGACATTTTTATTTTTAATTTAGGATTTGATTTCTTCGGTGGAGCAAAGCCATATGCGAATCTATACATTTTAAAGTAAGGAGCAGGTTTATGGGATGTTCAATATACTTGAATTTAAAAATTATATATCACCAGAATGTTCAATATCCTTGGTCTGACACAAGTATAATCTTTTATAGTTATAAAAATTTAATGAAAACCATATTAAAATTTTAACTGGTACTCTGTAACGAAAACCATTAAAATTTAGACTTTTACTCTGTGAAAAGTGTAACTTCTAATGGAAATGAACAAATTTATACTTTATGGAATTAATTTTAAGAGTTTAAGAATTTCGAATTAGTCTTATAAATTTTGTGAATGATGGTGATTGATTTTTTGTAGTGGTGTGAAATTCTGGGAAGCATGGAGTAACTTCGAAATAGTTTTATAAATTCCATTAACGATGGTGATTGGTTTTTTGTAATGATGAGCTGGAGTTGGAGCTGATTCTTTGGAATGGCGAGCTTTTGAATTGCATTTTATTTCGTGTGTCCAGATGGATTTTTTTTATCTCTACCTTTTCTGAATAGCCGAAGTTGTTCAGATTTGTGATGCATTTCATATTGATATTTATTTTGGGTAGCGAGTGGTGTTTCAAAAAACTTTTCTTTATTAACATTGGTATTCCATTACAATGAGTTTTTGTTTTAAAAAAGTAAAAGAATTTAGTGGGGAAATTTTCTACAAGTTTTATTTGGTTATAATAATCTCATAAACTTTGTAATATATTTGTTTTTCATTACAGTGAGTATATTTCTTGTTTAGGAGAAGCATAACAATTGAGTATTGTAGAATAAAATTTGGTGGGAATTGAGTATTGTAGAATAAAATTTGGTGGGAAAATATTTTTATAAATTAAATGGTTTATAATTATAGCATAAAGTTTGGTAGATAAATTTTATGGTAATTCCATCTCGTAATTATCTTATAAATTTTATAGATTTTCCATTACATTGAGTATTTATCTTTTTTTTAAAACCAAATAGTGAGTATTTGTCTCCTTTAAAAAAAGCAAAAAGATTTGGTGGGGAAATCTTCTCAAACTCTATCTATTAATAATTATCTCATAAAATATCTGCTTATTATTATTAATCTCTCATAAATGATCTCTTATAAAGCATTTGATTTTATAGATTTTCCATTACATTGAGTATTTGTCTTCTTTTTTTAAACCAAATAGTGAGTATTTGTCTTTTAAAAAAAAACAAAAATATTTGGTGGGGAAATCTTCTCAGACTCTATCTATTAATAATTATCTCATAAACTATCTGCTTATTATTATTAATCTCTCATAAATGCTCTTATAAAGCGTTTGAAAATAAATATTATATATTTCACGAGACGTTTGCATAGAAGATATATGAAATAAATAATAATGCCTAATCTGCAAAATAATAATTATATACAAGCATTGCAGATGCCATACCTGCCCAAATGATGTTTTAATAATTTTTATGTTTTTCAAAGTATGATGCTGAAATGGCAAGTGGATAATTTTTGTATTTGACAAATGTTAAAATCGTAAGAGTAATTTTTAATGAAGAGATGTATGTCTTAAGAAGGATAATTTGTGTATTTATCATAGTATAATTTGAAATCTTAAGAGTAGTAAATTTTAAAGATGAAATGTTTGTCTATTTCTTAGAAAGATGGAAACTAAATCGTAAGAAGTAACTTTTAAAGAGATGTAATTTTTTTTGTTAAGAACGTGTTGTGTCTTAGCTCGTCTTGACCAACTATAACTTTTATTGAGCATCATAATCTATATTTTAGGTTAATTTCTTGAATTTATTTTTATTTTTTCACACAAACATATTAGGCAAGGTTGAGTAATATAATTTAAGTATGGCTGAATTTGATTTTTTACTATTTAACATTTAGTCTATGACTTCACTGTTGTGGACAATTCTATTCATCAATTTTATGTTCTTGATGGAAGCTTGGAAGTTACCATTTGAGATCACGTCCTTGTTGAAGTGCATATTATGTAATATGAACCCTCAGTCAAGTTGCTATTCATGTTTCCATTTGTATTTCGTTGCAACTTACATGATATAGGATAGGATATTGTTTTGAGCACGACTTTATCTCTTGGTCCCATTTACCATTTACACATGTGATCTATCCCAAATTTTATAGCTTTTTAGGTATTTATTTATAAAGTATATGTGTTTCTATGGTCAGAATTTATTTGTGTATTTGCAATTATATTATTGATTAGCTCCAAATTAATTTCCTTTCCTAGCTTTTGCAAACTTGTACACATAACTCAGATGTGACAATAAAAAAAAGAAGTCACAACCAAGTTTATTTCCTATATGCACAACAGAGAAAAATGCTTCTGGGCAACTCAATGTCTATTTATAATATAAATTACAATGTAAGGACTCTTGAAACAAATATTATTGCAGAGTAGAATTTGAACCTAAAAATGATCTCTGGAAATGAATGATTCTTCAAAGACTTGTCTTATTATAGATATCCTCAAAGGAACGTGCACATGAAAAATTATATATATTTTAATGTAATTCTTGAAATTTGTAATTTTGTATTTTTGAGTTGTTCCAAAAAAATTAAAATAAAAGTTAATTTGCAAAAAGAAAATTAAATAAAAACTATTCGTTATTTATGGAATTTTGAAAGCTTACTATTTTTATTATTACAAAAGCATCGTCAAAATACACCATAATGTAACTTTGTCGTTTCCATTAGGATGAACCATTAATTTATTAATTCCAAAGAACTGTTAATTTATTTGTATAAAAAGGAACATGCTCTGAATGGTTCTCCATGAGAATTTTTTTTTTGCTCAAAAAGTTACTTTCCATGATGGAATATGCTTTGAATGGTTCCCAATGAGATTTTTTTTTTCCTCTCAATAGGTTACTTTCTATGATGGAATAATGGATACAATGCAGTCATAGCATTGCATAGATATGGCATGTGACAACTTATGGCAATTTGTGTTTTAATTATTGGATGGATATACATGGCACCGAACATTTGGGCTAGGGGATGAATATGTGTAACTCCCCACACAGAAGA
This sequence comes from Pinus albicaulis, assembly GCA_034641835.2. NCBI lineage: Eukaryota > Viridiplantae > Streptophyta > Pinopsida > Pinales > Pinaceae > Pinus > Pinus albicaulis. The sequence goes on from MU968411.1 coordinate 20,424,223, forward strand.
AAATTATTTAATAGAGTTATCGAAACTATGTATTCACCAAACAAAATCCCTCATTACGTGGGTTAAATTCCACAATTACTTGCTCGTGTTTATCTAAACTCATAAACATATATTGGGGAGAGGATATTTTCAGTTCTTCTATACCTTCAGTGTATTCTTGCACCTTTAGGGGAAACTTCTAGTTATATACATGTGTACACATTTGTTTCTTTTAAAAATATGTCATCATGATACCGATATAATAATATAATAATTTAATTGTACATCAACTTTTTGAACTCTTAAAAAACACTAACATTTCCCAAAATATCATCTTGATTGCCAGAACCTAAACCTTGGACCGTGATATAATCAAAATTTTTGTTCAACAAGCGTGTTAATTGCAAATGGTGAACATATGATACATTTTTTTTAGATTAAAATATACAAATAAACATGTATATGTAAATTACAAATTACATTAAAATATTTACCCTAACCATTAACACATACAGATTCCATGCCCTCTTTCTCATGAAGAATTAATTCCTACCAACCATTGTGACGATGTTTTTAATATACTCTAAGCTCTTCGATACTCATGTTGTCTATCTCATCATCTGTAATATACACAAAATTAGCATGTGCATTCTCTCATGCTCTTTGTTAATTTAGACCAATATCAATTCCACCAAGTCTAGTTTGAACATTGTCTATGATGGCATCCCTTTCTTCTTGACTAATTTGAGAAGTGACACCCACCTCTGACCGTAAATTTTCCACACGAGAAGTTTGACTTACCAATGGTGGATCAAGGCGAGGAAACTCAGCATCACACTTAGCATCCCTAGGTCACATAATCGACCTTTCCCAGGACCAAAAGATTTAGAAGGAAGGTCATAATTGGGTTTCATTCCCAAAAATAATTCTGCATAAAATAAAATTTTAAAATAAAAATGAGCCTCGTTATTCCATGGTAGTATTCCATAGGCTGCAAGGTGTTTATCATACAAATGGTCGGCTATATTAGGGTGCTTGAAATATTTCACCTTTAGCATCTTTCTTTTTTACCCTTCTTTGAAATTAAACATAGATTTTTCCATTTCTTTTATAACTCTGTTTTTAACATCGCCCCATGTATCGGGACCCATTATTGTTTCCTTTCTTTTCCTCATAAATTCTACAAAAGTATCAGTGGTTGGCCCAAGATTTTTGTGCACATCTACAAGTGTGCTTAAAGAGTGCGTAACTATTTCTAAGCTTTCTCGACTCTCAGCGAGGAGTTTCAAAGACAAGAATTTTCTTCAATTTTGAATAAATATGTTCACCAATTTGTAATGTGCATTGTTGGATGTTTGTTTCCCAAGGTAAATAATCAAGAATTTCAAAAGGATAAGTCATGGTTAGTGTACAACCTTCTTCTTGAATAATGTGATCTAGCCTATAGCTTTTTCAAGCAACATTTTCACCCTCTGCATCAATATATAAAATTATGTATAAATAAAAAATCATGTGAATTTTTTTTTACAAATTTTATTTTTAACCATAAAAATTTATATAAATAATTTAAAAAATTAATAATTGAATGATAATAATATTCATATTGATGGCCACCTCGAAATGGCCGAGAAGCATCATGCCCACCCTGATATGGTTGCGAACCAGCATGGCCACCCATTGATTGGCCACCACCCATTGGTTGAGAACCAACATGACCACCCATGATTGGCCACCAGGGAAATGTGTACCACCACCCTCACGCGATTGGCCACTAGGGGAATGTGTACCACCACCACCCTCACGCAATGAGAGAGAAGCTTCATAAAAATATATGAATTTCTAATCAATTCAAATATGCATACATACATATGATCAAGAGTAGATTGCGTGAACCATGGTCAGGCTCCATTGATTGAGTAGATACTCCTTTCCTCCGAACTCCTAAAAAGTGAAATTTATTAAAAATTAATTTAATTCACAAAATTGATAAAAAAATCAATTCCATAGTTATACCTATATGCATAGGGATAAAAATATATATTCGATAAAAAATCAATTCCATATGTATACATGTATGTATGGGGATAATATTATATATTCAAATGTCATTTAAAAACATGCACATTTAATACAAATACCATGAACATCCCTTGATCCATGATCCCCCTCTCTCGTAGAGACATGGGACTCTATTGATGCTCACCTCGAAGAATCACGTGTCAAATGATCATCCTCCTTAATATATATATATATATATATATATATATATATATATATATATTATATATATATATATATATATATATATATATATATATATATATATATATATATATACGATTACATGATGAGATCATAATATTTAAAGCCTCGAAGAATCACACAAAAAATGATCATCCATGATATATATGTATCTATCTACAAATACATAGATACATGATGTTTAAAAAGTTACCTCGTGCATTTACAATTATTTTTAAAATTACTATTTAAATTTTTTTCAAAAGAATTCCAAAAATTGATGTAATTTACACAAATGTTGGAGCACAAACATAAATTATGTAAAACACAAAAATTTCAAAACACAAATTGATGTGTAAAAATAATTTTAAACAAAAATTTGTTGAAGTCCTGCACATTTTGAAAATTAAATACAGAATTTTCTAAAACATGAATTTCACCAAGTTGTGCTTACATGGTGGGAGCACACTTGGTATATATTTGAAAAAAACACATGGTCATTAAAAATGACGCATTTATAAGTAGAAAACACACACATATCAAAGATATGTTACAGTGTCCATCAATAAATTTTGAAGGAGAGCATCTCAACACTAATTCATCTTTGACAGATGAATCTTGAATCGACATTACCCCATACAATACTAGTTCATATTTGACAGATGAATCTTGAATTGACATTGCCCCATACAATAGATCACTAGACATCTTATTAACATTTGCACAATGTCTTATACTAAATAATTGAAATTGTCTAACAATATTGTTTGTTTTTCCATGCAGTTGTTTTAGCCTCTCCTTCTTAACTTGGTACACATCTTTCATCTGGTTGCACACAAGTTCAGAATTGGTGAACTCTATAATTCCATTTGATCCATACTACCAATTTGTTTCCAAGCCTTCTATCAATGCAATATAATATGCTTCATTATTTGTTGTTCTTCCAGGTATATTCATTTTCCTTTGGAGGACTTTGTTAGTCGCAATATCTCATAGCAAATATGTAATCACTGCTTAGCCTGGATTGGGATAACAAGAAACATCTATGCATAATGTTTATTTTTCAACCATGTTTAGTGGGCTTTTTTATCCCTGCAAAAAAAAATCAATAAAATATATTAAATGAACATTTATTGCGAATGCCTTAAAGTTTATGGGAGAAATGACATGCACATGGTTTCCAAATTCACTAGGACCGTCCCTGCATTTAGGGAAAAATTTTATAACAGTTTACTACCAATGAGAATGAGTAACAACACATCCTAACCGTTATGGTTGGTGAGGTGATAGTGGAACCCTATGAGGTGATAGACAAAAACCTGGTATTTTATTGATTATAACCTGCTAGACTTTTTTTAAATTATTGAAGCACTCATAAAAAGTATGACACAAGAAGTGGGTGAACCACCAAGATTTCCCAGCTGAGCCTCCTAAGTGTGATGAAGATCTTGCTGCCTCGGAGCAAGGAAGAAGAGACTAGCATTACACATGTGATTTTGAAAGCATCATTACTGTTAAAAAGGACAGGGGCTATTGGAAATGACATCTCAATATCTCAATTGATATGTATGTGATGTCAACTGAATGCATATATGTGAATTGATACCCAGGTAGGGGTATGGTAAAGAAAGGAAGCCTATGATGGTATGGTATGGTATTCAATGTTGTGTAAGGGTGTAGTGAGGGAGTGTGGTGAATGTGAAAGAATTATGAATGTGCATGAAGTATACTATGCGTATGTGAACAGTTTGATTGTGTATAAATGAGTATTAGCGCATATGTTTGAAAACAGAACTACAAGTTAACCTATAACATCTATTTCTGAAAAGAAGACTACAAGTTAACTTATAAGATATATTTTTTTAAAAGAGAACTACAAGTTAACTTCTAATAGTAAAACATAACAACTATTTTTGAAAATAGAAGTGCAAGTTAACTTATTTATGCCTGTAATAGAAAAGCACAACATTTTTAAATGCACGTTTTAGTAGCATTGAAACGCTGGATGAGGACAAACAGGTTGTGTATAAATCAGTATTAGCGCATATGTTTGAAAACAGAACTATAAGTTAACTTATAACATCTATTTTTTAAAAGAGAACTACAAGTTAAATAATAACATATATTTTTGAAAAGAGAACTACAATTTAACTTCTAATAGTAAAACATAGTAGCGATTTTTGAAAATAGAACTGCAAGTTAACTTATTTATGCATGTAGTAGAAAAGCACAATGGTTTTAAATGCACATTTCAGTAGCATTGAAATGGTGGATGAGGAAAAATACTTTGTGAGACAGAAGTTGAATATTGAAGGATGGATTGTTGAACCAAAAAATAAAAGATTCTAGTGACTGAATTGATTCAGATGTAGATTATGAGCTAAAGTCTACTTCATGACTGGGTATAGAGAGTTGTGTAGATTCAAAAATATTTTTTGAGGATCATTGGAAGATTATTTATATTGTGTCTTGTCATAAATTGACCATTGTAATAGATTATTTGCAGTAAAAATTTGTCAAAATAATTTGGCAATAAAGGGTTGAAGCAATGAGTAATACAAAGATGTGTTTCATATAAGTTCAGAGATAGTTGGATAAGTTTTCAGTATGCAATTATTTCAGTCCTTGTATGACTCACAACTCTAGAAAGTGGAAAAATAGTTTCTATATTGAGTGCAATGAAGGCCCAATTTGTCCATATGAATTATTTCTAAGCTTGATGGCCACAGAACGTTACAGATTAGGAAGGACTCCCATCGTCATGATATAAAAGATTCTGATATAAATTTTAGGTTATTGACATATCTAAAATACAATGTTACAATATCAATCATTCTTCTATTGTGTTTTTGTCAAGGCCTAGGAAGAATGAGTTCCATGCAGAGCTCCATCGTGGGAGTGGTGAATGGCGTTGCATTAATTGCAAGAGAAGGCTTCTTAAACCACACATGCTTATGTGTTATCTAGAATGCAGGTTCAGCCCTATTAGAAACAGCTTCATAGAGAATCATGAAGACAAAAATACTGATAACAACAATGGTTAGATTGTGAACCAAAAGTTCAGGAAGAGCAGAAGAAAGCAATCCAATCCATGTGGAGCACCATAATATTGACTCATAATGAAAGGTTAAAGAAGAATATTCAGTTAGAAGTGGATAATATTGTTGACTCATAGTGAAATTAATTAGTTGATTAATATTCATTACCCTATTTGAGACATTATTTAAAATTGGATATATACAGTTTTATTGGTTACTCAGTGTTATTTATGGAAATTGATTAACTAATTCAGCGATTGTTGTTATATATTTGATAAAAATATATATATATAAATTGTAATTATTTTTGTTATTAATTATATGACAAGATTATTAATGAAAATTTGTGTATATTTACTAATATATTTATTAAATCTATACATTGGTGTAATAGAAAAGCACAATGGTTTTAAATGCACATTTTAGTAGCATTAAAACGTTGGATGATGACAAATATTTTGTGAGAGGGATTTGAATATTTTTGGATGGATTTTTGAACCAAAAAATAAAATATTCGAGTGAGTCAAATTGATTCATCTGCAGATTATGAGCTAAAGTCTACTTCATGAATAGGCATAGAGATTTGTGTACATTCAAAAATATTTTTTGAGGATTATTGGAAAATTATTTATATTGTGTCTTGTCATAAATTGACCATTGTAATAGATTATTTGGAGTAACAGTTTGTCAAAATAATTTGGGACTAAAGGGTTGAAGCAATGAGTAATACAAAGATGTGTTTCAGAGAAGTGCACATATGGTTGGATAAGTTTTTAGTATGCAATTATTTCAGTCCTTGTATGACTCACAACTCTAGAAAGTGGAAAAATAGTTTCTATATTGAGTACAATGAAGGCCCAATTTGTCTAGATGGATTGATTTCTAAGCATGATGGCCACAGAACATTGCAAATTAGGAAGGCCACCCATCATCATGCTATAAAAGTTTCTGATATAAAGTTTAAGCTATTGACATATCTAAAATAAAATGTTACAACATTAATAATTCTGCTATTATGTTTCTATCAAGGCCCAGGAAGAATGAGTTCCATGCAGAGCTCCATCGTGGGAGTGGTGAAGGGCGTTGTGTAAATTGCAAGAGAAAGCTTCTTAAACCAGACATGCTTATGTGTTCTCTAGAATGAAATTTCATCCCTATTAGAAACAACTTCGTAGAAAATCATGAAGACAAAATTACTCATAATATGAATGGTTACATTGTGAACCAAAAATTCAGGAAGAGCATAAGAAAGCAATCCAATCCTTGTAGAGCACCATAATATTGACTCATAGTGAAAGGTTGAAGAATAATATTCAGTTGGAGGTGGATAATACTATTGAATCATAGTGAAATTAATTAGTTGATTAATATTCATTACTCTATTTGAGACATTATTTAAAATTGGATGTACACAATTTTATTGATTACTCAGTGTTATTTATGGAAATTGATTAAAAAATTCAGCGATTGTTGTTATATATATATATATATATATATATATATATATATAATGTAGTTATTTTTGTTATTAATTATATGACAATATTATTAATGAAATTTTGTGTATATTTACTAATATATTTATTAAATCTATACATTAGTGTAATAGAAAAGCACAACGGTTTTAAATGCACATTTTAGTAGCATTAAAACACTAGATGAGGACAAATAGTTTGTGAGAGGGATTTGAATATTGTTGGATGGATTTCTGAACCAAAAAATAAAATATTCCAGTGAATCAAATTGCTTCATCTGCAGATTATGAGCTAAAGTCTACTTCATGACTGGGCATAGAGAGTTGTTTAGATTCAAAAATATTTTTTGAGGATTATTGGAACATTGTACCTGAATGTCACATTGTGAAAATGGTTGTCTCAATATAAAAATCAACCATGGTCCAAAGTCACATTGTGACAAATATTGCCTCAATATGAAAATAAATCATGGTCAAACATGGTCAACCATGGTCCAACGTCGCATTGTGACAAGGATTGTCTCAATATGGAAATCAACCATGGTAAACCATGTTTATTTTAAGGTTTATACTATTACCTTAGGGTTTATATACCTTGGGTTTATAATTTTTATCCATTGGGTTTATAATATCAATCCCTTAGGTTTATTAATATAAGGGTTCTTATTCCTATGGTTTAATATTATTCCCTTAGGATTATAATCCCTTGTGTTTTTATTATTAATCAGTAGGGTTTATTATTCCCTTTGGTTTATAATATAAATCATGGTAAACCATGTTTTATAAATTCAATCATGTTGGGACTCAGAAATGTCATATTTTTATCCACCTTTTCCTTCACTATTCCTTACATTTCATCATTCAATTAAACTTTTATCATATCATTTTCATAAATACATTTGGGTTTCACCTTCTTATTTTCCATTTTATTCATTTTTGTATTATAAGTGAATTTATGATTAATATTAGAAAATATACATATTTATATATATATATATCTCAAGAATATGTGAGCTTTGTAATGTGTAGGAAATATGTGAAGGATTAATTCCAAGATACGTCTCAAATATCTCCTCCACCATATTAAGGAGATAATTATTCAAGCCTATTCCTAAGGAGAAGATCATGGAGGATTTGGTTGGCATATCTTATCCAAGATATGTGAGAGATGTGTGGAGGATTCAAAGGGATAATATTTTGTAATAATGGAAAATTAGTTGAGAGTACTTGAGAGAATATTGGATATGTAATTATGAGATGGTTATCTTCCTCATGTATATAAGGGAGTGCTCTCTCTTCATTTTGATAATAATGGAGAAATAGTTTTGTAATTAGGAGAAGAGAATTCTTAGCTTTGATTCATATTCTTTGTTATGTTTTCATGATTTGTAATTTGATTCTTGTAATATAATTTGAGATAGATTTATTGTTGTGAGCTCACATATGTTGTTTGTCATTCAATTCTTCACATGTTGTATTGCTTTTCCCTTATGCAATTTCTTGCTTTCCTAGTTAGTGTTTCAATGCCTTCCTAGATTAATTTGATTTCAGTAATTTAGATTAAATTAGTTCCACTTCAGTCCTGCATATATAGTGCATGTGTCTCGTAAGTCTACGAACCTCGGATTGACAAATTAAATAGTTGGGCAAGTACTACAACAGAATTAAACGAACATATTTCCACCCAAACATTTTGGCGCCGTTGCCGGGGAGGCACGATGGATTGAAGTTTAGTTTGATTTTTCATGCAAGTGTGTTTAGACATGTTCCTAACTCCAAGGTGTTAAGGCGGTAAGACGTGGGGAACAGCCTACGCATCGCATTCGAGATACCGTAACGGGCTCGACCTCTTATGGATCAGGGCATGTAGGGTGTGTTTACATTTATGCAAGTGTGAATTTCAATTTCTACAAGTGTGTTTGATTTTCGCAACTGTGAAGAGTGTTTGATGAATTCATGGTTCATGGTTGTAATTGAAGAATTCAATTACTAAATTAATGAGCAGTCCTTGTAAGAGGGTTTAATTGAGTATTGAATTCAAGATTATCTCTGTGAACTTTGTTTTTAATTTTTAGTGTGCTGATTTGGAAGAGTTTTTGTGAACTAAAACCTTGTAAAAGGATTAAAAACTCAGACAATTATTAGCACTTTGTTTTTAGAATCTCTTTCAACATGGTTTTATAACGAGTGTTAGCTTGGAACGACTCACTCAGATCCTTGCAGAAGTCGGAATCTCCTCTTCCCTGGAAAAGGAGATCTTGACAAGAATTGAAAGTTCAACTACTCCCCAAGAAATAAACGACGATTCAACATCTGAAGAATCCTGCATATCTGATAGCGAACAATCATTCGAACAGGAGATCGGGGAAGAAGAACAGGAGTTACAACATGATCTAAGTGAGAGAAATTGTGCCTATCAAAGCCTTATCAAACAATGGTTCCAGGTAAGTACTAGATTAGATTCATCTTTTTATTTTTTAGTTAATTTGCAGTTACAACAACTAGACTTATTCACTCTTGAATATTTTCATCCATCATTTAAAAAATTGCTACTGGATATATTGTTGTTACTGCTACGTGAATGGCTTCATTGGAAGTATAATTACATGTAACTAATTTTTTTTAATTAATATAGAGTAGGTAGGCTTTCATTCTTAGTTTTTAATTTTCAGTTTTGCTTTTACCTAGAATAAGTATGCTCTCCTCCGCACTTAGTGCGATCGCGAGGATCAGAAAATAGGGATGATTTAGACTAATTTCAGGAATAAATAAATGTTTTGCAATATGCTTCATTAAAAACATCTTTCAATATGCAAATCATTGTGTCCATTTGTTTAAAAAAAAAAATCAAGTCTAGAAAATTTTTAGTTTCTTTCTAAATTTTAAATTTTAGTTTTTTTTATTGAAAAAAAAAAAAAAAACTAAGCATTTTTGTTTTTTTTTAAAATAGGGTTAATTTCATTTTTAGACTTTTAATAATAAAAAATAATTTAAAAAAAAAAATTTGATTTTGAAAACTAACAATTTTTCTAAAGACAGGATACAATTTCATTTTTTTTTAATTTAAAAAAAAAACAAAACAAAAACATTCAAATAAAACAACACACAACAATTTTAATTAAAAATAAAATTAAAATTAAAACAACAAAAAAAAAAAAAAAATTAAAACAACAAAAACAAATCATTAAAAAAAAACAAAAACAAAAACAAAACATTCATGAAAATAAAAACAACACAAAACAATTTTAATTTTAAAAAAAAAAAAATTTAAACAACAAAATAAAAACAAATACCAAAACAAAAACAAAATAAACTCATTTAAAACACATAAAACAAAATTGGAACCTAATCATGGTGCCATATCGGTTGTACCCTCCTTCGTACCCTACCCTATCGGTTGAACCTCATGGTGCTCTATCAGTAGGAACATCCCAATATACCATATCGGTAGTGGAAGCTCTCCTCTCGGTGTCGCTCCATCTTCATGCTCCATCCTTTGGCAGTTGCGAATTGAACAGAACATGTACTGAAGCGGATGGAACTGAATGAGCGGATGGTGTGGATGTGGATGAACTGAATACGTGCGTGTTGCGCCTTGGATGAGGTGGCCTGGGCAGGCGTACTATGAAAGCGTGTATAAGTGAATGCGAGGTGTGGATTAGAGACTGAGAGAAGGCGAGAATGCAGAGTTAATCGGTGATAATGATAAGAGATGTAATTGAGCCTCGATGGGGAACTTAGCCCTCGCTCGACTCGGTGGGTCTGATATATGTATTGATGTGGCCGTGAGCTGGGAATGGATGCGTACGAGCTATTGGTGGGTTGGAACTCGCTCTTCTGCAAGATTCAGTAGCAACGCCTTTATAATAAGAATCATCAGTTTAGAGAATCCAATCAATCAATCAACTGGCCTCTTCAGAATAATTCTCAGTTGATAGAATCAAATTGAATCAATCTCCCGTAAGATGTTTCATTTTTCAAGGCTGACTAATTCGAGGATTCAAGGAGGGCGGTGGTAGAATTGAATCAAAATTTATGATAGAAGCCCAGTAGTTGGTTCTGAAATTGAAGCACCAGCGTGCCGAGAAGTTTTGGTTCAGCATTAAAAATTTCTAGAAGAACGGAATGATATTGATAGCAACAAGATTTCCGACATAAAATCATCACAAATCCATAAACATCGGACTATTTTTAAAAGAAAGAAATTCGAGCCAAGAGATTTAAATGCCAAATTTTTCTAGAGGAGGCAGTTACTGCAGATATCTCTGCCTCGAAATGGAATCCGGATTGCTGTTACACTTTCCCACGCTGCAAGCGCGCCTCCATCTCAGCTGAAGATTCCGTGACATTTAATGAATTTACAAATACTATGGACGTCCAACCATATATAACAGAAAATTTTTATTTAAGGACGTCCAAGCATATGTAAGTCCATAATATTTGTAAATTATTTTGCTTCCTCGTTTGCGGTTGTTCCATGCAATGACAGTTGTATGTGTGGAGTGTTTCAATATCACAGGCAGTCGTGTGATGGGTTAAGTTTTGGAAACCATATTTGGAAAATATGCATTGGAATGGAATTCATTTTTTTACTTCCACTTACGAGAGGTAGCACTGCTTCTATTGACATTCTGAAACCCTACTTCTCTAGAATATGTATAGAAGAGGAGGCGTTTTTTTTTTCTCAATGGACTCGCATTTCTTTTACCCCGTGCTCAGTGGTTCCGAGGCTACATGGCTATCAACGGAGCAGGTTAGAAACCCTACCAGTTTTCGAGACACTGGGATCTTCTGGACTCGCAGTGTGTGCAGGGTTATCTCTTGGATATTGATACCAAGGCTTCTACCATACACTTTTTCTTCCTCTATTATTCAACTCGAGTCTCCCAGTGCTAAGGTTTTTACAAATCTCATACGAAATTGGCAGCTCCACCAAATTCCAAAAGCTGTATGATGTACGAGGCTGAAAATAATGGCTGCTATCTATATTTTGGATCACTGTTCCTTGTTTTTCTGCATCCTGGACCACTTTGGGAGATGGTTTGGTGGAAACCTCACGGAAATTCTGTTGGAATATTTTCTTGGAAAATGGTGGAGCAAGGTGGAAGCCTAACTGAAGACATAATGGGTCATTTGTTGGTTGACCGCTACAGAACAGGGAGAAAGATGCAGCCTGCATATTGCTGAAATCTCTGATGAAAAAAATTGATTGGATTGTATATTGGCAGCATTAATTTCGCAGATTGGAACCGATGAAGTTTGTGCCTCGTGGGAGTGCAGAATTTGAAGCATATAACGATCACCACTTTCAAGTACCTAATAAAGATATGGGCGCAGGCAGTAGAATGCAACCTCTGATGACTGAAATGACATCTCGCAGTGCTAGCATGTTCGGAACGATAACTGTGAAGTTTGAAGGCAATTTTTCATGTTCAAGGGTTGATGAGAAAAAGTTGCAGCACCCATTAGTTTTTAAATGTGTTTCCTATATAAGAGACGAGTGACACCTGTGTTCAAACTTTAAAAAAAAAAAAAAAACCCTCATAAATTTGTTGTTGAGTTGTAATTTCTTTTATTATTTTCATTATTAGTTTTGTTTAAAAAAAAAAAAAAAATCAACATAAATAATAAATTAAAAACTTTTGTTTTTTTAATTTGTTATTTATTAAAAAATGATAAAATAAAATAAAATAATAATAATAATAATAATAATAATAATTTTTTTATTAAAAACTTTTGTTTTTTTTAATTTGTTATTTATTAAAAAATAATAATAATAATAATAATAATTTAAAAAAAAAAAAAAAAAAATCTTTTTAACACCAAACATAAATCCTCAAATAAAATTGCCCTCATTCATTTACATAAAAATTCATAAACCAACTACTTGTTCCCAAAAAGATACAAAAGAGTTTTCAAATGTTTTAAATCAATTTTCCTCTTGAAAAACATTTTGAAAAAGTATTGCACAATCAATGAGTACATTGCATGAGGACATGCAAAATTTCTCGCTGAGGGGAAATAAAAGTATGTTGGATTTTATCATTTATTTTAAAGTGAATTTATGGGCAAAAGTTAGGATGCATATACTAACAAGATAAATGAGATTGGTGTTGTGTAGGTCAACGAGAAGCTTATGCAGAAAGCTCAACATTACGATGCGACACCTTTTTCATCCATGATTAGTGTAACTTCGAAAAATAATTAAAAAATGGACATTTCATAAATTCTTGAAAATGAGCTAATTTGTTTTTGAGTCACTTCATACAGGAATGATCGATGGAGATGGCACACAAAGGCGAAAATTTTTATGCAGGTATTGAAGACAATCATGAAGGCGAGATCTCTAGAGATCACATGCATCATGTCATGACATTTACCATTACACAAAAACCCTTTTGCATCATGACATGATTACTCAAATTTTTCCTTCCAAGCGCCTAAATCATTCCTATGTTGCAGCCCATCTTCCATTTCCTTATCTTTCACGACTTCATGCACGCCTATTTTTCTGAATCGCATACATTCCTTTATCCTTTTCAGTTTATTGCCTTCTAGTTTGCCTTCTGAATAAAACTCATTCCCTTTCCATGATTACATCGCCTTGTTTTCCTCACCATGTTGATCCACACTGCTTGTCCATGAGTTCTTTCCATTTATAGTCCTACCAAATCTTTTTGTACAAACTCGCGTTGACTGATGTGGGATTCCTTAAGGCCCACCTTTCAACAAGTCTTGCCCCATCGACATCAGCACCTTATCTGGGAAATAGACTAGAGTTCCTTTTGGGTACCTTGAGACTTGCATGCCTTAATGGCAAGTTCTCTCGCTGACAATCATGGGAATACATCAATGTCCCTTGATCGTCAGATCTTGCAAATGGCTCGACGTCAACCCCTTTATTCGCATTTCGCAAGATGTACTCGGGTACCTTGGCACTCATTGACATCAATGGTGAGTTGCCTCGCATTGGTTAACGGCATGCATCAATGGCCGGTAATCCAATGATTTCTTTTCATGCTCGACACCGACACATTCTTTCGCATGATTAGACTTGTACCAAGAAGTTTTGTAGCGGGTGAAGACTATACACTTTTTCACGACTCCCTCAGCAGTTACAGCAGCATGAATTTTGATTTATGAGAGTACACAGTTCCACTTTCAGCATTTATCTTTTCCATGATTCAGCATCAGCAGTTCAGATTCCTTCATTTTCCATGATCCAGTTACAGCAACATCAATCACATTTTCCTGATCCAGCAGCTACATTCCTATTGCATAGTTCATCATTCTTGGGTAAGTAGAGGTATGTTGTTTTCTAATCTTTAATCATGCAATTCCTTATATGCTAACTTGAATATTTTGGAAAATTCCCTCACCATGCTATATTTCCTTTCATGAGCCATGTCAAGTTGCAACCAATTCAGTTGGGGGGGGGGGGACTATATTCGCTACATATTCACTACCATGATTCCATTTCTTCACCACTATCACTCCATTTTTTTCTCATTTACCATTCACCAACATTTATTTTCCAACGATACTTTGTTGCACTTTGCTTCATACGCATTAAAATACATATTGGCATGCTTCATTAATATTACAAAAGGGCTTTCTTATGCACATTATGATTTCCAATGAATGTTTACATTATTATTGTAGCAAGAGAACAGAAAATGAAATGAATGTTGTTAACACAAGAACCAACATTCTTTGTATTCATGAGAACCAACCAAAAGAAAAGAGAACAGAAAACGAAATGAATGTTGTTAACACAAGAACCAACATTCTCTGTATTCATGGTTGTCACACAAGAACCAACCATAAGAAAATGTAAGTTGTTACTCATGTCTTTCACATATCCTGGAAACATTCATTATTAAAAGACATCATCATGTAAAGCCAAAGTTCAAGATGCCAAATGTTCTTAAAGAGACCCATGCATGGTTGCATGAGGACATGCAACAAGTTCAGTTGGGGAGGATGTTGGGACTCAGAAATGTCATATTTTTATCCACCTTTTCCTTCACTATTCCTTACATTTCATCATTCCATTAAACTTTTATCATATCATTTTCATAAATACATTTGGGTTTCACCTTCTTATTTTCCATTTTATTCATTTTTGTATTATAAGTGAATTTATGATTAATATTAGAAAATATATATATTTATATATATATATATATATCTCAAGAATATGTGAGCTTTGTAATGTGTAGGAAATATGTGAAGGATTAATTCCAAGATACGTCTCAAATATCTCCTCCACCATATTAAGGAGATAATTATTCAAGTCTATTCCTAAGGAGAGGATCATGGAGGATTTGGTTGGCATATCTTATCCAAGATATGTGAGAGATGTGTGGAGGATTCAAAGGGATAATATTTTGTAATAATGGGAAATTAGTTGAGAGTACTTGAGAGAATATTGGATATGTAATTATGAGATGGTTATCTTCCTCATGTATATAAGAGAGTGCTCTCTCTTCATTTTGAAAAATGGAAAAGTTGATTAGTTGATAGTTTTGAGAATAGAGAGATAGAGTTTTTGAGTTTTTGAGTTCATGATTTGTAATTTGATTCTTGTAATATAATTGGAGATAGCTTTATTGTTGTGAGCTCACATATGTTGTTTATCATTCAATTCTTCACATGTTGTATTGCTTTTCCTTTATGCAATTTCCTGCTTTCCTAGTTAGTGTTTCAATGCCTTTCTAGATTAATTTGATTTCAGTAATTTAGATTAAATTAGTTCCACTTCAGTCCTGCATATATAGTGCATGTGTCTCGTAAGTCTACGACCCTCGGATTGACAAATTAAATAGTTGGGTAAAAACTACAACAGAATTAAACGAACATATTTGCACCAAACAATCATGATAAACCATGGTCTAGCGTTGCATTGTGACAAATATTGTCTCGATGCAATAATCAACCATGGTCAACCATGCTCCAATGTCGCATTGTGACAAATATTCTCTCAATTTGAAAATTAATCATGGTCAAGCATGCTCAACCATGGTCTAACGTCACATTGTGAGAAGGATTGTCTCAATATGAAAATCAACAATGATCAACCATGTTTATTTTAGTGTTTATAATATTTATCTTAGGGTTTATATACATTGGGTTTATAATATTGGTCCCTTGGGTTTAATATTATTCAACCATGGTAAACCATGTTTTATAAAATCAATCATGGTCAATCATGGTTAATCATGGTCAAATATGGTCCAACGTCACATTATGACAAAGATTGTCTCAATATGAAAATCAATCATTGTCTCAACCATGATTCAACGTCGCATTATGACAAAGATTGTCTCAATATGATAATCATGGTCAACCATGGTCAATCATGATCAATATTGGTCAACCATGGTCGAATGTTACATTGTCACAAAGATTGTGTTTATATGAAAATAAAACATGGTTAAGTATGGTTAAGCATGGTTCAACGTCAAATTGAGACAAGGATTGTCTCAATATGAAAATCAACCATGTTCATCCATGGTCATTCATGGTCAACCATGACCAAAGGTTACATTGTCACAATGATTGTGTTTATATGGAAATAAACCATGGTTAAGCATGGTTAACCATGGTCCAACGTCGCATTGTGAAAAGGATTGTCTCAATATGAAAATAAACCAATATCAACCATGTTTATTTTAGTGTTTATAATATTTATCTTATGGTTTATAATATTACTCCCTTGGGTTTAATATTATTCCCTTGGGTTAATAATCCCTTGGGGTTTTATTATTAATCCCTTGGGTTTATAATATCAATCAAGGTCAACCTTGGTCAATCATATCCAACCATGGTCAAATGTATCAATGTGACAATGATTGTCTCAATATGAAAATTAACTATGGTTAACCATGGTCCAATGCCACATTGTGACAAAGATTGTCTCGATATGAAAACCAATCATGGTCAAGCATAGTCAACCATGGTCCAACGTCACATTGTGACAAGGAATGTCTCAATATGGAAATCAACCATGGTCAACCATGTTTATTTTAGGTTTTATAATATTTACCTTAGGGTTTATAATTTTTATCCCTCGGGTTTATAATATCAATTCCTTGGGTTTATTAATCTAAGGGTTCATATTCCTAGTGTTTCATATTATTCCCTTAAGTTTTTAATCCTTTGGGTTTTTAGTATTAATTATAGGGTTTATTATTCCCTTGGGTTTATAATATTAATCATGGTCAACCATGGTCCAATGTCGCATTGTGACAAAGATTCTCTTAAATTTGAAAATCAATCATGGTGAAACATCCTCAACCATGGTCCAAAGCCACATTGTGACAAGGATTGTCTCAATATGGAAATAAACAATGGCCAACCATGTTTATTTTAGTGTTTATAATATTTATATTAGGGTTTATACATGTTGGGTTTATAATATTGGTCCCTTGGGTTTAATATTATTATTATTATTATTTTTTGGTAAATTAGGCTACTCTATATTAATTCGAAAGGAGAAACATTACATATGTTACAGGTTGGGTTGGTAAGCTATGCTTAACCAATCCCAGCCTTAGCTGCTCGATTTCGGGGCTGCCTTCGTGGAGGAAACTAGCCTGGAAAATAATTGAGACAAGAAATTACAAAATGCGCAGCATCGCTGATGTATCCAGATATTACAAAATGTTCAGAAGCACAAGTATAGCTTGAGATTCCTTGGTAGTAGTATGCATGACAAAAACTAAAGAAGAACTGAGTAGCTTCGCAATCCTTAGTATTATACATCATCATTATTGTCGACTACTTCCTCCTCTATGGGGCAAGTGTATGCCTGCGTAGTCGCTTCCTCTGAATCTTCTTCTAGACGCGTACGTTTGGGTTTCAGTGCACACAGGATGGGGGACATCGGATACTCCGCATCAAGGATGCACATCCAAATGCCTTCAAAATCCATAATCCATACATCTATTTCGTCGTCTTCATCCTCCTGAGCTGGCAGGGGATCAGTCTTGCGAGGTGGGGGTTGCACTTGGTGCGCAACGGTAGACTTTCGGGGACCGCATCTACCTCTCTACATAGTTTGGACAAGGGCTTCTTCCTCCTACTTAGGATCAGGGATCTTTCTGCCATAGTTGCCGGAGGAGGAGCCTTCAACAGACTCCAGACATTTTTCCATACCACGGTGGTAACGTTCGGGGAGAGCCCCTCTCTAACCGCCGCAGATGGTTCTCTGGCGCAATCTGGGAGCCATTACCCACAGAAGCTGAAGAATGGCTTCACTTGAAAGATGTGCAATAGGGGAACATACAACCTTGAATACTAGAGGAGCAGAAGGAGCAGGGCTAAGCTGCACAGGCTGGATAGTCATAGCAGAAAGGGGACTGCATAACAGGACTCTGGGAGGAGGGCTGCACGGCGGACTGGTGGTGTAGGAGGGAAAAAAAAGAATCAAAAGGAAATATTGAAGGAACTTACTGTGAGTCTTGTTGGGTTAAGGATCCATCCTTTTATAAGGCTTGGGACACATGCGAGGAGGAGGGTCATGAGTGAGCCTAGCACGCAGCTATGTGCCATATTCAATTCCTTGAGCAGGCTCGAGGGAGGAGTTATGGTTGTTTTTCATATCAGTCTTGTTAATCATTAATGATGATTTTTGCAGAGGGGTACCCTGGAGGGGGTAATGCAGTACCAGACGTCTCTTCATCATGCCTTATCCCATTTCTCACGTGTGGATGGTTAACGGTTTGAGGATCGGCATCGTGTGAGGCCCTGCGTGGTAGATCTTCATCCTCAAGGGCATGAGAGAGATGATTATCATTCATGCCACTTCTGTCACCCACATCCAAGGGTTGGTTTTAACATTATTCAACCATGGTCAACCATGTTTTATAAAATCAATCGTGATCAACCATTATTATTCATGGTCAACCATGGTCCAATGTTGCACTATGACAAAGATTGTCTCAATGTGAAAATCAATCATTGTCTCAACCATGGTCCAACGTAGCATTATGACAAATATTGTCTCAATATGATAATCATGGTCAACCAGGTCAATCATGCTAACCCTTTCACAAAATTAGTCAACCATGTTTTAAAAAATCAAACATGATCTTCCATGGTCAATCAAGGTCAACTATGGTCGAATGTCGCATTTTCACAAAGATTGTGTTGATATGAAAATCAACCATGGTTAAGCATGGTCAACCATGGTCCAACATCGAATTGTGACAAGGATTGTCTCAGTATGAAAATAAACCATGTTAAACCATGTTTATTTCATTGTTTATAATATTTATCGTAGGTTTTATATACCTTGGGTTTATAATATTAGTCCCTTGGGTTTTATATTATTCCCTTGGGTTCATAATCCCTTGGAATTTTAGTATTAATCCCTTGGGTTTATTATTCTTTTAGGTTTATAATAGCAATCCCTTGAGTTTATTATTCCCTTGGGTTTATAATATCAATCATGGTCAACCATGGTAAATCATAGCCAACCATGGCCAACGACGCCTGAATGTCGCATTGTGACATTGATTGTCTCAATATGAAAATCAACCATGGTCCAACATCGCATTGTGACAAAGATTGTCTCCATATGAAAATCAATCATGGTCAACCATGCTCCAACGTCGCATTATGACACAAAGTGTCTCAATATGGAAATCAACCATGGTCAACCATGTTTATTTTAGGGTTTATGATATTTACCTTAGGGTTTATATACCTTGTGTTTATAATTTTTATCCCTTGTGTTTATAATATCAATACGTTACATTTGTTAATTTAAGGGTTCATATTCCTATGGTTTAATATTATTCCCTTAGGTTTATAATCCTTTGGATTTTTAGTATTAATCCCTATGGTTTATTATTCCCTTGGGTTTATAATATCAATCCATTGGGTTTATTATTCCCTTGGTTTTATAATATCAATCATGGTCTTCCATGGTCAGTCATATCCAATCATGTTCAACCATGGGAAAACATGGTCAATCATAGCCAGCTATGATCAACCATGGTCGAATGTCACATAGTAACAATGATTGTCTTAATATGAAAATCAACAATGTTTAACCATAGTCCAATGTCGCATTGTGACAAAGATTTTGTCAATATCAAAATCAATCATGGTCAACCATGGTCCAACGTCACATTGTGACAAGGATTGTCTCAATAAGGATATCAACCATGGTCAACCATGTTTATTTTAGGTTTTATAATATTTACCTTAGGATTTATATACCTTGGGTTTATAATTTTTATCCCTTGGATTTATAGTATCAATCCTTTGGGTTTATTAATCTAAGGGTTCACATTCCTAGGGTTTAATATGGCATAGTCTAACTTATAAACGAAATAGTCATTTTCACCAGAATTTACTGAAATACAGTAATACAATTCAAGATTTTTTCTTTTTTTAAAATACATTTTGGAATGCATAAATGGATTCAACACCCTAAAAAGGCCTTTGGGGCACTTGAATTATGCAGATTAAACAATTTAAACTCAATTTTGATATTGTCTTTTGAATTAATCACATCATAAGTTGTTGGCCGATGTTTCGAAGCATCTAATGTGGTTCATCCTCATGAAAAAGGTTAAAAAATCAATCAATCAGAAAGTCTAAATAGCTCAAATGCATTTGGTTTCACAATTACTCAAGTTTTTAAAAATCTCTATCAGATTTTGTTTAAAATTAACTAGGAAAAACGTCGTGAAAAAGGTCATTTCATCCATAAATTAGACTACACCATCTAATATTATTCCCTTAGGTTTATAATTCGTATGGTTTTTAGTATTAATTCATAGGGTTTATTATTCCCTTGGGTTTATAATATCAATCATGGTCAACCATTTTTTATAAATTTAGTCATGGTCATCCATGGTCCAACATCGCATTTTGAATTATTTAATGAATAAATTAATTATTTAAGGAATTAATTAATAATGAATGAAATAAAATTAATTATTTAATTTGAGAGTGTAAACTTCTATGATCCATATCTAATTTAATTTGAAATCTTCTGGAAAATCACATAATCAATTGAGAAGTCATCGTGTTTTGAGCTACTTAGTGTATTTCATCACCAGGAGAATGGTGATTGTGTTGATCTAGATTCATTAATATAAATAATTCAAATACGCAACGGTCATATCAAAACTACAACTAGAAATAAATGAAAACGAACATTAAGAAAGTAAAATATCATTAGATATAGTCAATATAGTTAGAAATAAATATTAAAATAATTAAAATGAACAAAAATAATACTAAAATTAGTAAAAATAAAACATAATGAGAAACATCACAATTAATTAACCAATTACAAAATAGAATAAAATTTAACAGTAAACATAGTCAATAAAGTTAGACATAAATATAAAAAAATATAAAAATAATCGAAAGATGTAAAGAAAAATGTAGAAATTTGTATAGACTAGTACAATAATACAAAGTAAAAAATTAGTATAAATAACATCAAAAGGGGTTAACCAAATATTAATAATAATAATTAAAACAAGGGGCAATGCATGCAAACCAAACAATGATAAATCAATAAGGAAATTAAAAATAAAAAATCAACCAAAACTACAAAACTCACTTACAGAATAATAATCAATATTATTATATAGGGTACTACTCACAAAATTGCCTGGATTTTAAGGAAGCATTTGATATCTTCCACTTTTAGACCTTTAAACACCATTCGTAGTTCCCTAGAATCGGTTAAGGATCCGCTGGACCCCAAAAACATGAAAGGTGTCTATCTGATCCCATGTTCTTGTGTGATTCCCTACATTGGTGAAACCAACTGCTCTATAAATAAGAGGATTCAAGAACGCGTTGTTGATATTAGGCATTGTAGGACTCGGTCCTCCGCTCTTGCTGAGCATGCTGGGAAGATTAAGCAACACATTTGTTGGGAAGGGAAGAGAATGAGTATCCAAAAGATTGAATGATGTTATTATTGTTGTTGGAAATGTTTATTTACATGAATTATTTTGTTTGTATCAAAGAAAATCCCATTTATTCATTCATTTCTATGGAGAGTTTTTTTTTATCCATCCTTTCTTCTTCCTTCTTCATTTCTCACTGCCTTGTGAGACATTGTCCATCTAAAGCAGAGTTTTCTCATTCTTTCAACAATTCTTTTGATAGCATCCACATTGTTATACTCTTATGGGATTGGAAAATGCAGAGTTTTTATTTTATGGAAAAAAAAGGCAAAAATAATATGGGATGAGGTGGGATTTCGAAATATACAAGAAAAGTGTTTGTTGGAGTGGGATGAAAATAAAAAAAATAAAAATGCATGATAAAATTAGGGACATGAGAAGAAAGATTGTTGAGAAAGGATCAAATCCCCTTCATCTTCGGGATTGGATGAGTAACACCATTGATGATTTGTTGGAGAAATCGTCAACTGTAGGTATTTCAACCATTCAAACATTCGTCTTTCATTCAATTCAATTTTTATCTTTATAGCTTGTATTTTGAAGAGAAATATAGATCTATTTGCTTTGTATTTCTAAAACAATGAACAACAGGTCAGAACCAAAGTTTGTGGAATCAAAATGGTTAGTTATTACTATGATATCTTTTGGAATGTCGAATATTTCCCTTTATATACTTTGAGAGGTCTGAAATCTTAGAAATGAGGCACCTACCCTCGTCCAGGCTTACAAATGAGGCTTAAAAATATTAGACTTGTTACAATCAAAGGAGTTTATTTAGATGACATATTCAAGAGGGTGCAATCGCCCAATCTGATATGGCTACGCTAGTAAAGATGTATCTACTCTTCTCTACCTTCCTGGCTTCCCATGGAGAATATTCGTGTTTTAGAAGTCGACCATTTATCATCCCATTTTTCACTGGTAATGATCCTCAGGTTGTGAGCATTGGATAATTGTTTTCCTTGATGTTTTTGATTGGTTTGGAATGCAGGCTTAACTGAGCCATAAAGGAAGGGCTTATACATAAATTCTTTTGTCTGTGACAGGCCATAGATGCCAAGCCTTGCTAGCCATCTTTGTTGAAACCACTTGTTGGGTTATTTATCGTGGAAAAGCATCTAACCACAATGGGATAAAATCTAAAACATTATCAGAAATATCTTATTTAAATATCAGGTGCCATAGTCTTTTCCACATCTCCATACTAATCCATTATGACCACTCTTGAATTCTTATTAAGCCTCTTTAAGTATGAAATTTTAAAATTTTCCACTTCTACCTCAACTTTTTTATAGTTTCTCAATAGACTTCTCAATTTATTGGGAAACTCTTCGACTGTTAACGATAAAATCTTGTTTTTAGCACTCCTTGGCCAACCTTGGACTTCTCTTTCTCTATTCAAATGTCAATCATCACATAGTCTTGTTTATTCAACAACTGAATCGCTTGATAAGGGCTACCCTCACCTTTATACCCCCTTATAGAAAAGGAAACGATGGAGAAAATTGAAGAAACAAGTAGATACAGGAAGATTAATGCCCCAAAACCTCCTGCAAGGACACTAGGATCTTATGATAGAAATGAGCCTATTGTAGCTGAAGCTATGAGTTTCACTTCTTCAATTTCCTTTATATTTTGTTCAGCTACCCCCCTACTACAATTGTCGCAGTCTTTGTTGCTTCTTATACCACTGGTTTTGGATCAACACTAGCGGATTCAAGTGCTTTCTGTGCTTTCTGAATGACATCTGATGCAACCGAGGAGGCTATCTTAGCTGCAGAATCATAAGCCTTTTATATTTAGGGTGTTAGCAATGAAAATGTTAATGGCATAATCGCCATTGTGTCACTTTTTTCAAATTTTTTTAAATGTCCTATTCCATGTCCAAAGTTTGAGTCATTTCCAATAAAGGTTAAAAAGAGTCCCAACATCAAGGTATTTTAAGTGAATAGGTGTCATAGTGTTTTAGAGTCCTGAAATAAGTTAAAATCTCTATTTTGACTTATGTTAGTGTTGAAGCTTAGTCGTTGTTTGGGTACTAAAGTTGCAGTCATCTGATCTGGAATAATAACTACCTTTGTTGCAATTTCATTGTCAAAACAGTAATGTAGTAAAGTGCAGCTATTCCTCGAAAATGAAAGTTATATATTTCACGCAGTAAAAAGTGCAGCTATTTCACTGAGATTTTGGTTATCTCAATTCACAGGTAAGGACAGTTTCTCATCAAGTGTATAGGAGCAGTAGAGAATGTTTTAATGGCAAGGATCATTCATATTTGAATATCATTTGAAGACCCCTATGCTATGAATATAATTATTCTTTTAATTAAGATTAATTATTATTCGATCCAAGGGGATTATTATTAATGAATGGTTAACTTACCTAGGCTACTAATCTATAGCTATTTCACCTAAGACAAGCAAAAAGCATGGTACGAGGAATCTGAAATTTAATGATAAGGTGGAGTGTGAAGCTTAGTGGGATGACTTGGCGCTGATTTTTGAATTATTTCAAAAACATGTCATTACTCCTTGTCATAATTGCAGGTGCAAAATTAGAGAAGAGAGCTCGGTAATCACTCAACCTAGGACCTCTGTGCATGCTACAGGCAAACAAAGACTAGTCCTCCAGCAAGTAGTTTAAGTTTTTTAAAGTAGGCAAATCGATGTTTTGTGGACAGCATTACCACCAGAGATCAACAGTTGTGTTTGTGAGTAGTTTAGCTGTTGGAAAAATGGGGAAAGGAGGAAATGTAAATAGGTCAAAGCCTACTAACACAAGATTTTTGGATGTGAGGGCTAAATCATAGTTCAATTCTGCTTGTTGGTATAAATTACTCCAAATTTTTTTTGGGGAGAACGTGGCTATGGCTCGAGCTTTGGTTGAGTCTTTCAATGGTGAAAAGGTCAATTTAGGCAGCAAAACATTGATCATTTCTGAGGCTATCATAGCCCGTGAAACCCAAACTTCTGCAACCAGTGAACATTGGTTTAAAAGCAAAGCGCTGCTTGAAGAAGTAAGTTCTTACCTTAAGCCCGAATATGCTGATATGAAATGGAATTCAACTGCTCACATTTCTTGTTTTAAAGCCGAGTGGAAGCATGTTATTACCTCAGTCCATAAATACATCACATGTGAAGGGAGGTTTTCTTATGTTAATCGTTATCAGTTAAGATTCCTGGCCCACATCTCAGGAGAGAAACCTCTGAACCTACCCTATTTTCTCTATAAATATTTAATTAAAATGTCTCTCAAGCTATAGAAAATTCCAAACTACTCCTTGCATAATTTGTATCACAAAGGGCTAATTAAAATTTAATTGTCTATCATCTCAAGAAGAAGAGAATTACTTGGGATAGGTTTTTAAGGGAGGAAGTGTTTCACAACATTAA
This sequence comes from Pinus albicaulis, assembly GCA_034641835.2. Classification (NCBI taxonomy): domain Eukaryota; kingdom Viridiplantae; phylum Streptophyta; class Pinopsida; order Pinales; family Pinaceae; genus Pinus; species Pinus albicaulis. Next base: position 20,449,292 of record MU968411.1, read on the forward strand.
TTCCAGAATAAAGGTAGGGAGGCCAAAGAAGAAATACATCCATGAGAAAACCAGTGTTGCCCCTGTTTCACATAGTTTTCCATCAAACTCTGTAAATTCATCAGTCTTCTGTCAAATTAATACTACCTCTATCTCAGCCAAAAGGCTTACCAGAAGCCCAAGTAGAAAGGCTGAAAATCCTACTCCTACACTAGTAGTTGCAAACCCTACTCCTACACCAGTAGTATCACAAGTTGATGAAGTTTATGTCAGTAGCTCACTTAGGGAACCCTAAACCCTAAGGTATTTTATGGATGAATACAAGAATAATCTACAACAAAAAAATGTAAGGTCTCCTAAGAAGCCTATGTCAAAAAACAAAGAACAAGTTGCATCCTCTTCACGAAGCTAGCCTAAGAAGAAACACTTCATGGAAGAAGAACCAGTGGAATTCAACCCTGGTATTTTTGCACCTAATCCTGTTTTCTCACTAGTGAAAGTCAAACCTGGTATGAAAAGTTCAAGCCATATTCTTGAGTCATCTCATCAAGTGCAACCAAGTAGTGGCACATCTCTCATTGAGTCCACCCTCTCACATGTTTTTGTTTCTCTCAAGAAAGTAAAACAGAAAATGACTGAGCCTACCATAGAAGAGAAGCCTACTTTGGCTAAATTAGTGTCCTCCATTTGTTATTCGATCAAGAAGACGAATAAAAATGAGATACACTCCTATTCCTCATTTGAAGACAGTAGTGACCCTGAGTACATAGAGTCAAAAGATGAGGAGGCAGAGTGTAGTAAATTTATACATGGATGAAAGAGGTCCAAATTCATCCCTAATCCCTATGTCAAAAGACCTCATGCTAGACCAAAAAACCAACTTAGGTTGAACAGCAAGTTGATTTCCAATCCTAAACTAAGAGATCAAATTATCAACATTGAAGAGAGCCCAAAAGACAAATTTGAAAGGAAGAAGAAAACTCAGTCAAAAATCCAAGCACAGAAAAAGAGGTCTGATAAAAGGGTAACTAAAGTAGAGGCCATTAGAATATTTTATTCTATTCCAGACCTTTGATAAATGAAGAACATGGCTGATTTGGAGAAACTTTTTGCGTAAATTTTCCATGTTTTACGAATATTGCTACCTTTCCTGTGAAGGTAGCAATTATTTTGAAATATTAGCATGTAATGGAAATGGGCTACTTTTTGTTTTGAATCATGATGGTGACATTAAACAGGTGAAGTGGAGAGGTTTTTCAGTTGCAATGGATGCTGTCAGGTGTCTTATATCCAGCCTTCTTCGAAATACCATGGTTTTGTTTTGCACATTTAAAATGAGACAGCCACATGTCACTCCCACTATTTTTACACTTTTTGCTAAAGTTTGGTTACACTAAAATGGGAGAGTGGTCTTCGAATAGGCTGCCAAATCACACAATCATTTCAGAGTGACAGCCTTCATGATGCCTTCATGATGTTTATCATGTTTTTTAATATAGCACTTTGTAATTAAGATTAAGGGATAAGCCACACCTCTTGCATGAGGATGTAATGACTTTTGAAACAGATTTACCTTTTTATGTGGAAGATGACAGATCATATTTTGTATATATATGCCAAACTGATATGAATTCAAGGTTGATGGTTTTATAATTTGACTCATATGATCTGTAATATTTTTTGTGAATGAAATGGAATGATACTATTGAGGACTTATTACCAATTTTCTCTATGTATTGTCTACTCTACTTGTGTTCCTATATCTCCTTTCTTTCAGTTACAATTTCCAAACTATTATGGTATTATGGGTTCCTATCAGTCTCTTAAACATGTTTTGTTTTTTATCAGTTTTTGTTAGTCTCACACAATCAACATTCCTGGTGAAATGAATGTCATAACATTGGAAGAGCATCATTCATGATAGTAATTCTTCATGATATTTCAATGAGAATCTTCTCAGAATAGAAATATCTTTTTCTCAATGGAATGTTATCAAACTGCTACTTTTGTTAATTTATACTAAATGCGGTAGATTTTTGTTTCACAGACCTAATGTTCCCTTTCATATCTCACAGTTTCCTCTCCTCATGGGCTACAAACTTGCACTCTTCTACCACATCAGATTCCAATACCCTCATTAGTAGAACTATGGATTTGACTAAAATCTCTTTTCACTGAATAAGAGTTTATACCATCTACCAACCCCATAAAAAAAATCATTAAAATTTTCTTAGAGTTTAGGATGTGTCTGGTTAGGCGCTTGTTGCATTCCAACTGTTGATTCCAGCGCCAACATCTTTTGGTGCGTCTGCCGGGAGACAACGACCTTGAAACAAAGTATTCTCCCAAGTCTCTTGTTTTAATTACTGAAGATATATTCCTGAAGGTGAAAAAGAATTGATAACTTGAAGATGACTGTAGTTTTTCACATGGCGACTCCATTGTTATTGATCCAGTGGTGACTTCACGGGGATGCATAGATCATATTTTCAGTGGAAGTTGTGGATAAACAAATACACCTTTCGGAATTCTGAAAGGGAAATCTTACAGAGGTAGCATTTAATGTTTTTCCTCATTCAGTAGTCGATGATTTGGAGTTCTCTTATAGTGCAGACACTCAATGCTTTATGAGTATCCCACGTTGTGGATTCTTTCAGTACCACCTTTAAGATTCAAAATCCATATGAGGTTTTTTCAGTTGTTTGAATGGTTGTACGATAAGTTCCATATTGCATGAAGATTTCCATTCAAATCAAATTAGAATTAGAGGAATGAATAAGCTCGTTGTTTTGAGCATTTTTACAGAAAGTTAGATTTCAATTTTCAGTTTGAATCCAGCTTTAGTTTGGAGAAATAAGTTTCAGAATTGAAATGATGCTTTTGACTCCATTACCCAATGGCTAGGCATGTTGGTTTTTTGAGTTAATAAGCAAGATCACTGATTGGAGAGACAAGGCACTGGAACTACGGTTCTTGATAGCCCGCAGGGGGCATATCATCCCCAATAGGAGCCACTGTTAGCACTGAAAATGTTAATGGTGTAATCGTTATTGTGTCATTCTTTTCAATTTATTTTTAAATGTCCTAGTCCATGTCCAAATTTTGAGTCATTTCCAATAAAGGTTAAAAAGAGTCCCAACATCAAGGTATTTTTAAGTGAATAGGTGTCATGGTGTTTTAGAGTCCTAAAATAAGTTAAAATCTCTATTTTGACTTATGTTAGTGTTGAAGGTTAGTCGTTGTTTGGGTAATAAAGTTGATGTCATCTGATCTAGAATAATAGCTACCTTTGTTGCAATTTCATTGTCAAAACAATAATGTAGTAAAGGGCAGCTATTCCTCAAAAATGAAATTTATATATTTCACACAGTGAAAAGCACAACTATTTCACTGAGATTTTGGTTATCTCAATTCAGAGGTAAGGACAGTTGTTCATCAAGTGTATAGGAGCAGCAGAGAACGTTTTAATGGCAAGGATCATTCATATTTGAATATCATTTGAAGACCCCTATGTTATGAATACAAGTATTCTTTTAATTAAGATTAATTATTATTCGAACCAAGGGGATTATTATTAATGAATGGTTAGCTTACATAGGCTGCTAACCTGTAGCTATTTCACCTAAGACAAGTAGAAAGCATGGTACGAGGAAACTGACATTTAATGATAAGGTGGAGTGTGAAGCTTAGTGGGATGACTTAGCGATGATTTTTGAACTATTTCAAAAACATGCCATTACTCCTTGTCATAATTGCAGGCGCGAAATTAGAGAAGAGAGCTCGGTAATCACTCAACCTAAGACTTTTGTGCATGTTACAGGCAAACATAGACTAGTCCTCTAGCAAGAAGTTTAAGTTTTCAAAGCAGGAAAATCGAGGTTTCATGGACAAAATTGCCACCAGAGATCAACAATTTTGTTTGTGAGCAGTTTAGTTGTTGGAAAAATGGGGAAATGAGGAAATGTTGATCTGGAGCTCAAATTGATTTGGAACCTGAGCGACAGGATAGGCCTCGGCGATAAAATCCCAACACCGCAAATAGCACTAAAAACAGACGTTGTATGAAGAAGTTATTCAACTTTGAAGTTCTTCAATTTCAGAAAAAAAGAAGGCCAGTTTGACTTTAGAAATTGGCAAATATTAAAAAAAGAATATTCCAGGAATATTCTCTGTGGACCAATTTATTGTGACAAGTGGCAATATTTCATTTGATACAGGTTTGAATTTTCATAACTTTGACCAATTACGGACTGCCACGTGGTAGGCCCGGAGGGTGCCACGTGGCACCCTGGTTGGTGAAATGGTGGTCGTTTAAAATTTTTGACAAACCTGTGAACCGAGACATCTTGGCAGACAGTGCAACGCTTTACCAATACACCATGCATGTAGTTCTTGTTAACGCATGCTCTTTACGCATATTTTAATTTTCCAAAGGTTTCATTTGGGGCCAAAAGGGGGCCAGCCCCCTCTACACAAAACCGTGGCCCAGAACCACGGCTTTAATTCGGCGGTTACAACAACAGCTAATGCGGAATGTGTGGCCACATGTCACTTAAAATTTAATGCTAACAGTTTATGCCACCCCAAATTTAGCGCTGGTTTCCTCCATTTTAGGCGGAACTCCAAGTTTATCCGCAGTTAACTAAATGTGGCCCACTTTTTGTGGGATTTTTGCTTAACATTGGGCAAAAACTTCAGTTGGACATATCTTTCAGATGGGAGATCCTTTTGGAGTGAATTTTTTTTTATTTTGGGTCTCTTCGACCTTCTGGACTCAATGGATTAGGTCTGAAATCTAATAGAGGTCATCTTCAGAGGTTTAAGCATCGAAGAAGATGAAGGAGCCATCAGGGCCTGGAAGGAGAAGGCTGTGTATTGGACTGTGTTTCTCTGTTTAAGGTAAATGAATAGGAATTATTAGCTATTTCATGCCTTTTGAATCTTTTTAGATGGTTTTCAGAGCCTTTTAAGAACTTTAGAAAGCCGAAAAGCTTCATTTAAGTTCTAGAGGCCATTTTCCAAACAGAGTGTGTAGGCGAAACCGGAGCAGCCGGAGGCCGTTTTTGATGAAAAAAAACTCTATCTTGACTATTTCAGTCATTATGGAACCAATGGAAGTGGTTTCAGATCATTTTGAGTACTTCTACAGCTCGAGAAGTTGATATGAAGTCGTGGGCAGCCCTGGGCAAACCGTGGAGGAGAGCCATTTTTGGGGATGTTGTGCTTAATGTAAGCAAGTTATCAGTTGGTATTTGACGTCTGATCATTATTGGATGCAGCAGTAGTGGTTTTAGGAGCAGAAACAGAAATCTGAGGGAGTTTGTGCCATTTAGAAGCTCAGAGGAGCTTAGTGCACCGACAGAAGGATGTATGCCCATGGAAGCCTAAAGTTGTTTGCAGGAATTGGACAGCCATTAAAGGGATTTAAAATGGTATTCTCAGCCCTTTGAATCATTCTTGTATTCATTGTGGTTAAGTTTGGAGCTTGTAAAAGAATTTTATTACCTTAATCCCAAAGAGTCTAGTCATGTTGACGAAGCTCAAAGGAGATGTAGCCCAAGAGTTGGGGTGAACTCCTATATTATATTGCTGTTGTGTTTTGTTATTTTATGGCTGAATTATGTTGCTGATATACATGTTAAGTTTCAGCAAAAACAAATAAACTTAAAACACATAAACAGAAGAAAAGACATACACCTCTTCCAAGCAAAAATTCTGCATAATGTCAAGTTTGAGTAAGGTCATTTTAATTAATTCTGAGTGTTTACTTCTATTATTTCTTTAGGCAGAGTCTGTAAGAGGGCCAGGTAGCTTCTGGATTCATCCTTTCTTTGAAAGGTGACATATCCGGTAAATGCCCCTATAGTCTATCTCTGTATTAGAAATAAGAAGTTCTCACATTTTCAGATTTAAAATTTGGAGTATTTGCACTCATTTACATAAATGAAAATGGATACCTTGCACCCTTTTCAAGTACATTCCATTTTCAGATCAGATGGTATTAGAGCTCGGGTTGAGCATTTTTTATTGTGAAAAAGGTTTTAAAACAGTGTAAGAGATTTATTGTTTTATTGGTTGCAAAATGGTTGCATGTATGAGTTTTCTTGAGTTGGAAGGATAGTTGTTGTTAGCTGAGTCTTGGAAAGGATTGAAGACTATTTTCCTTACCCAATTTACCTCAAGATTATCTTTGGAAAACAAACTCCAATAGTTTGTGTTTTATGGCAGCTTGAATGAGAAGGGGTCTTTACTGACATTTGGTTAAAAGCTTGTCATTTGTTGGAAATCTTTGAGAACTTTTCTTTGGAATTTCCTTTTGTTAAATTGACCATTTACATAATGTCAACTTCTTCTCCAAGTGAAGTTTCCTCCTTCACGAGATTCTTCAATGATAACATGAAGAATGAGTTCTTTAAGGTGAAGGATATGGTGCAGATTCTCCTTGAGGATCAAATGGAAAGTGTTCAACTTCGTGCACAATTGCTAGCTATGCAGGAAGAGAAAGAAGCCATTCTTCAAAGACTGCATGATATGGAGTTGCAGCTTCTTCAAGCTCAAGAAGCTTTTTCCAAGAATATTGGTCTTGGCTATGAGCAGCTTAATGGTGAAGCTTTGAGCACATGAATTCAAGAATGTGATGCAAATTTGAAGAGAACATTTCTCCCAAGTTCTCAATTACATCAATGTCATGATGGCAATCTTCCTTACCATTGTTTGAAGCCTTTGTTGCAGCAAGAAGATGGTAGACATGCAGCTTATGGAAAGCATGCAGTTTTAGGTAGTTTTCAAGACAAGAACGATGATGTTAGTCTACAATTGAAAGCTGGAGCCTCTACTAGTTCATCTTCTCACGGAGGCAAAAAGGATGAACATGCAAAGCAGCATAAGAGGTATAAATCTTCTCATGATCAATTTGATTGTGTTTCTGCAAGGCATGATAATTTTACATGCTTTAATGGAAGAAAGAATTTTTGTACATATTGTGGTCGACTTAACCATCATGTTTCGAGATGCTGGATGAGGAAGAAGGCACACAAGAAGCAGATGAAGCAAAGACTACCTCCAAAGAAGGTGCATATGATTTGCACTTTTTGCCAAAAGAAGGGACATGTTGTCTCTCATTGTTGGACTTTGCATCCAACTCGTCGTCCCACGCACATGCAGCAAGAGGACAAAAATATTGGCGAAGGTGGAATCATGGATTCCATTATTGATTTGGAAAGGGAAGTTTCACATGAGGAAAAGTTGCAGCAGCAAAATTCGCCATGGAAGTGGCTTGGTGAGAAGTGGATGGACTTCTTGACACAGTAAGACGTACTCCTTTTGTACATATGCAAATTTCGGATGTATGCATGTATTTTATGCTATAATATCTTGTTTGTTTTGAGCCACCTTAGATCATTGATCAAGGCAGCATTGTATAGTTTCATTCTGTAAATTTCTCACCAAAAATTTATGTGTGAGTTCAAGAAGGTCAGTTACAGACAGTTGTGGACAAGGGCATTCAAGAAGGGAAATGTCGATTTCTTTTCATTTGTGGTTCAATTTCATTTTCTTTTCAAGGCAAAATTTCTGAAGGGCTGAAGAGAAGAGGATGTTTATTCTCTCATTTTCTATACTACATTTCAGTTCTTCATTTCAGTAAGCTTTTGGGGACGAAAAGCCTCTCATTTGGGAGGTGTGATCAGGAGCTCAAATCTGAGCTTGGGAAAAAGCTCAAAAATGGAAGTGCTCAAATTGATTTGGAACCTGAGCGACGGGATAGACCTCGGCGATACGATCCCAACGCCGTGAACGGCACTAAACACCGACGATGTATGAAGAAGTTATTCAACTTTGAAGTTCTTCAATTTCAATAAAAAAAAAGGCTAGTTTGACTTTAGAAATTGGCAAATATTAAAAAAAAATATTCCGGGAATATTCTTTGTGGACCAATTGTATTGCGACAAGTGGCAATCTGTCATTTGATACAAGTTTGACTTTTCATAATTTTGACCAATTAAAGGCTGCCACGTGGCAGACCCGGAGGGTGCCACGTGGCACCCTGGTCAGTGAAATGGTGGTCATTTGAAATTTTTGACAAACCTGTGAATCGAACCCAAGACCTCTTGGCAAATAGTGCAATGCTTTACCAATACACCATGCGTATGGTTCTTGTTAATGTATGCTCTTTACGCATATTTTAATTTGCCAAAGGGGGCCAGCCCCCTCTACACATAACTGTGGCCCACAACCACGGCTTTAATCCGGCGGTTACAATAACAGTTAATGCAGAATGTGCGGCCACATGTCACTTAACATTTAATGCTAACAATTTATCTCGCCCCAAATTTAGCGCTGGTTTCCTCCATTTTAGGCAGAACTCCAAGTTTATCCGTAGTTAACTAAATGTGGCCCACTTTTTGTGGGATTTTTGCCTAACATTGGGCAAAAACTTCAGTTGGACATATCTTTCAAATGGGTGATCCTTTGAGTGAATTTATTTATTTATTTTGGGTCTCTTGACCTTAAGGACAAATGGGAGTGAGGTAAAATCTATAAAATTAATCAGAGGTTTAAGCATCTGAAGAAGATGAAGGAATATCGAACTTGGAAGGAAAAGGTTGTGTGGTGGACTTTGTTTATACATTTAGGTAATGAATAGGAATTACAGCTATTTCATGCCTTTTGAATCTTGCAGATGGTTTCAGCCTGTCAGAGCTTTAGGTAAAAACTTATTTGGATCTAAAGCCATTTCCAATAGAGTGTGTTGACGAAAACTTGGCAGACGACCGGGCTTTCTGATAAAACAAAACTCTATCTTAAACTATTTCAAATGATTTTGAACCATCTGAAGACAGTTTGAATCATTTCAGTACTTATCCCAACTCTACTCGTTGTGATACTTGATCATTGAGCCTTTAGACAGCAGTGAAGGCCATTTTGGGGATGTTGTGCTTAATGTAAGCAATTTATCAGTTAAATCATGATCTAATAATGTTATTGGATGGAATTATTGTTAGAGTTAAAAATAGAAATACATGAAGTTGTGCCAACAGAAGCTCAGAGAAACAGTACACAAGCCAGAAGGAATGTATGTCCATAAACCCTAAAAACATTTAAGAGGTGGGGCAGCCACTAAATTTAAAATGGTATTCTCAGCCCTTTGAATCATTTTTGTATTCATTGTGGTTAAGTGTGGAGCTTGTAAAAGAATTTAAGTACCTTAATCCCAAAGAGTCTAGTCATGTTGACAAAGCTCAAAGGAGATGTAGCCCAAGAGTTGGGGTGAACTCCTATATTATATTGCTGTTGTGTTTTGTTATTCTATGGCTAAATTATGTTGCTGATATACATGTTAAGTTTCAGAAAAAACAAATAAACTTAAAACACATAAACAGAAGAAAATACGTACACCTCTTCAAAGCAAAAATTCTGCATAATGTCAAGTTTGAGTAAGGTCATTTTAATTAAGTCTAAGTGTTTACTTGTATTATTTCTTTAGGCAGAGTCTGTAAGAGGGCCAGGTAGCTTATGGATTCATCATTTCTTTGAAAGGTGACATATCCGGTAAATGCCCCTACAGTCTATCTTTGTATTAGAAATCAGAAGTTCTCACATTTTCAGATTTAAAATTTGGAGTATTTGCGCTCATTTACATAAATGAAAATGGATACCTTGCACCCTTTTCAAGTACATTCCATTTTCAGATCAAATGTAAATAGGCCAAAGCCTGCTAACACAAGATTTGTGGATGCAAGGGCTAAATCACAGTTCAAGTCTACAGGTTGGTATAAATTCCTCCAAAATTTTTCTAGGGAGAACATGGCTTTGGCTCAAAATTTCGCTGAGCCTTTAGATGGTGAAAAGGTCAAGTTAGGCAACAAAACATTCAACATTCCTGAGGTTATCATAGCCTATTCAACCCAAACTTCTGCAGCCTGTGAACGTTGGTTTAAAAGCAAAGAGATGCTTGAAGAAGTAAGTTCTTACCTTAAGCCCGAATATTCTAATATGAAATGGAATTCAACTGCTCACATTTCTTGTTTTAAAGCCGGGTGGAAGCATGTTATTACCTCAATCCAGAAATACATCACATGCACAGGGAGGTTTTCTTCTGTTCATTGTTATCAGTTAATATTCCCGGCCCACATCTCAGGAGAGAAACCTCTGAACCTACCCTATTTTCTGTATAAATCTTTGCTTAAAATGTCTCTCGAGCTATAGAAAATTCCAAACTACTCCTTGCATAATTTTTATCACGGAGGGATAATTAAAATTTTAGTTGTCTATCATCTCAAGAAGAAGAGAATTTCTTGGGATAGGTTTTTCAGGGAGGAAGGGTTTGGCAGCATTATTTCCAGAAGAAAGGTAGGGGGGCCAAACAAGAAAGACATCCATGAGTAAACCAATGCTGCCCTTGTTTCACATAGTTCACCATCAAACTTTGTACATTCATCAGTCTTCTGTCAAATTAATCCTACCTCTATCTCAGCCAAAATGCTAACCAGAAGCTCAAGTAGAAAGGCTAAAAATCCTACTCCTACACCAGCAGTATCACCATTTGATGAAGTTTATGTCAGTACCTCACCTAGGGAACCCCAAACCCTAAGGTATTTTATGGATGAATACAAGAAGAAGTTGAAACAAAAAAATGTAAGGTCTCCTAAGAAGCCTATGTCAAAGAACAAAGAACAAATTTCCTCCTCTTCACGAAGCCAGCCTAAGAATAAACTCTTCATGGTAGAAGAACCAGTGGAAGTCAACCCTGATACTTTTGCGCCTAAGACTGTTTTCTCACTAATGGAAGTCAACCCTGGTATGAAAAGTTCAAGCCAGATTCCTAAGTCATCTCACCAAGTGCAGCCAAGTAGTGGCACATCTCTCACTGAGTCCACCCTCTCACATGTTTTTCTTTCTCTCAAGAAAGGAAAACAAAAAATGACAGAGCCTACTTTGGCTAAATTAGTGTCCTCCATTTGTTCTTCGATCAAGAAGAGGAAGAAAAATGAGAAACACTCCTATTCCTCATTTGAAGACAATAGTGACCCTAAGTACACAGAGTCAAAATATGAGGAGGCATAGTCTAGTAAATTTATACATGGAGGAAAGAGGTACAAATTCATCCCTAATCCCTATGTCAAAAGACCTCATACTAGACTGAAAAACAAACTCATGCTGAACAACAAGTTGATTGCCAATCCTAAACTAAGAGATCAAATTATCAACATTGAAGAGAGACCAAAAGACAAAGTTGAAAGGAAGAAGAAAACTCAGTCAAAAAGCCAAGCACAGAAAAAGAGGTCTGATAAAAGGGTAACTAAATAAGAGGCCATTAGAATTTTTGCTTCTATTATGGACCTTTGATAAATGAAGAACAAGTCTGACTTGGAGAAACTTTTTGGGTAAATTTTCCATGTTTTCCGGATATTGCTACCTTTCCTGCAAAGGTAGCAATTATTTTGAAATATTAGCATGTGATGGAAATGAGCTACTTTTTGTTTTGAATCATGATGGTGACATTAAACAAGTGAAGTGGAGAGGTTTTTCAGTTGCAATGGATGCTTCCATGTGTCTTATATCCATCATTTAAAAGGAGACAACCACATGTCACTCCCACTGTCTTTACACTTTTCGCTAAAGATTGGTTGCACTAAAACAAGAGAGTGGTCTTCGAATAGGCTGCCAGCTCACACAACCATTTTAGAGTGGTAGGCTTCATGATTCCTTCATGATGTTTATCTTGTTTTTAATATAGCACTTTTTAATTAATATTAAGGGATAATCCACACCTCTTGCACGAGGATGTAATGTCTTTTGAAACATATTTACCATTTTCTGTGGAAGATGACAATATCATATTTTGTATATATATGCCAAACTAATATGAAGTGAAGGTTGATGGTTTTAGAATTTGACTCATATGATCTGTAATCTTTTTTTGTGAATGAAATGGAATGATACTATTGAGGACTTATTACCAATTTGTTGTGTGTATTGTCTACTTTACTTGTGTTACCATATCTCCTTTCTTTCAATTACAGTTTGCAAACTATTATACTATTATGGGTTCCTATCAGTCTCTTAAACATGTTATGTGTTTTAGTAGTGTTTGTTAGTCTCACACAGTGAGCATTCCTGGTGAAATGAATGTTATAACAGTGGAAGAGCATCATTCATGATAGTTATTCTTCATGATATTTCAATGTGAATCTTGTCATAGTAGAAATAGCTTTCTCTCAATGGAATGTTGTCAAACTGCTACTTTTGTTAATTACTACTAAATGCAATAGATTTATGTTTCATGGATCTACTGTTCCCTTTCATATCTCACAGTTTCCTCTCCTCATAGGCTACAAACTTGCACTCTGCTACCACATCAAATTCCAATACCCTCATTAGTAGAACTATGGATTTTACTGAAATCTCTTTTCAATGAATCAGAGCTTATACTATCTACCAACCCCATAAAAAAAATCATTAAAATTGTCTTAAAGTTTAGGATGTGTCTGCTCAGGCATTTGTTGCAGTCCAAGTGATGATTCCAGCGCCAACATGTGGCATTGCAGCATCCATTACAGGCTTCATGGACTTGATAGCTTGTTCAATGAACTCCTTTGACACCCCATATGCACTTGAGGTTACTCCAAGTTTTTGGTATGTATCCTACACCTGTGTCAATGTTGTAAGAATATCTTCCTTTATCATAGCTTTGGCATCTCCCACGAATGTGAAAATGGATAGGAGGATAGGTAAATAATGTGTCTTTTTGTTGAGATTATCATCCCATTTTGCACTGGAAAAGATCCTCAAGCTATGAGTATTGGGTAATTATTTTCCTTGAAGTTTGTGATAGGCTTGGAATGCAGGAATGCATGCTTAACTGAAGTCCTCCGTCTGTTATATTTAGCTTGAAATTTAGCTTTAAAAACTATTTTTAACTCACCATTCCATTGAAAACAAGGGTTTCAACACTCTTGAAAATTTTCCCTTCTAACAAGAAAGCAAGTGGTGTAAAAAATTGTAGCTAAAGCAAACAATGTTCATGACCTACAAAGTTGAGGATTATTGAAGGTTATAAAATATAACAATCGGTAACCATAAATGCTTTCGAGTTTGGGTTTGGAGTTCCAAATTTGGGTAAAGTTAAATTCAACAATATCTGTGGATTTAAGCGGACATTGCAGATAAGATCCAAATAAATATAACAATAAGAGGAGAGAACATAATTTACATACATGTCATTGAGAACAAAAATGAATTTGAAATTCGTCTCTAAGAAAACTCTCTGCTACATATGTGTCACTTACTTAAAAAATAGAACACTTCCATCATACATTACATGACACGAAGTGTGTATTCCGATTTAAAAATCCATAGGAGATCAAAATGGAGTCGGTCGTGAGGTTCATTGTTGTTGTATTATTGCTTTCCTACTCCCAAAATTTTCTCGGCGACACATGTCTGAGGAATTGTTTGTAGCTTTTAGATTATCACAAGGTACAAGAAATTGTTTTCTTATAAACCAGTCAACATAACGTACCTTTTGAGTGGATGTTGGATTCAATTTTCTTGTCGTGGTAACTTTATTTGTATTTTCTATTCTTAGTTTTTTCTCAAATCAGAGAGAATAATAAAAGTATTTTACCTTGCAAAATTATTAAATTTTATAGTGTTGCTATATTGTAGATTTTATTATACACTTTTACTCATTTAAAAAATTCAACTTTACTAATATTTTAGTTTCTTGATTCTTCATGATTTCCACTTCCACACCTTTATTTCTTATACTTCCCACATCACTCTACATCTACATTTCCATCGGCATGTCTTTGCACCTTTTTCATACAAATACGAGTAATATAGTTGTACATATTAATGATATACGCCCTTGGGCGTAAATCAACGACATGATTGTGCTATTTTATATATAAAGCATATTTTTAAGGAAAAAGTCAATTTGTCTCGGTGAAACCATCCATCAAATAATCATCGTTAGTCTGACTTATCGTCACAATATTCGATGATTCGGGTGGGGAATCTCTTTATCATCATACAATATTGGACGGTTCACGTGGAGGAATCTACTTACGTCCATTGAATCTTTCAGACATGGTCATCACTCAATTTAGTGGAAGTATCTTGTACAACATTTTTACTAACTATATAAATTATATATTTTTATTTTACTTAGCAAAATTGAATCTTTCAGACATGGTCATCACTCAATTTAGTGGAAGTATCTTGTACAACATTTTTACTAACTATATAAATTATATATTTTTATTTTTACTTAGCAAAAAGATTATCATGCACACACGGGACATAAAATTTGCATAATGTGAGGGGTGAAATTTGATGACATCCACTGTGCGTTACAAGCATTGGCTTTACACGTAATATTGTTTCATGACTATGTTTTTGAGATTAAGTATAATTCTTCTCCATTCATGAGTAGTACATATTTTTTTTTCAAATAAAGGAAAAGGGTACATATAAGTTAGAATAAAACACATAAACGATGTAATTTAAAAAGAAATGAATTTCAAAAATATTTTGCAATCCATTTAATAAGATATATTTTTATGTTTTATCATTAGTTTAGTTGATGTGAAATGGAAATTATTATATTGAGTGAAATTGTTTTGAGAGAGTAGTTTAAAGAGGTCATATTTTTGTTTGGAAAATAGTGAAAAATCTAGTAAGATTTTTGATTAAATGACATAAATTATGGGAAATTTGGGTTATAGTTGTCAAGCTTCAACATTTTTGGTGCCCCAGGGGTTTTTGATGGTGTTGAATCTATTTCCACCATAAAAAAAAATGATTCAAATGCTTCTTTGGTTGGATTTTTTGAGAAAAAAGAAGTTGGATTCCAGCAAAAAATGTCTTTCTCGGAAAAATTGTGACCTCGGTAGACAATGTTTTTATCAAGAAGCTCTCATAAGAAATCACAATTGGATAGCATGAACTTCAATAAAAAGCGAATTGAAAAAATTAGAGTCCAACGGGTGTAATGCCTCATTAGAGAAAAATACCTTGATTGAATAGCGCATAAAGTCCTAGTGGTAGTCCTTGTCTTTAACTGTTTTTAATAAGAGGGTAGTCCTTGTTGTTAACATTTTTGAATAAGAGGATAGTCCGTGTCTTTAACTTTTTTGACTAAGAGGGTAGTCCTCGTCTTTAAATTTTTTTGAATAAGAGGGATGTCCTTGTCTTTAACTTTTTTGAATAAGAGATATGGTAATAATTCAAACAATTTATTTGTTCTATTTTCAAGAAGTTAATGATTTGGGTTTGGATACATGGATGAGGATGAATGCTTGTTTGAATGGATCATTTTCGAGCGAATTAGGTGAAGGAGGTTTTGCTATTGTCCCTTGTTATATTTGTCTATTGTTTCTTCCATACTGGATCTTCATTATTGTTGTGTTTATAGGAAAAGTGGTTAGCTTCTACAAAATATATGCATTGTGTTTTTGCTTGACATCAATTATTTGTGGATTGACCTGGTAACTCTTTACATTATGCAAAGTGGGTGCTTCTTGTAGATTTTAACACAGCGGAGCGAGAAGGTGATAGAAGAAAATTGGCCTCAATAATTTCAGGTCTAGAGAAAGATGCTTGGATGAAATCTAAGTCTAGATTCCAAAGTTTTGATGTGATTTGGACACATAAACACTTCAACTATGGAGGGTGGTTTACTTAGTCCAACAAGAAAAGCTTCTAACAAGATACATGATAGATTAAAAAAAAAAATTCTCATAAGGAAGGTTTGTATTTATCCTATGCTAATGCAGGCGTCGCTCTAACTTTATGGCACCTTACGACGTGCGTTCGTGGCATACTAAACAATACCCTTAATGTGACTACATATTGGAAAATACCTCTAAAAATCACTTTATTTAACCCCCTACCAATACTAACCCATTGAATTTTCCCAATTTAAAAAACCCCTGCTTTCACTATATATTGTAGGTATCTATTTTTTCATTAACATTTTTTACACCCCTTTATATTTATATCCTTAACATAATGACATGATGCCTCTCTTATGACCCCACATGAATTCTACAATTCACATTTCTTCTTGTGATATACATAAGAGATGCATATTAGTATTCCCACAATGTGATTACTCAATCCACACTCAAGCACATCTTACTATGATTTGTGGCATTTAATGGTCTAAGGCATACAAAGATCAACCATTTTTTAGGAAGATTGACTATGTGCATGTGTATAAAATAACATATAAATTGATCTATATGATGATGAAAAATCAATTGATCAATATTTATGAATATGTTTGCACCAAATAAGGTGTTCAATCACAAGTCTAGACCCTCTTCCCTTTGAAAGCTTCTTGTTCAAAAATCCAACTACAACCTCATGTACTCAAACTAGTGTCTTATTAAGGTGGAACAACAAAAGTTACAATTTTGAAGAGTTATATAGAGAAGAAAAGGCAAGGTGAGGATGAGTTATGAGACCCTCCCTTTTCTTTAATGAAAAAAAAAACATTGTTCTCTGTTGTTTTTAATTTAAGTGTTTTAATGAGAGCCCCATGGTATATTTTATTAAGACAAGAATACTTTGTACCTAGTAGTACAAGAATACTACAAGTACATGAATACAACACCACATATTGGTGTGTATTGTGACCATCCGGGTATGATAAGGCCCTCCTTAAAAGGCAATTTAGTGTGGATTTCCCATAAAAAGTGTTTTTTTCTTTTAGAAAGAATGCATAAAAATAAAAGGAGAAGGTGGGTTGAAGATCTAAAACTCTAGCCTATCATTTTCTAGGTGCAAGGAAAAAGTGTATAAATCATGCTTGGGGGCTCTTCATCTAATGTGGGGTGTATGATATGTTAATAACCCTTGGTTGTGCCATGATGGATATTCACACTCAAGATAGCTTTCTTATGGGAATTTCTAGACCTTGTCTTGATGCTTATGTGGTACACTTCCTTAGATCATTGGAGATTTTGATTGCACAAATATTTTCATGGAATGTTTTGACACCTAAAATGAGCCTTGGGTGCATGTTTCATAGAAAAATAAATATCACCTCTTGAAATCCTCTCACTTTTGGTTTTTTGTTCCCAAAAAAAAGGGGTATCTGTATCACCTGCCTATGATCTACAAATAAATCACTGAGAATGAACTATGCCAACAAGTAAAATAAACAAGGAAAATAGTAATAATATTTGGGAAGGATCCAACAATAGGTGTTTTCCATTGGTTCTTGAAGTCAAATAAGAGATAGAGAATTCCAGTGAGGCATATATGTTAGATGAATCTCACTACGTAACACTATTTTGAACCCTACAACATATGCCTAGACACAACCCTACTCTTATTGTTTAAACCTAATCAGAGGAAAGTTCTTACCTTACCAATATTTGTGGTCAAGGACCACTAGGAAAATTCATAATAATCTTAGTGAAACCAAGGGACAAAGGCCCACACCATGTCACAAAATTAACTTGACTAGGCTGAAAAATAGAGATGTAAGCATTCACCAACAATGGAAAATACATGAGGAAGATGACCAAGTGCCCAAGCTTTACTCATTCCAGATTTTCAGGCATTTACAAGTCTTTTAGATTCTGAATCTGCAATGACAGAGATCAAAACTCCTAGAATTCATCCTCGTTGCAATGATTTTTTCTTATTTTAAAAAGCTATTCCTCCTTGAAACCTACACATTAAGTCCCAAAATTCCTGTGCATGCCGCCAAGAATAGAATTAGGGAGGTGTACCCTTCAGTTCAGTATGCATGCATCTGAGAATGCATACCATCCATCTTAGTGATATTCCTCTCTCCTTGTGTGCACCAATATGTTAATCCATCAAATTTAAAAATGTACCCTATTGCAACAGTCCAAAACTATCCATTGAAATGAATATCATAGGTGAAAAATCATGCCATATAACATGTAGCAAGCATATTTTAGAGTTTTTCAGTAGATATTTTGACTCTATTAGTGACCCTGACTCTATTAGAGACCCTACAACTCAATTTTTGTCCCAGATAACTACAATTAAGGGAGAGGTAGTTTTCTATTGGTTGTGCATGCACTTGGAACCACACTTAGAGCACATGACTTCTCTATGAGCACATGACTTCTCTATGAAAAGGTTATTTAATTATACTCAAGTCAAGCAAAAATCAAGTGAATTCAAATTGGCTTTCTAGTCACTTAGTATTTTTTAATGTTAATTTATTCTATTGTCTCCCTTTCTACTTGCAGTAATTAGTGTAGCATTTTATCATAACTAGATCCTATACTTGTGCTTAAAATCTAACACCAGCCAATGTCATTTTATTTGGGAAACATGTTCTTTCTAATAATATTTGGAAGAGAAATAATATGAAAAAACTAAAACAATAACATATAGAGAATCATTTTCATGTAACAAGTTGCAAGGGGGGCTACAACTTATTTCTTTCCTCGATCAATGATACATTGTCATTCTTTTTGAGCTCTTCATGGTAAGTGAACAAAGGCTTTGACACACTTATATTACTTAAAATGTATAGATGGAAAAAAAGATAACCATATTGACGATGTTGGACGGTGTATAATGACTTTAATATGGAGTTGTTGCTACAATAACCCATTGCTACAAACAAAAAAATGCTCATGACAAGAGATCAAATGCTAATTCACATAAATAGTTTGGACGTGACAACACCTGACAGATTCCAGCATTAGAATACCTACATCTTGTTTGAAATTTCATATGATGCTCTTCAAAATAATTTACTTTCTTATAACAGCAGAAAGGAAAACTATTGTTTGGACGTGTCCTAAGTTCAACAAATCTTTGACGTGATTAAGGAGCTATAGAGAATTGTGTACTTGTGAAAGTTTTGAAGTTGTAGCAAGGCCACTCAATATGGCACCTTCAACATTTGGAGCAACACAAAAATCACCACAAACAGCAAATCGCTTGTTATCTAACCACAGACATTTGTCATCTTTTGCACTGAATGTTGTTGGTAATGCACTACCCCTGCAATCAAAATATGAAATCAGATTAGCCAGATTAATTTCTTTGAAGTTGATAAGCTTATGGCTGAAATATTGAGTCAAATATATCCTTATTATCCTACATCTATGAAGCATCCTTAAATTTTTGTTCACGATGACTAGGATAAACAGAAATTTATAGGTTGACATTTAAACTAGTTATCAAATAGACGAGGATGGAGGTTGCAATCATGTAACCCAAAGTCTCACCATCTATGAGCTTTCATAAAAAATGGAGAAGGCATATGTGGAACTGTTTTATGGAATTCACTAAATAAGTCTCTTCTCACCAAATTCAATACATCATCTGAAGGCTTCTTTAAGCCTGTTTGACTTATGATATGGTTGGCATATTCAGCTGTAGAATGTAGAACTCAGCACTCGCTGTAGAAAGCAACTTAAATTGTGTCAGCCAGCCAATCATAAGCACACAGTGTTGGCAAATACGGAGAGCTCACAAAGTTTTAAGGAGCATATTCCACAGGACAATGTATGTAGTTAAACAGGAACTAACACCTAAATATTCTTTGATAATAAGATCCATGGTACTGAAGGCATATATTCCACTGCCACATATGGATTTCATGTCTTTCAACATTAAAGCTCTCCAAGAGCAGACTGCCATACATGGCATCATTAGCCCATTTATTATAGCCACAATAGCCAACAACGGCCCTCCAAGCCAAGAATGTGAAGAATTAGTAACTTCACGAAAAAATTCACTCAGCCTACACCTAAATTCCTACATATCATAGTAAGGATTGATCAAGATATAATCTCCTTGTTGAGAGACACTGCTACAATATTGTGTTTTGATGTTTTTTCTTCAAATTCACATATCAGCAAAAAAATCTGAGAGATACTTCAAATCTCAGCTCCATCACCACTCAATTACTTATCTCTTACATCGATGATTTCATGTTAAGATGTTTCACCAGTCTCTGGCTGAGGTCCTAGTCACACTACAGAACCAGAATCGGTATTTTCAGTTCTGTGAACATACTAGATTGTACAAAATTACAATGAATTAACTTTCTTAAGCTGTAAATAATACATGCTACATACCTGAGACCAATAAGATATCCAGACACTCCTAATTTCATCAGTTACCTTCACGTCACGCAGCGCATCGACAAAGCACCTGATGAATCTGTCTTGTCTGCTTCAGAACAGATAAACCATTATAATCAGCTGGATGAATTTCAATTTTGACATTGACAAAATTCCATATAGAGAAGGATCTTTTGTCTGCTCCAAAAGAGCAAAGAACATTAGATTTAGCTGGATGGATAAGAACATTATATTCAGCTGGATCAATTTCAATTTTGATATTGACAAAATTCCATACATAGAAATCCTTCTGAAAAGTATTAGAAAATAGGCTAAGAATGGTTATCGCTACCTATCAGGAGGCCATGAACGGAAGCATTCACCAGGCTGATTAAAGTTACTTTCCTTCGTAAAAAGTCTCTGCAACATTAAAGAAAAATGTTGGATGATTTCAAAACAGTGCTCGCAAGGATTGAGAATCATAGCAAAAACATTCCTCTGTTTTATACATAAAATTTATGTATGGAGTGTGTAATTTTTTGTGATTATAAGACCTTATTGTAGCTTTTGCTAAACACTAGCACCAGTGCTGGCAAGGCCTGAAAAATTAGCAAATACATTACTGTATGTTAAAATAGCAACTGATAAAACCCTAATGAATGTAGTAGCCGAAGGACCCAGAGGTTATTAAAATCCTCCGAGAAAACAATCCCAACAGAGCAATGAAGTCAAGGATTGATTACCTAATGGGGAGTTGTGTGTCTCAAGCATATTAATACTACTTGATGCTACAATCATTAGGGTTTTGAGTTTGATCAAGTGCTAGTAACATCGAAGTCTAATAACAAGGGCACAAGTTTCAAAACATGGCAAAACAAATTGGGCAATTAGCTTATACCCCAAGATTTCCAAGCTAGAGATAAAGGCGGTTGTCAAGGTCAGGTATAAAGTCCTAGCTAGTTCATGTAAAGACTGAGATTTCATCAGGGCTACACTATACATCTCAACTTAGAGCTAAAGGCGATTGTGAAGGTCAGGCGTAACTTCCTAGCTAGCTCATGTAAGAGCAAGACAATATCTGGGCTACACTGTACATGAGTATGTACAAAAAATAAGTTATAACTTCCTACCTATATCAGCGATACTGTACAAGAGTGTGTATAAAAAAGTAAGATGTAACTTTCTACCTAGCTCCGATAAGACCAGAGCCTTGGCCCTTACTAACTTTCTACCTAGATCAGATATGACCAGAGCCTAACTAAGGAAGGCACGACCTTATATTTTAGATATTACTTGATTGAGTCGAGAATTTTAGAATGGGGCATTATTCCTGAGTTAGTTGACATACCTTTGACTTGGTACCACTAACAATATTTCTCGGAATAGAGAGCGTCTCTGAATGTCGAATTGGGTCAAAAAGGGAAGGAAAATATTCACCTGCAACCAGTGGTATGATCATAAAATGGAACTCATTAGACAAATGCAATCTCTCAACAACCATTATGTATAAAACCATGCTCAGCTGCCCATTTGAAAAGGAGAAAAAGAAAAGCAATAGACAAAATGAGATTTCCATTGAATCTTAGCACTCCAGAAAATGTGTACTAGTAGTTGCTTATATAAGGATTTAGTACTAGTAGTTGCCTTAAATCATCCTCTATATAGGGGATTTTAGAATCTAGATGGAAAAATTTATCTTTAGATTAGGGTACAAAAAGTTAATCGATATTTAAGTTGCACTAAGGTGTTATGCCAAACCAAACCACATGTGAGAAATACAAAAGAGAGAAGATTGCTGATACTAGCAGGGAAGTAATGGCATGTAACATACCTCCTCATCTCTGTGCATGAAATTCATAAAACCATCATGATGATTGTTATGATGGGAACACTTCGGTGCATTCACAGGAAGCAGCAAGTAATTCGGCCCAAGCCTATGCCTCTGCGTGTCAGAGTATGAGAAAACTCGAGTCTGGAACATTTTATCATCGGTGTAGTAGATACCGGGCACAATAACTCCAGGGCAAAATGCCAACTATTCATTCTCATTGAAAAAGTTATCAATGTTTCTATTCAAAACCATCCTCCCAACAGGCTGCACAAGAAAAGGATCCAATTTTCAACCATGGTTCAATGCAAAAAGCTTGAAACTGAAGAGCATATAAAGTTGAATTACTACCAGAACTTGAAAATTGTGAAGAAAGAAGATTTTATATTACAGATTATATGATTGTGTTGAAGCCTCGAAAATCGCTGCTACAACATTGGGATAACCACCCGGTCCGGAGCTTAAAGCAGCTCCTTTTCCGTTTGGAGTAGTGGCTCCGACTGGTTGAATTAGGTCCAGTTACCTTTTCCCAAACTCCGATTACTTAAAATATAACTTTCATTCATTAACGGAGAAGAGATATCAGATCAGCTCTCTTGCTGATTAGGCAAAAGAGTTGAACCTTAAGCTAATCTGGGGTTCAGCCAAGCCACGACTAAGTTATGTCTTATAATTAGCCTAACTATCCTAACTTAACTAACTTTATATTATTAAATTAATGTTAATTGTAAATCCTAAATGACACTATGATAATGTTATTCCTATGAAACTTGTTAGTTTAATACTATCTATTAATCCTAAAATAACACACTGTTAATGCTACACTATTATTAAAGTCTTTATGTTAAGTATTAAAATATTCCTATTTATCTCATATATCAAATCTAAACTAATATATCATATGTTATTATGCTAATTAACTAACTATACTATATAAATAAATACACCTTAAACTATACTAATACTAGATTATAATAATATTACTATACTATAATATTACTAATATAGTTCTAACAATAAAACTAAATAGTTGATCTAGTTTATTACCAGATTTATAATATATCTATGATAAAATATAAAATAAATGTTAATTAAACTAAGTGATGTTATTATTATTCTAAGGAAAACATTTATTAGAATTTAATTAAATGCACTATCATAATTATACATTAGACTATTTATTAAATATTAAATATTAATTAATAATTAATATGCTAAAAGCTAACTTTAAGAAACCTATGATAACCTATAAAATGAATTAAATAATGTTATTTTTATTATTTAATTAAAGAAAACTATTTATTTAGTTCTAGTTAAATATGCTACTTTATTTAAAGTTTAAATTATTCTAATTACCATAAGTTATTATTACTTATTAAAAATGAATTAGTAATTAGTATATCAAAGCTAACTCTAAAAAAGAAAAAGAAAATTGATTTCTAATATTAATGAATGAATATACACTATGTTGCATTAGTCTTTATGATTGATTTTTTTAAATGTTTTGAATAAAGATTTAAACTCAATCAAAAAGAGTTGACTAATATAAGAGCTGAGTTGTGTCAGTGAGAACCAAAATTGTTTTCTTTTCATGTAGATTTCATTTACAGATACAAAATTAAATCTAAGACGAAAATCCTATCTCGGACTAAGATAGGATAGCCCTCTCTTAATCCAAGAGCAAATTAAATAAAAACAGAAGAGATATGGGTTAATGATTAAATTCACTATATAATTTCCATTAATTAAAAGAAGAAATTCATCTTAATTAATGGGATAAAAGCAAAGTACATTTGCGAATTAAATATAAGAAATTATTATCTAATCACAAATATATTTCAGTGAATTTGTTCTAAATAAAATAGGGGAAAAGACTGGTTTTATGATTGAATTCACTATGTAATTTCCATTAATTAAAAGAAGAAATTCATATTAATTAATGGGATAAAAGTAAAATACATTTACGAATTAAATATAAGAAATTATTATTTAATGGCAAATATATTTCAGTGAATTCGATATTGATCCGATCTCGTTCTGCCTCTTGGAGATAGCTCCTGCAAAGCTTCAAATCATATTAAAATTGAACCAACATAAATGTTAAGTATCAATAAAAATATATTTTAGAGTAGAAATCGAAATCAATTTACGAAACTTAGACACAAATAAAAATTCAACATTCAGGTAGAAATACTCATGAATGGAAATTCAAAATAATGCCAAAGCTTTGCTTACAAAATATGCAGTCATTAAGAATTTGAGACATATGTTTTATTACATGCAGAAATGCTAAGCAATAATACAAAGGCCAAAAAACTCTCTTACAATCTCTGCAATCACCTCCTCTACACAAAACAGAAATGCCAAAAGTGCAGATCAAATGATAGCAAAGAATCCCCTATGCTGGATCGCGACCCCTTCTTCTTCAAATCCTGTAGAGTCTTCTTCAAACCATTGAAAAACTGATTTAGAAAAATTTCTCTCCCAGTTCATGTCTACTTCTGCTTCTTTAATAGGCCTTTTGAGTTTGTTTGATATCCTTGATTTCATGCTCAAAATCTTGCCTTCTCCATCTTCAATAACCTCGATCTTCAATAACCAATAGCCAATTGTGAGTAGTTATGAGTTATCCATTCTTTGAAGCGAGTGAAAAGGACCCATGCCAATGATCACGCCATAAAAATGTCAACAAAACCGAGTGAATAATGGAAACCATACGAATTCGATTTTCTTCGTGAAGTTATCGTGCCTCATTCCTGCAACACAAACAATTAAATCCTTCTTATTTGGTCAAAAGAACTCTCAACAAGATATTGTTTTTCGTGTATTCAATGGAGAAAATGCCAACAGAAATGAGTGAATAAAGGAAAAAATACAAATTCTATTTGTCTTTGTGAAGTTATCGTGCCTCATATTCCTGCAATACGAACAGTTAAATCATGGCCAAAAGAAATCTCAGCAAGATATTGTTTTTTTTTTTTTGTATTTAGATCTCGGCATGATAAGGAATGTGTCTGAAATTGCTTGATTTACGTGATATGGAGTTATATCTGGAGATTTATATCAATAAATTTCGATGCTATGTGATCTTGGTTGGTGAACAACTCAGATATTCCGGTGATCAAAACAAATCCGACGTGATTTTATAACCTGTCATATGCAATGGTTGCGTTGACATGTGGTGTCTGTTTTAGCGCGAAGGTCAACGGCTGGAATTAATTATCAAAAACCAAAAATAAAATTTTGGATATTATTAACCCTCCGGCGATCAGCATTACCGCACGCAATGAATGGGCTGGCAGATTTTGTTTTATTTGTTGCGACATGTAATCTCCTTCGCGGTCCTGCAATCATAGCCGGTGGCTAACAAAATTCGATTTGGTTTTCAAACCTATCACATGCAAATAACACGTTATAATAATGTGATGAGATTTTAATATGCCACATAGGTGTCAGACCTACCATTTAATGCTCCTCCGCGTGAATACCAATGCCAACGTGATATTAATATGAACCTTTACAGTATGTTTACCACTGTTTGGTTATATTATGGTTCATATGCCAATGCACGTAATGTGTATTATAAAATGGGTTTATATAATATGTGGACTTTGAAATGTTTATTTAAAAATTAAATATGAGATGGGTTTTTTAACAAAGTTTTATATCAAATGTATTAACCACCAAACTTTTATAATGTGTTTGTATGTTAGGTTCGATGTTTTTTTTACAATTGACTTTATTTTTAAAGTATTAACCCACTTTATTATATGATAGTTTCATGTTTGATATTTTTTAATACATGATTTATTTTGTGTTTTTAAAGTTCTTTTTAAAGTTTTTTGTTTATTTTTAAAAGAATTTAATATTTACAATATTCAAATTAAAAATGTTTTTTAATTTTTAATTTTTTATCTTTTTAGATTTTGATGTTTTAGATAAAGAAAAATTATAATTAATCTAATATTTTTTTACAAATTATTAATGTTATGAAATTATAAAAAATGGATAAAATGACAAATCAATGATTTATTCCTTTTATTAGTGGATATATTAAACCAGGTGAAGGAGATAAACAATCAATGCGAGGTGATGTGATAACCAAAGGTTTTCCTTTGTCTTCAATTGACCAGTATGAAAAATGTTTCCATGAATACGAAAGGCAACAAGGAAGTGCAAAAACATGATCAAAACCATGAAGCATGTGGTAAAGTTTCAAGTGAAAGTTCTTTTGAATAATGTGAAGGAGTGGAGAAACTGAAGGATCTCTAAAATTAATAATACAAAAAATAAAAAGCCTTCAAATAAGTACATTTCCTTGACTTAATCAAATGAGGTCAAGAAATGAATTAATATAGATCAGCAGAACAATCAGACATTAAATCTTATATCATTTCGGAATTTCAATAGTAGTGCTATGGATTATCGTTTAAAGAGGTCCCCATTTTTAATTTAAATATGAAAAATGGGGGGAGTTATATTTCTTTACAACAATTGAAAACATCTTGGGAAGAACAGTTATCTACGGTCGAAATAAAATTGAAGGAAAAAGAATAAGGACAAATTAAATCAATTGCTAGATTTTACCTCTTACTTTTCTTCGAAACTCTTAAATGAAATCAAATACTATCATTTTGCATATCTTGTAAATATTGATTACAAGAGAGCTAATTACGGACAACTATTTAATGACAACTTAAACTTAAAGAACACAAACATGTTGTTTTGTTTAGTGATAAAGATGAACTATTATAATCATAGGTAGGACCACTGCTGCCAACAGGCGTCCATAGCCTCGACAGGGTTACCTCTTAGCTCAAAATGTCAGTATCCCATCTATATTTGTATATTCAGAGAAAATTTTTATTTTATTAAAAACCTGAGAACCATTGCCCTGGCTTGGTGACCAGAGCATGACAATGCCATTCACAAGTTTTGATAGTCATGAGAAATTCGGCTCATGATGAGACCTCTTGTCTTACAACGTGAAGTCGTAAGCCATTATCCTGATGTGGTAATCAGATTGACAATGTCATAATTATCAGAACATATGATCATGGTAGGTTGGCTCTGTACAAAGTCCCCCTATCTTTCAGATTCTTTGTAGCTTTTAATTTATGCTCTGATAATTGGTGATAATAGATGGGGAGACAAATTATCTCTTTAAGAGATTTGGGATGACATGGAAGAGTTTAAAAACTAAACTTTTGATATTGCTTCTGTTAATTTAGCTAAAGCTGATTTTTAAGATACACTGTCGTAAAAATAAACTCTTATGTTATAGTTTGAGATCATCAAAATGATAATAAAAGAAATATATAGAGTTTTAAATTAAAATCTGAATGGAAGAAATTTTGAAAATTAACTCGATATTTTTTCTTTAACCCTAGAATTCTCTTTAAATATAGAGTTAATAATTTCCCATGAATGAAACCAAAGTTGAATAGAAAAATTCTTCTTACTAATCGTTGATAATGCCACTAAAAGAATATGTATGAGGATTTTCAAAGTAATTGAAAATGATCTATCGTGAAATGAGGAGAAATATTGAAAGGATTAAATGAAAGATAGAAAAACAGAAAGAAGATCATCAAGAGAATAGATCATGAGAAGATCTTTACAAGATAAAAAGTATAAAATGATAAATATTAAAATTTTGTCTTGTAAGATGTTTGTTAAGTGCTGCTCCTGATGTGTTTTTTTTTTTTTTTTAAATTTTATTCGAATGCTTTAATAAGAATTTTCAATCCTTTGCCAATTTTGCTTAAAACTTATTTTGCAATTCTTTTAACGATCATGTTTTTAAAAGTAAGACTAACAATTATTTTTCAAAAAGAATTATAAATGACGTAAGAAGCAAAATTTGGAAAAGGAAAAGGAATTCCCTATATGGATCATGGTAATTTTCTTTTCTGACTTGCTTTCGCTAGCAAAATTCAAATCTTCAAATTGCACTCATAAAAACCTGCAAAAGAAAGAAGACAAGGATAAGAAAATATAACTAAAAAGAAAAATAAAAGAAAGGAATAAAGGAGAAATGAAGATCAACATGTATATAGACCTAAGAAAAATGCATACCAATTTACCTTGTGAATTTTGATGTCTTCGTATGAAGAATATATAAAAATAGGCACAATTAGTCATATTTATCTCTAAGTTTGGGTCTGTTGAAAATCATGAATTATTGAATCTAAAAACTAAGAGATGCTACAAGGATTTTTCACATGATATAAAGATGAATTGACATATGAATAAAGTGGAATAATAAAATATTGTATGTCATCATTAGAAATTTTATCTTGTGAATTTCCTTTTATTAAACATTATTTAAAATGTAAATTTAAATCTTATTGTAATTATGAGTAGAAAATGGAAATGAGTCTTATAATTTGAGTTAACATCTTAAAATGTGGGGTTTGTCATTTCTTAAATGTAAAAATTATTTTACTAATGAAAACCTCAAAATGAAAAGAATGCCAACTAAATGTCTAATATGGACACATCCTTATTCATCATAATTGCATTATTTGGAAAACAACAAAAATATGAAAAAAAATTAAATTTATTCCTACTCTAAACTTTTTGAAGGAAAATGACTAGGTATAGTCATATTTCCAATGTAACCAAGCAATAATTTTATTACCTGCAAAAATATACATTACATGTGTTAGAAAAATATAAATCTTAATTATTAAGCTATATACAAAAATTCTAGAATCTTTATACATGTTAATTCCTAAAAATGAAAATAGCAGAAATTTAAAATTAGAAAATTTTATGCTAAAATGATTTTCTAACTGAAAATAAAATTTATCGAAATATGTACAATCTAAAGGGTTAGAGATGTTACCTTTAAGGATCCACCAAGGTGCTGTTTTTGAAAATTGTGTAATATGGGAAGTATTAACATCAATTGTTTCTATGTGTTTGCAGAAATTGTCATTTTCCCTTATGAGACGTTGATCGTCATCATGAAGAGAAAAAGAAGGAAAATCCTTAGAGGAATCTATTATGTGTACATCAGAATTAAGACAACTAACCAATTCATGATTAATATTAAAAAATTGTAATAGAGTTTGATGATCTAAATCATAATGGAAGGGGACAATTTTGAACTTATCAACTGATCTAAACTCATGAATATCATAATTATTAAATATCACATCCTTTTCGAATGATTTGTAAGTATCTTGAATATTGTAGAAAGGATGGATAAAGATTTCCAGATTCATATCGATAAGTAATTGATCATTTAAAAATACCCCTTGCATTTTATGATGTAATTCATTCTTAAGTTTTGAACCAGCAAATATTCCAACAGGTTGACACATACAATGATTAGGTTGCAAATAATGATAATCGTAATGTAAGTTAGGTGAATTTTCTTCAAGATGATCATTTTTGTTTCCTTGGATTAATGATGTGTCATCTGTTGTCACGATAGATTTCAGCTCATTTTCACAAGAAGAATTATTTTTATGATTGTTCCTTAAATCTTGTTGTTGTATAGAATTTGATTCTATTGAATTTGACTCATTATCATAAACATTGGGAGGTACGATAAAAACATCTTCAGATGTAAGATTATCCCCTGATGTTGATGGTTGAGATAGATTAAAATTTTCATTTAAGATTCAATAGGATCAATAATAGAAACAAGATTTAATGTTGGAGATTCCTCTTTGTGTTCCATATAAGTTTTTATATTATGTTTTTGAACAACAGAAGTAAATTTCTCAATCAAAATTTTCCTAAGAGGTAAATCGTCATAATGAAATCTGTAGCATAATAACATAAATCTATCAGAAAATTCACTAACAGTTTCATTATCAAAGATTGTAAGTTCATCAAATTCTAAGCACAACTTCTCATAGCTGTAATTGTGATGAGCAGAAAAGAATACCTGCATAAAGTGATTCCAAGAGTGAATACACTTAGCTGGTAGGATCTTGTACCATTCTCGAATCTTTCCTTGAAGTGTGAGAGTGAATAACCTGCAAATTTCATTGTCTTTAGTGATGTTGAAACATTTGCATTTATGTATAAATTTATCAACATGATCTAAAGCAGAAATGAAATTCTCACCATCATATTGCAGTTCATATATTGATTCAAGTTGTCTCTTGGGTATACTTCTCGTAGGCTTGCGCGAACTAAAAGCATGACCCAATGTAGGAATGCAAATAGGAGCCATGGCTAGTTAAAAATGTTAAAACAAGACTTCATGAAGATTAGCTAGCTCATGCCCTCCTTATAGCGCCAAAAATGTTGAAGCCTCGAAAATCGCTGCTACAACATTGGGGGATAACCACCCGGTCCAGAGCTTAAAGCAGCTCCTTTTCCGTTTGGAGTAGTGGCTCCGACTGGTTGAATTAGGTCCAGTTACCTTTTCCCAAACTCCGATTACTTAAAATATAACTTTCATTCATTAACGGAGAAGAGATATCAGATCAGCTCTCTTGCTGATTAGGCAAAAGAGTTGAACCTTAAGCTGATCTGGGGTTCAGCCAAGCCACGACTAAGTTATGTCTTATAATTAGTCTAACTGTCCTAACTTAACTAACTTTATATTATTACTGTTAATTGTAAATCCTAAATGACACTATGATAATGTTATTCCTATGAAACTTGTTAGTTTAATACTATCTATTAATCCTAAAATAACACACTGTTAATGCTACACTATTGTTAAAGTGCTTTATGTTAAGTATTAAAATATTCCTATTTATCTCATATATCAAATATATCCTATGTTATTATGCTAATTAACTAACTATACTATATAAGTAAATACACCTTAAACTATACTAATACTAGAGTATAATAATATTACTATACTATAATATTACTAATATAGTTCTAACAATAAAACTAAATATTTGATCTAGTTTATTACAAGATTTATAATATATCTATGATAAAATATAAAATAAATATTAATTAAACTAAGTGATGTTATTATTATTCTAAGAAAAACATTTATTAGAATTTAATTAAATGCACTATCATAATTAAAATTATGATAATTACATCAAACTATTTATTAAATATTAAATATTAATTAATAATTAATATGCTAAAAGCTAACTTTAAGAAACCTATGATAACCTATAAGATGAAAGTTTAATTAAATAATATTATTATTTAATTAAGGAAAACTATTTATTAAGTTCTAGTTAAATATGCTACTTTATTTAAAGTTTAAATTATTCTCATTACCTTAAGTTATTATTACTTATTAAAAATGAATTAGTAATTAGTATATCAAAGCTAACTCTAAAAAAGAAAAAGAAAATTGATTTCTAATATTAATGAATGAATATACACTATGTTGCATTAGTCTTTATGATTGATTTTTAAAATGTTTTGAATAAAGATTTAAACTCAATCAAAAAGAGTTGACTAATATAAGAGCTGAATTGTGTCAGTGAGAACCAAAAATGTTTTCTTTTTATGTAGATTTCATTTACAGATACAAAATTAAATCTAAGACGAAAATCCTATCTCGGACTAAGATGGGATAGCCCTCTCTTAATCCAAGAGAAATTTAAATAAAAACAGAAGAAATACGGGTTAATGATTAAATTCACTATATAGTTTTCCATTAATTAAAAGAAGAAATTCATATTAATTAATGGGATAAAAGCAAAGTACATTTGCGAATTAAATATAAGAAATTATTATCTAATCACAAATATATTTTAGTGAATTTGTTCTAAATAAAATAGGGGAAAAGACTGGTTTTATGATTGAATTCACTATGTAATTTTCATTAATTAAAAGAAGAAATTCATATTAATTAATGGGATAAAAGTAAAATACATTTACGAATTAAATATAAGAAATTATTATTTAATGGCAAATATATTTCAGTGAATTCGATATTGATCCGATCTCTTTCTGCCTCTTGGAGATAGCTCCTGCAAAGGTTCAAATCATATTAAAATTGAACCAACAGAAATGTTAAGTATCAATAAAAATATATTTTAGAGTAGAAATCGAAATCAATTTACGAAACTTAGACACAAATAAAAATTCAGCATTCAGGGAGAAATACTCATGAATGGAAATTCAAAATAATGCCAAAGCTTTGCTTACAAAATATGCAGTCATTAAGAATTTGAGACCTATGTTTTATTACATGCAGAAATGCTAAGCAATATTACAAAGGCCAAAAAACTCTCTTACAATCTCTGCAATCACCTCCTCTACACAAAACAGAAATGCAAAAAGTGCAGATCAAATGATAGCAAAGAATCCCCTATGCTGGATCGAGACCCCTTCTTCTTCAAATCCTGTAGAGTCTTCTTCAAACCGTTGAAAAACTGATTTAGAAAAAAAATTCTCCTTCCGTTCATGTCTACTTCTGCTTCTTTAATAGGCCTTTTGAGTTTGTTTGATATCCTTGATTTCATGCTCAAAATCTTGCTCTCATCCTTGTGCTTTCGATCTTGATAACCGTTGTCGGCATCGATCAATTGAGTTATCCATTCTGAGAAGAGAGTGAGAAGGACCCATGCCAATGATCACGCCATATAAAAATGTCAAGCAAAGCCAGGAGAGTGAATAATGGAAACATCTACAGTTGAGTTTTCTTCGTGAAGGTATGTGCTCATTCTGTGACAATGGCAGTTAAATCATGCCTTATTTGATCAAAAAGAGCTCTCCAGCAGATATTGTTTTTCGTCATTAATGAACTCTGTGAAAATGAGTGAATAAAGGAAAGAATACAAATTCGATTTGTCTTTGTGAAGTTATCGTGCCTCATATTCCTGCAATACAAACAGTTAAATCATGGCCAAAAGAAATCTCAGCAAGATATTGTTATTTCTTTTGTATTTAGATCTCGGCATGATAAGGAATGTGTCTGAAATTGCTTGATTTACGTGATATGGAGTTATATCTGGAGATTTATATCAATAAATTTCGATGCTATGTGATCTTGGTTGGTGAACAACTAAGATATTTCGGTGATCAAAACAAATCCGACGTGATTTTATAACCTTTCATATGCAATGGTTGCGTTGACATGTGGTGTATATTTTAGTGCGAAGGTCAACGGCTGGAATTAATTATCAAAACCCAAAAATAAAATTTTGGATATTATTAAACCCTCCGGCGATCAACATTACCGCACGCAATGAATGGGCTGGCAGATTTTGTTTTATTTGTTGTGGCATGTAATCTCCTTCGCGGTCCCGCAGTTATAGCCGGTGGCTAACAAAATTCGATTTGGTTTTCAAACCTATCACATGCAAATAACACGTTATAATAATGTGATGAGATTTTAATATGCCACATAGGTGTCACACCTACCATTTGATGCTCCTTCGCATGAATACCAATGCCAACGTGATATTAATACGAACCTTTATAGTATGTTTACCACTGTTTGGTTATATTATGGTTCATATGCCAATGCACGTAATGTGTATTATAAAATGGGTTTCTGTAATGGACTTTAGTGTTTGTTTAAAAATTAAATATGAGATGGGTTTTTTTAATAAGTTTTTATATCAAATGTATTATGTGAGCTTTTATAATAATGTGTTTGTATGTTGGGTTCATTGTTTTCTGCAATTGACTTATTTTTGATGATAACCCACTTTATAAGCAAATAGTTTCTGTTTGATATTTTTTAATACATGATTTATTTGTATTTTAAAGTTTTTTTAAAGTTTTTTGTTATTTTTAAAAGGAGTTATATTCAAATTAAAAAATGTTTTAATTTTTTAATTTTTATCTTTTTAGATTTTGATGTTTTAGATAAAGAAAAATTATAATTAATCTAATATTTTTTACAAATTATTAATGTTATGAAATTATATTTATTTATGTACAAAAATGGATAAAATGACAAATTAATGATTTACTCCTTTATTAATGGATATGTTAAACCAGGTGAAAGAGATAAACAATCAATGTGGAATGCGAAATGATGTGCTAATTCATGTTGAAGAGATGCCAACTAGTGCGAGGTGATGTGATAACCAAAGGTTTTCCTTTGTCTTCAATTGACCAATATGAAAAATGTTTCCATGAATACGGAAGGCAACAAGGAAGTGCAAAAACATGATCAAAACCATGAAGCAAGTGGTAAAGTTTCAAGAAGTCAAGAATTCTTTGAAAACGCCAATAAGGAAGGGAGTCGGAAAATGAAGGATCTCTAAAATCAAACAAATACAAAAATAAAAAGACTTCAAATAAGTACATTTCACAATGACTTAATCCAAATGAGGTCAAAACAAATTAATATAGATCAATAAGAACAAATCGAACCCATTTAAATATTTCCTCATTTTCAGAATTTCAATAGTAGTGCTATCAAGTAATCATTTAAAAGGGTCCCCATTTTTCATTTAAATATGAAA